>CAJQUW010007823.1:0-419813 GCA_907163375.1 Prostheceraeus crozeri
CCTCAACGATATACTTCTTGATCTGAAAAACATAGCTATCGATATCCATGCATGACCAACCAGGGGTGTAGTGGAGGGGTAACGCGGTATAACGCCGTTATTGATAAATTGACCAAGTGCTTAATTTTAAGCACTTTTCACACTTTTAGAAAATGGATATTATTTAGTATTCATCACACAGAAAACCAGCCGACAACTCCACAACTGTAATCATTACGTTCAAGTATAATACGTCCTAATTTGGAATCCTCTTATCCTCTGCTTAATTTTAAGCACTTTTCTCTTTTTAGATAATATATACCAAAGTGTAGGCACGACACCAAAGTGATAGCTAAACTTGCTATTTTTAATGTGTATGATATGCTTTCACAATTGTTAATTATACCTGGTGGCTATAAACCTATAATTTTCTATAAACTTTCTATAGCGTAGTACCCGGCCTCGTTACCACAAGGGCTTTTATAACATATTTACCTAAAGATACTGCATGTTAGTTCTGCTACACAACTTGAATAAGTCCTCAGTGATTAGGAAAAGTTATGATTGATAACTCACATCACAAATGTTATTCTAGTTCACATAGTAATCAGATGGTAAAAGTTCTTAATTTTAAGCATTTTTGACAAATGTGCTCATACTTCGTTTTTGGTACGTAAAATGGCTAAGTTACCAGTTTTAGTTAATCAATCTACACCCCAATGTATCCGAAAAGAAAAACACCGTTTCTTCTAAATATGTCTCTGTTTATATATCTGCGAAATCTCAATCAATGTACCAACAGGTTTACGAGAATGCTTATTATCAGCCAAATAAATCACGTAATTTGTATGATAGAAGAGTCAGGGAAAATCTATTTAAACTCGTTTTTGACGTCGTTTTGGGGGAAGTCCTTTTTGAATGTGCTTCGACCAACAGGGGCGAGTTGAGTTTGGTTTGCAGATAGGTTTTCGCAGAAGACACATTGAAATGATGTTGTGTTTCGCTCACTTTCAGCATATTCATGTCGGTAAATGTAGCATGGCTTTGGATGAGGCAAATGAGCTGGCCTATGAGAGCTCTTCATCAGATCTTGAGGAACGTTCAGAGAATCTCTTCTTGTCTCATTTCCAACTTCGATCATAGTGAAATGGAGAAGACTGTTTGCTAAATTCATTTTGAAGTCGGCATGAGTCAATTCAGATTGTCCAGGCTTAAAATATCTATACGCCAAGAAGGAATTAGTAAAAATGAATCCCAGAACACCATATGCCTGGCGTATATACGGTGAGTGTGTTTTGACAACATCTTCGAATCCTAAAGCACCGGTTCTGAAGTGATTGAATACATCGATCGAAGAACAATACTTCAAATATTCCTCGGCTACCTGCGGTCTGGGTATATCACCGTGATGCTTTGTTTTCCTGGATTTCCAGCGATTGCAGTAGATCACGTTTGAAATGAACTGCTTCTTTCTTTAAATCCATGAAGCTAACAGCCTGGAGGTCTGTGTCATCAAGTTTCGCGGCATAAGCTATCCATTCCCCTCGCTCGAGTTCTCTCTCATTCAGTAGCTCTTTCGGATAGTTCTTGTGTGCTGTTTTTACTAGCATGATTGAATATAGACCTACTTTCATCAATGCAGTTGAACTCTTGACGGAACCGAACCAAGAGTCTGCAATCACAGTTCTCCCTGATCCATGATAGTCCTTTGTCAGTCTCAGCACTGCGGCTGTGGTGGCTCCGCATTCTGAAACGTGTTCTTTTTCTCGCATTCTCTCCTTTCCTTCGTTTAATTCTATCTTAAGAACGATGTTTGACCGTGCGTCCGACATATCCTTGATTTCATTGCCGATCGGTCGCGGTTTGCGAATAATTTTGACTTTTCCAGTCAGTCCTTTATGGTAAGATTTAGCCATGCTTTCGTCCAGACAAAGCCGGTCTCCAGGACTAGGAGCGCATTGGAAGTTTTCGTTGACGCCGTTGATGAAGTCAATGATTTGTTCATCGGGATCTTCTGCCTTCGAAAACTTCAGATACTGCAGCACTTGTTCAAAATCGATTGCGCGAAATGAAAGTGCCAAATTTCATAGAAGGAAATATTCCTCTATTTTCGTTCCACCAATACATTCTTCTTTCTGGGAGTTTCACTATTGTCATCGAGTACATCATCGCAAACACTTTCAAGAGCTCTTCCGTAGTAATTGGCGAGAAGTTCTTGAAATTCTTTCGAGCATGGGCATATGTTGCTGGTGCGCACATGCTGTGATCGGAGAACATCAGGAGGCAACAATTCAATCTAAGTTGACGTTAAGTTCATCAGAAGAGAAGATAATGCAAGGTTATGAAATACATGTAGGTAATTGAGAAAAGTGTGCAGAATTAAGCACTTTTTTATAGTTCACTTCCAAAGAAATGAATGCATTGTAATAGCTTAATTTCATTATTCATATTTCTTTAAAATTGTGAAATACTTCTATTATACATTTATAAATAAAAAAATTGAAATATAACCTTTTTTATCATCTGAGGGTATTTGGTTATTGAATAGTAATCTGATGATTACTCAATCAACGTTTAGACTACTCATATGAAAGTCATGATGATATCCTAATATAATCACATTTTAACATGAATGAATGTAGTTGATCATTATGGTTGATTATCACCCCATATTAATGCAGTTTTAACTCATATTCAGGTATTTATACACATACAATTTCAAAAGGAACTTGAAATAGGAAAGTAGTAGTAAGAAAACGGCGAACACCAGATAGCGCAAGATGGCCGCCGTCGTGTCTGAGTCCCCCCCCCTCTGGTCCGCCAGTGTCGTGATGTGCCGGCGAGGTTCCGCTGCCGTCCCCCCCCCTCTGGACCGTCAGTGTGTGAGCCTTGGGTGTCTGTGTCCGACCGCCTGGTGGACTTGGGCGACCGTCTAGGTTGACGTGGGCGACCGTCTAGGTTGTCTTGGTTAAACTGTGGGATGTTTTGGTGTGTAGTGTCCAAACGCGGCCTCGGATGTGAAAACGGAGGCCAGATTCGGATTCAGCGTGAAATTCTGCATCTGTATGGTGAATTTGAAAGCAATCGGAGATAAAAATTTTTCGCTGACGTCCCCCCCCTCTGGACAGCTTGCTTCGATCTTGGCTTCTAGTGGACGGATTTTGTCGAGTGAGGTGTCATTTGAAAGCTAAGAGTGAGACAAATTCACTGAAACAAACGGCTTGTTCCTATCTGTCTTCGTTTACATGTGAGACGCCATTTAAGATTTTAGGTCGGAGCTCACCTGAAAAAATCCTAAGTGTCAGAGTGACTTTGTATGGGAAAAATTAAAAATTTTCCAAAGTGTGGAATTTCGACCTGGGACCTTTACCAAAGGTTGTTTCATCAAATTTCGCTGACCCCCCCCCTTTGTTCTAACTTTGGTTCTAGTGGACGGATTTTGTTCGTTCGACTTGCATTGGAAAGAGGATGAAACACTGCTCGACCGCATTTTTCGTTGCGAGTCAATCGGAGCAGCCGTTCAAAAGTTAGAGCGGTTACAAGATTTTAGGTCGGAGCTCACCTGAAAAAATCCTAAGTGTCAGAGTGACTTTGTATGGGAAAAATTAAAAATTTTCCAAAGTGTGGAATTTCGACCTGGGACCTTTACCAAAGGTTGTTTCATCAAATTTCGCTGACCCCCCCCCCTTTGTTCTAACTTTGGTTCTAGTGGACGGATTTTGTTCGTTCGACTTGCATTGGAAAGAGGATGAAACACTGCTCGACCGCATTTTTCGTTGCGAGTCAATCGGAGCAGCCGTTCAAAAGTTAGAGCGGTTACAAGATTTTAGGTCGGAGCTCACCTGAAAAAATCCTAAGTGTCAGAGTGAGCTCCGACCTAAAATCTTGTAACCGCTCTAACTTTTGAACGGCTGCTCCGATTGACTCGCAACGAAAAATGCGGTCGAGCAGTGTTTCATCCTCTTTCCAATGCAAGTCGAACGAACAAAATCCGTCCACTAGAACCAAAGTTAGAACAAAGGGGGGGGTCAGCGAAATTTGATGAAACAACCTTTGGTAAAGGTCCCAGGTCGAAATTCCACACTTTGGAAAATTTTTAATTTTTCCCATACAAAGTCACTCTGACACTTAGGATTTTTTCAGGTGAGCTCCGACCTAAAATCTTGTAACCGCTCTAACTTTTGAACGGCTGCTCCGATTGACTCGCAACGAAAAATGCGGTCGAGCAGTGTTTCATCCTCTTTCCAATGCAAGTCGAACGAACAAAATCCGTCCACTAGAACCAAAGTTAGAACAAAGGGGGGGGTCAGCGAAATTTGATGAAACAACCTTTGGTAAAGGTCCCAGGTCGAAATTCCACACTTTGGAAAATTTTTAATTTTTCCCATACAAAGTCACTCTGACACTTAGGATTTTTTCAGGTGAGCTCCGACCTAAAATCTTAAATGGCGTCTCACATGTAAACGAAGACAGATAGGAACAAGCCGTTTGTTTCAGTGAATTTGTCTCACTCTTAGCTTTCAAATGACACCTCACTCGACAAAATCCGTCCACTAGAAGCCAAGATCGAAGCAAGCTGTCCAGAGGGGGGGGACGTCAGCGAAATTTGATGAAAAATGTTTTGGTAAAGGTCCCAGGTCAAAATTCGGAAGTTTTAAATTTTTCAAAATTTTCACCACACTGGAGCTCCCACACTTAGGAATTTTTTCACTTGTGGCATGTTACATGGTCATGTGCTGACACACCAACTTCCCGTGGTCATATGAGAATGGTTCAGGTGTCATATTGTAAAGAATGATGAGACAAATCGTTTGCAACAAACCGCATGTCGCTACGATGAATACTTTCGGAGATAGAGCCATTTTAAGTTTTCTTCCGAGCATATATAAACCCCCGACAACGCAAGTCTGATCACTTCATCGAAAGACGAGGTAAGCGACGGTCGTCGCTCTGAGCTCCCGATATCGGGTTGCAAAGGACTCTATCTTTTGAAGTAGGCAAGCTATCTTCTTACTTCAAAGTTTGTGTGATAGAGTTTGATAGTGTCTTTACTACTGATAAAATTTTTTAAAAGTAGTATGAGTAGTAAAATGCGGAATTTTTTAAAAATTCTTAATTTTCAGTTTTTTCAAAGTTTTAACATGTAGACTAAGGTTTTCAAGTATGCTGAGTTCAAATCTGCTATCAGATTTGAAATGTAACTAAGTCTAAGGCAGCTTTGAGGGGTTGGATCCCAGCTACTGATCACTACCTTTGACTCGGCGTTCCTGTTACCACTTCGGGGCAGTGACAATGATGTCTTCAGCTGTAAAGAGCGGGTATCGGGGAAGATCTCTCACTTCCCTAGTGATCAGTACAAGGCCTTCGGGCTGTCGACGGGATCTAGTGCCACTCACTACACTCAAATCTATCATTCCTCACTAAGTGTAAAATCATTCTTTTCCGTTTTTATAAACTAGGAATCAATCGTTTGCTATCAAACGTTTACGGAATTATAATCATTGTTTTCCCCTTTTCACTTCAGAAAATGGTTAACTACAACAATGCAAAGACGGCTTTTAAGCTTTGCGTCTGTTCAAAGATTTTTCGTAGCGATGCCTTTAAGAAGCATTCTTGTGCACATAAGCGAATGGTAGGGGGCATTCGATACTTTTGTAGCAGCCATAATGCATCTCGCCTTGTCGAGACGCTACCGGAGTGGCATGCCAAGCATAGCAGCTGCAGTCAACCAGAGCTGACTGAGGAGGCGAAGCAAAGTCTCTTCAGCTCAGAGTTGAAAGCTCTGGAGACTCAGTGTGCTATCGAGGCTATCACGTCAGCAAAGCCTCCCTCATCTTGTGCACCAGCAAAGGCTCTCTCGCCCACCCCGATTCTAGAGACTCAGTCTGCTGTCGAGTCTATCACGACAGCAGAGGCTCCATCTTCTAGCATGCCAGCAAAGGCTCTCTCACCCACTCCGATTGAGTCTTCTCCGAAGTCGAGTAAATCCTCCTCCTCCTCCTCTAGCGATGAGTCGGCTACAAGTAGCAGCGACAGTGAGGAAGAGGAGGAGGATAAAGGCTCGACGAAGGTTGACCTAGTCGAGAGTGTCTACCTCGATAGCGAGGTAGAGGCGGTGAGGGACGTTGACCTCGATAGCGAGGTGCAGCCGGCTAAGTTATCAACCAGTGGTGGGATTGCGGCTCAATGTCGCAACTTCATTATGCGCCCACCACTGGTTGATAACTATGACAAGCTGAAGAATGAGTTGGAGGTGTGGAAGAGGGACTGTTTCTTCTATAAAGCGAGTTCCGAGAACCTCTCGCGAGTCACTCAGGAGCTCAAGAAGACTCAAGCTAGTCTTTTTGAGAAAGAAGGAGAGCTCGATCGCGAGAGGTTCTCGCACCTCGCTAGTAAGGCTAAAGAAGAGCAGCTCCTCATCGAGAGAGAGAGTCAGGAGAAGGAGTTAAGAAAGATGAGGGAGGAGGTGGAAGGGCTGCGAAAGCAGTTGGGGAAGGTGGTGGCGACTAATCAGGAGCTGCACCAGCAAGTGATGAGTAGCAGTACTCGACGATCAAGTCGCCTCCACATTCCCCTTGACAAGAAAGGACGTGTGCCCGCAAGACCGCTCCTCTGTGAACGTGGCAGAGACGAGATGTGTTATAGCAGGGCTAAAAAAGGTATCGAATGCCTTCACTTTACATTCGACCACAAGGAGGCGATCACAGGATTCCTGTTCGAGCCACGTCCTGAGAAGATCTGTAAGTTTAAAACAAGTAACTTAGAGTTCAAGATAATAACTAACAACTTCTTTCTTTACAGATATCAAAGAGAAGCGACCACCTGCTTCCGTGAACGAGCCGGAGGCGAAGCGGCAAGCTTGAGTCCTTGAATTATCCCGAGAATGAACCATCGGCTCTCTTAAGGGCCACCTAGGGGCAAGACATGATAGAACCTCCACGCGGTTTGCCCTGGGCAGTCTTCGGACTGGCGAATACTATCATTAAGTTGAATCTGCTATCAGTCAACTTGAACGTTGCAAATGAAGTTCGGTGTAATACTTCCTTTCGACGGGCGTTCCTGTAAAGGGCGGCGGTGAAACCCGTAGCTATGTATACCGCAAGGGACATTCGGCAATGGTCAATCTTGTTAAACCTCTCTGCGTCATGTTTGCAAGTGATTGCCTCTGTCTCAACGTAGTATGCATTCGCGCCAGGGCGACATTTAGCCAACTGTCGAAGGTTGCCTAAAACTTTCCATTGCATACGTTATGAGAGCCATGAGTTCTACCTGTCTCTATCAATGAGACGAATTGATGAATGGAATGAAAGGGAGGATACTCACGCGCCACACGCAACATAACACACTTCTCTCTTCCGTAGTCTAACAAGCTCTTTACACATGGATCGCAGTCGATTGCTATCCCTGAAGCATTCTGATTCGCTGTTGAGCAATTCATTGTTGAAAACCCTATATAAGCCAGAAGATTGTAGCGCTTCTCATTCAATTTGAAGTCACGATGGAAGCCACATCTGCCGACAACATTCCCGTCTTCATCGATGAAGACAACGCCATTCCCGAGTTCGTCATCCTCGACGAGTGGGATGAGGATGAGAAGAAGGGGAAGATCAAGAGGATCATTTGGACGGATGAGGTGTGGACTCCGAATACCACTCGCATCCGAAAGGTGCCAGATGCACCAGCACGGCTTAGGCGGTATAGGGTTTATGACAACCTAACCGTCATACCCCTTGACTATTCAAGCCAATAGTCAACCTAATCCCGAGAATGAACCATCGGCTCTCTTAAGGGCCACCATGGGGCAAGACATGATAGAACCTCCACGCGGTTTGCCCTGGGCAGTCTTCGGACTGGCGAATACTATCATTAAGTTGAATCTGCTATCAGTCAACTTGAACGTTGCAAATGAAGTTCGGTGTAATACTTCCTTTCGACGGGCGTTCCTGTAAAGGGCGGCGGTGAAACCCGTAGCTATGTATACCGCAAGGGACATTCGGCAATGGTCAATCTTGTTAAACCTCTCTGCGTCATGTTTGCAAGTGATTGCCTCTGTCTCAACGTAGTATGCATTCGCGCCAGGGCGACATTTAGCCAACTGTCGAAGGTTGCCTAAAACTTTCCATTGCATACGTTATGAGAGCCATGAGTTCTACCTGTCTCTATCAATGAGACGAATTGATGAATGGAATGAAAGGGAGGACACTCACGCGCCACACGCAACATAACACACTTCTCTCTTCCATAGTCTAACAAGCTCTTTACACATGGATCGCAGTCGATTGCTATCCCAGAATCATGTAAGCTATCTTAATTTTATTTAACACTATTTCATCTACCATTATCACCCATATGAAATGTTATAAGATTTGCAAGTTAAACTAAGCGTGCTACTATTTCCAAATGAAAAAGTATACATGGTTAAATTATTCACTAAAGCCCCATTCAAGTAAGTCAGTATGAAAGCAAAGATAATACGAAATAAACATTTATTATGGCATGTATTTTAAAAGGTCTTCATCGTCAATATCGTCCCAGAGTCTGACTTCACATAGATCACAAAAACAGTTGAGCTGCTTTAAACGTTCTTCTGCAGCGTCCCTCACGTTGTCAATGTACGCCCACTCCGCCACGGTTCGCGGTTGGGAGTTAGGGGTGTACCACTCCCATATTTGATGCAACTGCGACTTGCTGGTCATCTCCATCACCCCTTCGACATCATATTGTAAATATTTCCACCGTATGCCTGTTAGGTCGGGCAACTCCTCTTCATCGTCCTCCGATAACTTTCGTATATTGTCGAGATTGTATGTCTTCTCCACCTTCGCCTTTCTTGGTGCATTTGGTGTAACGAGCACCTTTGCTGATGTGCATGGAGAGGAGAACTCCAATGCGGCATTTGGTGTTGTTGGAGGACTTGTCATGTTGTCTTTGAAATGCTGACTTTGAATAATGATAACTTTAACATTTTTCTAATTCTTAAGTATCAACAAGCAACCAATCAGAATGAACAGCCAATGAATGATGAGCATGAAAGGATATAAGCAAAGTGACATCCGTGTCATTTCACTCTGTCTTTGAGACGTATAAGTGAAGTATTCTCTAGCGAATTCTGCTATTATTTGAGGTGTACAAGTGAATTCCAAATTTGAGACATATTAATTGAGTGAAGTCTCTATCTTATTGAAGCATCAACCTTAAACTTGATTTCATTGAAATGGTAAGTTGAAGATTTCCTCTCTCATCTCCCTCAAACGTGTGGTTCATAGCATCTTCCTCAATTTCAGGCATCAACTTCATCACCAACGCCCTCCCTTCTCGAGGAAAGTTTAGAGTTATTGAGTCAAGGTAGGTTGCAACAATACACTGAGGCTTGAACAGAGATGATAGAATGATTTCTCTTTCAGGTGATGTGAGTTCCAGCTCAGAACTGTCGCGACATGGTAACGAGTGGGAATGTGCTGACTGTGGGCACATCTTCACGAGGAAATGGGATCTCACCCGACACATCAAGCGAGGTGTTTGTCGACCTAAGCCGGCATCAATCTCCGGAGGTGGGGATGATTCTGTTAACGTCGTCTCCTTTTCTTGCGACTTGTGCGCTCAGTCTTTCGAGACACGTTTTGAACTATCTTCGCACAGACTTCAACATACACACACGAACGATAGCTACACCAACGGTACCTCCTCTATCCGACTCACTGAAGTGTCCATAAATAATTTAGTGAGGAACTACCAGATGGACTCCTCAGAAACCATTGCTAACTTTGAGGAATGGTTTCATCAAAATTCATCATTGATAGAAGCGCTCTTCAACAATTTAGACAATTTTAGGATGAAGGCGCTCATCTATCTTAAAATAAAATATGTAAAAATCGACCACCATACTGGACAAATAATAGAGAGGTTGGAGTTTCACATACCCTCCTCTCCTGCAACCGAGGTTGTAGACTATGAGTCTTGGATAAATTTTCACATCCAAGGATTAAAATTAAATATTGATAAATTTAACGAGCGCGATAGCGGTCTCATTTTTGACGGCATTGAGTCCGCCTTATTTAAAATCAGTTTATTAGGAAATCATAGTGGTCGAGGCTCCTTTAAACTTCCAAAAAATTTAAAAAACAAAACAGCAGTCATCAATGTCGATTGCGAATCGCAATGTTTTAAATATGCTGTCCTCTCCATTCTCCACTATAATGACATCAATGCGAATCGAAATCGTACATATAGCTATAGGCAGTGGGAGAATGAATTAAACTTCGATGACTGTAATAGTGACGATATGAAAATTAAAGATATAGAAAAATTTGAAAAATTGAACAACATTAAAATAGTTCTCCATGTTTGGGAAAAGGGATTGAAGGGTGTGCGCTACAACTCGCGTTCGAGTTGTTATGATCATGTTGTCAACCTTTTATTAGTAAGACAGGATGATAGTGAGGAATGGCACTACTGCGGCATTCCCAAAATCTCTCGCTTATACCACCACTTAAGAAATTCTACCTCATCAGAGATTTATTACTGTGACAGATGCATTCGGAACTTTAGGAGTAAAAACAAATTTGAAACTCATTATGAGTGGTGTAAGCGAGGTAAACTGCAAATGGAACGCATGCCCAAAGATAAGGAGTTTTCATATAGAGAGAATGGCGATGAACTAAGTCCTCTTCGTGTCATCTATGCTGACATCGAATGTTATATCGATGATAACATCCATCGACCAGCAGCCATTTCCTGCTATGAAGTATGGCATGACCATTTCCAAAATAGAAAAAATAAAATGCACGTCTGGCAAGGTGAGGATTGTATTTACCAATTCCTACAATTCCTCGAACAGGCTGTAAAATTTCAACAAAAGTATGATGGTGAACTCTATCGCAGATCATTGCATATGACAGCAGATGATCAAGCAAAATTTGATAGTTGCAACGTTTGCCCCAAATGTAGGAAAACATTTGACGATGATAAGATTAAGAAAGTGCGCGACCATGACCACATCACTGGTAAATTTAGAAACGCACTCTGTTCAAAATGTAATTTTTCGCTGAGGATGAAGCGGCGTACATTACCCGTCATTTTCCATAATTTCAAGGGCTACGACAGCCATATGATAATAAAAGGAGGTTTAGGTCAAATGAAAGAGTGGAAGCTTGATGTAATAGCACAAACGAGAGAGAAGTTTATGGCCATGACAGCAAAAGTGCCTGTCGATAAAACTAAAGAAAATAAGACGGTCTATTTTGATATAAAATTTTTAGATTCCTACCAATTTATGACTGCATCACTGGCCTCTCTCGTGCAAAATCTAAAGTCTCTTCCACTAACACAAAATCTTAAGAAACAATATCCAAATCTAACCGATGAAGTCATCACACGGAAAGGAGTCTTTCCATATGCATATTTTGATGCAATTAGTAAACTCGGCGAGACTTCTCTTCCGCCCATAGATAAATTTAAAAATGATTTGAGCGGCGCAGAATGTAAGACCGAAGATTATGATCATGCACAAGATGCATGGATAAAATTTGACTGCCATACATTTGGTGAATATATGATTGCCTACCTTAAGTTAGATGTATTTTTGCTGGCTGATGTATTTCAGGAGTTTCGACGAGTGGCATTAGAAGAAGATAAGTTAGATCCCGTCCACTTTGTCAGTCTGCCAGCCATGTCATTTAAGTCTGCTTTTAAAATGACTGGTGAGACCATTCATCTCTTACAAGATCCAGAGATGTATAATTTATTTGAGCGAGGAATTCGCGGTGGTCTCACATTTGTAAATAAACATAGGTTAAAATCAAAAATAGTAGGTAATGACCAGACTCATCTGAAGTATTATGACCAAAATAATTTGTATGGTAGTTCATTATCCAAACCGCTACCTCACTCTGAGTTTAGCTGGTTAGATGATAGTGAAATTCAACATTTCTCCAACCCTTCCAACATACTAGCAATTCCAGATGAAGGTGATTGGGGATATTATTTTGAGATAGATCTAATCTATCCAAATAATATTAAACATAAAACCGTAGATTTTCCACTCGCACCCGAATCAGGTGAAGTGAGTAAAGATATGTTTTCCGACTTTATGAAACAATTTCATAAAGATTTAGAATCATGTGGACAACCCAAGTATAAGCCTTGCCGCAAACTTTTACTCACTCAATATGATAAGGAAAACTATCTAGTCCACTTTAGCATCTTAAAATTTTATTTAGAAATGGGCATGATTTTAAAAAGAGTTCACCGCATTATTAAATTTAGACAGAAAGCCTTCCTCAAACCCTACATAGATAGTAACAGTCAGAAACGTGCACTAGCCCAAAATAATTTTGAAAAAGATTTTTATAAATATAAGAACAACAGTCTATTTGGTAAGACGATGGAGGATGTTAGAAAGCGCGTAAACTACAAACTAGTTAATGATGATCAAAAGTATCACAAATTGATCTCATCACCTCTATTCATCGATAGAGACATAATCGATGAGGATCTTGTAGGTATTAAAATGATAAAATCTGAAGTTGAGTTGTGCAAACCCATCTATATTGGTCAAGCTGTTCTAGATTACTCCAAGCTTGAAATGTATCAACTCTTCTATAAAATACTAAAACCGTGTCCTCTCGTAAAAGAGGTTCGTTTGTTGGGTGGTGACACAGATAGTTTCTTTTTAGGTATTACCACTCAAAAAGATTTAAATTTTAATGAAGTAGGAAAATCTTTAGAAAGATATTTTGATACATCAAATTATCCTGCTAATCATCCACTATACTCCATCAAAAATAAGGCAAAACTTGGCTGCTTTAAGGATGAGACAGCAGGGAAGGAGATAGCTGAAATGATTCTCCTCCGCCCTAAAATGTATTCTATGAAATTAAAGGATAGTGATGATAGCATTAAGCGCGCTAAAGGCATATCAAGATCATTGGTCTCTAACATGAAACATAAGAATTTCAGGAAAGCCTATAGAAATAAAAATATAACGTTTGTCAATATGACAATCTTAAAATCTAAGTCGCATGAGATCAAAACTCATACTTTTAGGAAACGGGCGCTTTCAGCATGGGAGGATAAGAGGTGCTGGCTAGAACACAACATATCTCTTCCACATGGACATCCTGACACAAACATACCACCACCCAAAAGAATTAAACTCACACTACCACATTCAGGAGACGTCTTAGCATAATCATCCTTAACTTAGTATTTTGATGTTGATTTCTGTAGATAAACATTGTTGTTTTATGTATCGCATGAGATTGTTTTTTCCTTGTGAATATGTGTCCACATCTGTACATTCCCCATGTGATGACTTTTCCACTGAAAGACATTTTTCCTATCCCTGTATATTTCCACCCTTCACGAAGTAAAAAGACTTTTTGTATATAACAATGTTTATTGAAGTGCGCTCATGTATATATTTTCAGTGGATGTTGTATAAAGTCTATTCCTTCACATTCATGTACATATTTCAATAAATGTTGTATAAAGACTTCACTTTGTTTTCCGAAACACTAACGTTATGAGGGATTTAGTATCTTTCACATGGATGCACTCTTGTAAACCATTGGTAATTTTGATAGCAATAGAGGGTATAGTTTGTTTGACGACGGGATGATAGAAAATAGATTCAAACATCTTCTCGACTATTCCATATGAAGCGTCTTTATCATGAATGAAATCACGTAAAATGTATTCTTTTTTCTCACCAACAGAAATAGGTAGAATCAAATCACTTTGAATGTAAAGGTGCTGTTCATGTTTATCAAGTGTCATTGGTGTTTCTATACCAATCGTATGCGCAGCAGCAAACACAGTTTGTAGCATTGAAAAACCAAAGAGTTTTTTCAAATTTTTACTCAATTGACATTGAATGTTATCACCCAGTCTCAGAACAACGCGTTGATTTTCAATTGAAAACGAAATGTGGTGTGTCTTTACATCATATTTACTTTTCATCACATGCTTCAACTTCTGTTGTATATAAGGATTTACTACATGAATGAAGCTTTCAACTGTATGATATAGACGCGGCATTATATTGATAGCAACTTTAGATTCTTCATAAGACTGGTAAATTTTCTTGATGCGATCGCCATAGATGTCCACCCACCATTCATCATTAACTGAATCAGCTTTAGTGTGATATTCATGAGAAGCATATACCACACCGCTTCCAATAATAGGTGTATAATGTCTTACAAAATGACGCAAGGTTGGAGAGAAATAAACTGTAAGTTTGTCATTATATTTCTGAATAACCAACTTATTTTTGTCCGCCATAATTTTCTCTCCATACTTCTTACCCACAGTCTCATTCCATCGTTTTACTAACTCAATAAGTGATAAAGGTTGAACACCACGCTTTTTCAAAATGATGCGTTCTTCGCATTCTACAACATCTTCATCAAATATTTTAAATCTATAATGAAATTTGTTGATTCGATTTGAATAAACTTTTCTAACATTTGCAGTAGCAATTGACGTTAGATGTAGTCCATGACCAAAACCGAGATGCGGATAGAATTCACTATCCAACCTCAGCGTAAGACCTTTAGTAAAAGAATGAAAGCGGAGGAACTGTCTCCCACTCCAATGATAGATAGTAAACTCATAAGCTTTCTGATTTTTATTCTTCATGATGGAAGTATTACCACTGTTGAATGCCTTAATAATTTTCTCATTCCCAAATGGCTCATAAGAATCTGATTTTATCTGAATCCATTCATAGTTCCACTTTCCATCTGATGTTAAATTGTATGGGAACTGAAATGCATTATTCATCGTTATTCCATCATGGGTGCGAGGAGTCAATATCATTTCTTCCAAATCATTCACATTCTGAATATTGCTATCATAGCAAATACTAGAAACGCCAACCTCCCATTCACCTTCTAAATGCAGTGGGCGATTTAATTCTACTCGATAGTCTGATGGTTTATTTTTGGGAAATTTATTCATAGAAGCATTACTGGGCAAGTAGATTAGAAACGAGTCCTTATTTTCACTTTCCATATTATTGACATTGGAAAAATATATTAGCATACGTTTGCATTAACTCTTCATTCGGAAATGGAGTGTGATACTTGTCACAGCATCTTTATGAAAAGGAATCAACGCACCAGCATCGTCATAAATGGCAATATCAATTTGTGGGATGTAGTTTGATTTCAGCTTTGTATAATGCACTTTCTTGAAAGTATGCTCAGATAAAATACTGCAGCTCTTTGGCTGGTATGGTATCATTGCTAGCAATGGAGCTTCAACATCTCCCACACGTACATCTTCACCAATATTGGAATATATCTGAAAATAGTTAATACGACGCGATAGCGACATGTCTGCGCTAGCTTTGGTTACAGTACCACTTTTAAAGATATTTTGGTCAAAACCCAAAATGTCCATTAGAGTTTTATCCATAATTAGTTCAATACCTTTTCCACTTATAGTGAGAGACAAAGTACCTTCTTTTTCAGAAAATGAAATATGTTGGTCATTAATCACTTCATTTAAATAATCTACAACCAATTTAACTGAAGTAATGATGCGAGGCATCAGCACTCTTGTTTCATGTAAGATACCACCGAAAGGCTCTACACACTTTCTGTATAAAGATACGCTCCATTCTGTATCAAATTGATTTGACCTTTCACATGGTAAATGTTGCATATTAAATTTTCCATGAACAGCTGCAGAATGATGTCGCAAGAACTGATGAAAATCTTTTGAACAAATTAATACTAGATCATCATCATTTAATTTACTTATTGCAATATGATTAGATGATTTAATATAAGTCAATGTTGCCACTTGTTTACCATCAACTCGAAGGAGATAATTAAATTTCTTCAATAATGTTTCAGGAGTCATGTTTGTCTTTCTTGGCTTAATCACAATCTTCTTCACCAACGTCTTCTCATTTTTTGGAATAAGATCTACATAATAAGCTTCCTCTCGATATATTAACTGTTTATGAGCACTTATGTGGTAATTAACGTTAAAATTATCATAGCTTGTCAAGGCGCTAGCGAGGTAACCTAAATCATTTCTTAAACTTGGACTTAAACCAACAATCCAATCTTTCTCAACTACATGATGTATATAAGTATAATCATCATTGTGTGGAGTAAATTGGGCAATATGTTTACACGCTTTATTCAAGAAATTTTTAAACTTTTTACATGATAAGAGATCTTTCTTTGGCCACTGTGGAATGTATACTCGGCAGCCCTTTTCACATTGGTAAGCAGCTGTACGTCTCATATTAATAGTCATCACCTCATGATCAAAAGTATAGACACAGTTGCTATAAACAAGTTGAGTGACACCCACTTCCCAATTCCCATTTAGCTGTTGTGCATGATCAATGGGAGTAGAAAAGAGTGCGGCTCGATTACTAGTAAATCTCTTTGTAGCCGCATTGCTAAGCAAAATATGATAAAACGACATTTTTATATTGCTAATCTGCAACTTTGCATAACATCATGAAGACTTGGATTTTGGACTCTCTACAATATATCAGAGTTGATCGTGATGGAAACGTACACTTCAAAAATTCTCATGGTCATACATCAAGAGGAATTACATTAACATGGCGACAATTTGTCAACCTCAATGATATCATGAGGGATTTGGAATATTTTGAAACATTAAGATTCATCTCCCTGGGTGATCAAGTTTGGCTTCAACATTACAGAAATGAAATTCAAATCTACCATTCTCATTCCGCAAACTGTTTCTCATTTCGCAAATACAATTGGGAGAAGTATAGAAGATACATACATCGCTCCATCATGACATTTATTCGTCGTGAGTTCATCGCCCTACTATGCAAATCTTAATCAGACATGACTATCACGCACCATGAGTTGGAAATTAGATTCCCTACAACGTATTGAAACGGATCATGATCGAAACGTCTATTTCAAAGATTCAACTGGAAATGTGAGAAGAGAGTTTGCTTTATCTTATCATCATTTTCAATCTCTACATCATATCATGAAGGATTTAAAATACTTCTATATGAAAAGACATTCACGTATTGGAAATCGCATCTGGTTGCGCGTCAACAATCGGCGAATTCAACTCTATCATTCCCAACTTCATACTAACTTCACATTTCATCAAGGTAGTTGGGAAAAGTATAAAAGGAAGGTACATCGCTCAATTTACTCATTCTTTCATCATGAAGCGCCATCGCTACACCATCGTCAACATTCTCCGTCGCTTCAGACTCTACACCAAAATCGATCTCACAACATTACACCAACAGCTTCCAAACAGCAAGTATTACCCGGGTCGTCCTCAAATGTTAGTGGTGAAGATGAACAATTCACGGAATCTTCAACTCTTCCCAAATGGGACTGTACAGATTCTCGGCGCCCTTTCTCATTCATCGGCGCAGTCAATGCGCTTAGAGCTACAAAGACTACTACGTCGGATATGGAAGAGGGAGAGGTGTGTGATGTCGAATCTGACTGTGGACAATATGGTGATCTCTACTCAATTGAGTGACAGTCTATCATTTTTGAAGATTCGTACCAGCAGTTACAGTTTGTGTTATGAACCCGAACTTTTTCCTGCAGCTCTCATTAGTTGTTGGTTACCTGTGCATGTGGCAATCTTTCATAATAGTAAAGTGATCATTACTGGACTAAAATCTCATGTACAAGCAAATATGATCCTAGACTATCTCATTGAGTATGTACGTACCCAGCGGATTGTAAAATAAAAAACAATTTTTCCAACATGATGTTTTTATTTCAAATCATGATAGAACTTACAAATCATTTTTTCATTAGAGGATGGATTACATGAAAAGTTTTGAATAACAGATGCAAATCGAGATACATGTAAACGTCTTAAGATGAAGTACAGTACAAAAGCACCACACGTTGATGAAAGTGGATGTTGTAGTATGCGTTCATTTCGCTGATATTGACGCGTATGTTTTCTCAACCACTGCTGTGTTGGTATATTTGGAGGTTGAGCAAGAGAGTCAAATAGTTCACCACGTCGGTCTTCTCCAATAAAGATCGCTTTCCAATGCTCACCGCCTAAATTCTGCGAATGAGTGTTTAGTACAATAAAGATGGGATAGTGATTTACTGCAGGTGGTAAGGTATCGAGTGAATAGACATTATCGAAAGCTTTCAACGTCGCTTCGTCTGCATTACGCTGCACTTTAGTCTTAATATCGTCAGCAGTCAACCAACTCATTAACGATTATACTGAAGAATCACGTCACGATACTTTGTAATTTCAATATTTGAATCGAAGACTGCATAAATTAATACATTGATCGTCTCAGGTAGTGTTCTTTTGAACGTTAAATCCAAACGAATATTATGAGGCACGTTCGCTTGACGATAGGGTGCACTAATATCGCTGTCAGCAGTCAAATCAAATGCATAAATAGTATATCCACTCTTAAACTCTTTCATAGTCAGTCCGTTGGTGTCATCCGTATTGTAAAAGCCAAAAACATCCATAAAATCAACATAACTGCGCATAAATTGATCTGAAGCAAAATCTGGTTTGTAGGGTGGACCAGGATGACTCACACCATTTACACGTAAAGCAATTTCACTTAACTGATTGTGTTTAAAATTGAAAGGATTCTTCTCTATATTACCATTAAATGCATCATTTTCAACCATTGCCACCATGAGGAGCTTCGGTGCTTCCGATGGAAAGAGGCCATCTTTCATGAAACTCTTTTGATCTTTCGGAATTGTAAAGGTGAGAAGCTTTGTATGCTGAATGGGGTAAATGGCATTTTGGCGGTTAAGGCCTTCAGCATGCCCTCTAATGACACTTGGATTCGGTACTACTCGACGAATGTAAAGTGCAATATCTTCCACATGAATTCTAAAATTGTCAACTTTAGCAAATGCATTCAGCGCAAATTCAGGCTTATTCAATGTCAGCTTGAGTCGCATGCTGGTATTACACAGTAAAAACTTTGACTGTCTAAAGAAGTCTAAATTCAGCGGACCATATAGCTGACATACTCTACTATCTTTAATCATAGCAGATCGCTTTACAAAGCCACTGTTTGTTTCAACATCAAATTTTCCTGCTTCATCTCTGTACCATCCCATGGCTTCCATATGACTTTTTTGTGCTGCTGGATGAAACTGTGATACATGATTGAAATATGATTTATAGGGATAATCGCTTTGACCACCTTCCACTTGCTGCTCTCCAATCGTTAGAGAAACATCACGAAGTAATGTAGTCAATGGTAAATTGTTCAGTCCAACTTTATGTGCATCGTCAATAGCAGTTCCATCTGCTTGCTGAATTCTAAACCTCAAATCAAGCATCGCATAACTCAAATCTATGTAGTCATCACTACCACCAGGAATAACAAATTCAATGGGGCCAGCATTCTCAGCTGTTCGAGGATGATAATCTACAATACCTGAACTAAGAATATCTGTCTGTATGGCTTGTTGATCGAACAAACAAAAACCGGAAGTTTTACACTCCATGATTAGAAGTTATAGCAGCGTCGTCGTTTAGCGCCTGATGAATGATTAGAGCCTCTGCGACGTTTGCGTGAATGCCTTTTGACTGAAGATCGCACCTTACCAGCTCCGCGATGTTTCCTCCTTCCTTTATTCATTCGTTTAGGTGATTTCTTTCCTTGAGTAACACCAGCAATGGTCTGCTTCAATGTTTTTAAACCGCGTTCCTTCCCACGATTCAACAAACTGCTCTTAAAACTTCTACCTCTGGAAAGATCACTAGCAACATCACCAGCAAAGCCAACGGCATTACTTAAAACATTTCGTTTTAAAGATCTACCGACATTGGATATGAGAGGTGCTACAACAGATTTCAGTGCATCAAGTATGCTACCTCCACGTTGGCGGCGAGCACCGATGTAAATTTGTCCTCCGCCACTTACATAGGAGGGTCGTGAATAAAATGAGGCAGTTGGATTCATAGCTCAAACCCTAAACATTGTTAGTTACAACTTTGCATGAATCACTGTCGATCACTTAGATGAAAGATGTCGGCACGACGCATCCAAGAGTTCATACTTGAAGGATAACCAGTCCATTTAACAAGACACCATTCTTCACCTTGACGTTTTTTACATCGAATGATTTTCTCTACCAAATATGTTTCACTTTCAGTGACTACCTCAATCTCATCGCGGTAAAAGCTACCCTCAATTTCTTCATTATCGTAATCTTTCAACTTGTAGGTGGTCGGAGAGTCTTTTTGATTAATCCTTGATACTGTAAATACCTCCTCTGTCCAATTCGGAAGGTACCCTTTAGCAAAAACACTTTTCACTTTTGAGATACGAACTTTATCGCCAATTTTCACATCACTTTTCACATGAGTGCGTTTACGTTGGAATGATTCGCGCACTTTATCTACATTGTCAGCATTTACATCTACTGGTCTGAGTCCAATAGAACGATGGATAGAGTGATTGTAGGCATGGAGTGTATCTTGTAGAACCTTTGTCCAATTTTGTGTCAAGTTGGCAGTAAAATGTCGCCACAAGCGATTTTTTAATGTGCGATTAAAACGTTCAACGAGTGCAGCTTTATAAGCGCTCTTTTCACTAAACAACTCAATGTCATGCCTCTCAAATAATCTTGTCACATGCTGATTTTCAAACTCTTTTCCTTGATCACTCTGAATTCTTTTTGGAATGCGACCTTCTCGAAAAATTGTTTGGAATGCTTTTGCTACTCCTTTCCCTTCTTTAGTTTTTAAAGGTTGAGCCCACGCATAACGCGAGAAAATATCAATGACGGTTAAAATAAAATTATTGCCCGAGTTATGTTTTGAAATGGAGGCAACATCGCACAAATCTGCTTGCCACTGTTCATCGATGTCATGAACAATATAATGGCGGGTGTGGTACTTCTTTTTCGCTTGTTTGTGGAGTGTATAGGTAGCCTGACCCTTTAACCATCGTTTCACTTGTGATTGTGGAAGACCACTCGCTTTTGATAATTTCTTGATAGATGCAAATCCTGCCGGATGTTTTACATCATAATAGATTGACTTCAAACGTTCAGTCGATGACGGCTGACTCTTTTTCCTCCTTCTCATCTTTTTTCTTTCTTGCCTTTCTACATTTACAACAACTGCAGCATTTAGCTTTAGCGGTTTTGCGATCGTGTTCACATTGCTTAGGGGTTTCATTATGAGAGCTGGCGCAGCAAGTGCAAGTGACAACGACATTCACCTCTGGCGGCTCATTACATGGCAAGCAACACATCTGCTTCATATTAATAGTCTGAGAACATGTATTTCCTGGGAGGAGCTGTTTTACGTTTTCCTTTTACCAGTTTTAGTGGCGATGTAGATCTACGTCGAGTTCTTCCTCTTGTTTGCTTAGTGAGTGTGGGAGGGGATGTAGCAGGTGACGTCTTAAACCAATTTGTTGGCATTTTCATCGTCTGAAGCATTGGAGTAGTAGCCACTGTTGAATCAAGTTCTTTCAATGTCTCATTATTTAAAGCAAATTTTGGCACATTATGCTTTTTCAATAGTTTAAGAAAGTATGACCAACCAGGTGGAACATAGCCCTGACGGCGCTTTCTACGTGTCGCATACTGAATCAAGTCTTCATAACGTGAAGCATCAATCACTTTATTTTCATCTGTAATGATTTCTCCTCTATCATTTACATTGAGATGGGGCTCAATACTATTGAAAAGAGATATGGCATGTGCGCGAGATGCTAAAGGTGTAGCAGTCGATACAGAGTCACGCATCTTATTCTTCAAGTTTTTCAATTGCTCAACAGTTTCCGATTGTAATAATACAGCACGATGTGGATCTTTGATGTGAACATTTTGCTGATAATCTATTTCTTTCCTATACATTTGATTTGCAAGAGGTTGCTTTACTTGCTGCATGGCAGTCAATTGTACATATTCATCCTGAGGAATAACAATCATGCGAGAATAAGAACTCATAGTTTGTAGATAATCATGGGAGTTTTCAAAATATGACTTCGAAATCTAAATTCTTCCGGACACTCTTGCGTAAAGTCAATGAATAAGTAACCGTATGGTTTTTCAGTAGCTGCTTGAAAAATTTCAATTAAGGCTTTTGATCCTCTGGGTGCAACTTGTCGCGCTAAAATTTCAAATTGACTTTTATCTCGCGGATTCTTGAAAATAGCATAATAGTGTGTATTCAGGTTTCGTGTACGAGCTTCTTTTCCATCAGGAAATAAATTTTGTGTAATATAGATGATAAAACACCTTTTATGGTGTGCTGCGCGAGTGAACATATCTGTAACATCTTTTGAATTCTTACTTTCTTTTAATAAATCATCCAATACAACAACATCATTAGACTGAAGTTTATCCACTGGAATAATTCCTTCATGTCGAATAAAGTTGCGACTTTGCAATTCCTGAAACAGCGACGGTTGATAAATACCATAACACCAAATCACTCGATTGATAGGTTCCTTAAACAACTCCCTTCTTTTATCCAATAAATTCAGCGTGAAAACAGTTTTACCTGCATGAGATGGACCTGATACAGTCAGAACTTTATCACATTGAAGTCTGAAATCCATTTTATTACTTTGAGACTCAACATTTGCATAATTAACGCTTAGAGCCAAAGATATTTCCCAATAGGTTGCCCACGGCAGGAGCTATCATTGGAAGTATTGCTGAAAGGAAACCGCCCTTTTGTGTTAGAGTTTTCCTCTTTCTTTGAAGGGCGACTTTAGGATTGGAGATGAAACGCAATTTCGTAGCATATCGCTTAAGTAACTTTCGTTGTTTTGGCGCTAATTTCTTCGTCCTCAACTTTCTCACATGAGAAATAATTTCACAAATGAATTTATCGTTAGCATGTCGTATAGCATTGTATCGCTGATTTGCTTTCATTCGTCGGAGAGCTTGAATGGCTGAAGAAAACTTTTGACTTTTACGTTTCGTCATTTTACGTTTCGCCATTTTCCGTGTTAGTCTTTGCTAAAACCTATCTTTACCACATTTGCATAGGTACTAACTATTGCGGCATAAGTGACACTCGAAATGAGCAATATCACAGTGGTTACATTGGCAAAGTTGAATGCAATTACGTATGAAACAGCGTTGACAAAAAGCATGCTTACATCTCTTGAAGATGCGCTTTTCATTTCCATCCTTTCGCTTACATACATCGCAACACATAGTTTCACCGTTACTGATGTCTATAGCAAGTCTTTTTGAAGATATGAATTTGCTAGCCTTTTCTAAATAATAGACGCATGTACAGAAGGAATATACTTCGAGAGTGAGCAGACATAGCTCGAAAACCAGTTGTGCTACAATCAAGTACCACTGCATTTTCAATTTTTCTTTATGGAAAGTTGAATGTGAATATCTGAAATCGCTTCAATCACTAGACTGCTACCATGATGGTTAAATGCGTTAAGACGTTCAGCAATTTTTATCATATGTCTTTTAAAAAATTCTTCGGGGTGATCTACCACTTCCATTGAATAAGAAGCAAAATGGAAAGAGCGACTTTCCACCTCCTCCTTTCCAAAATGACTAAACTTAATTTTCGCAACTAATCGCGCCATGATAATGCTATCAGAGAATGTATTCATTAACTCTAGAAATAGAGTGCTAGCATCATCAACCACTGCTTCGATGTCAGTCTCATCTTTATGAAAATTTATCACATAATCTTGAACAGCTCCTTTTAAACTTTGCCTATGAAAACGTAATGTTCCGCAGTCGTTTGAGAAAGACATGATCGCCCTTTAACTAACCCATCCATTGCATGAAAACAACAACTCTTCTCATAGTAACATTTATTGAATAACGGTAACAAGCATGCATTATAAATCAATGGTTTGAAAGAGATAAAATAGATACAGCTGATAACTATCATACAGCGAGCAATGATAACCATACAGGACTTTGGCAGTGTTGAGGTAAGGAGGAAAGAAGCATTGGTTATGAACGTAGCTACTACAACGAACAGACAAAATAGGAACACACAAATCCTTAAAACGTTTCGTGACTTCATGATAATGTTGATTCACTCTACTATCCCAAGGCGGGAGCAAAATATCATCAATGATTAGATTGGGAAATACTTTCCTCTCCTTACCAGGATTATTACAAAAGATGCGTATAACATTGAAAGCAGCTAACCATCGTTTAAAGTCAATAAGAAGAGCACTCTCACAAGAAAAGCCATAGTCTTGCAAATATTTCAGATTAAGTCCATGAATGTGTTTTCTCGCCCATTGATCAACATTGGGATCGCAGTTGGCATGTTGATGATAGACACTAACAATCTGATATGTCCAATTGTTCATAGCAATAGCACTGAGCTCCTGTACAGGTTCACCCTCACAATCCATAAAAATGATGATAGAAGCCTAAAACGGAAATTTACACATCTAAGGAAGCGTTCTATAACATATTACAAAATGAAGAATTACATCGATGCTTTTCACGACAAAATACACAAATGATATGATGGCAACGAAGATGTAAAATGTATCTAATAAGACCACGTCTACGACACTCAAAGCACATAAGCGAATTGTCATAGGGTAGAGTTAGGAAAGGACTAGTAATTCTCCTTCTTTGATTTGCGTTTTGAGGCAGCATTCTTCTCCGACTTGCGCTTCGTACCACTGCTGTTGAGGATTTGATCAATTATGTCATCTACGCTGGCTGGTTTTGGAATATATAGGATGGATTCCATATGCATGGAGAGAGAGGCTATTTTATTATCTTTGTGCTGACCATAATATAGTCCATTCACTTTGAAAAGGATATCCCAAGTACCTTCTCCGAGCTCGTCGCATGTGATGATTGTTGAATGATCTCCCTCCTTCTTATAGTAAGTACACCAATGTGATACCGGTAGGCAAATTTGGTTACCATCCCAAATCTTTCTATAGGGAGTATCCTTGTCATCTCTCGCTTTCCACTCTTGAGCAAGAGGAGTAGGAATGTCCATATTTAATGTCACGTACTCCTCAATAATATCGAGTTGGCGGCGAATGTACGTACTCACGGGGATCAGTATGTAGTCCCCATACTGATTGCGCATTATCTTGACATCCGTGGAAGGGAGCATTCCCGTTTGGAGTACTACGCTATGATCGTCATAACGCAAGACTTGTTTAAATTTACGCTGTAGCGGTGTAGGATTATGTACCTTGGATGTTTCTTCCACTGGCCTCAGTTGTAGATGATCTGATCGGAGCGAACCTTGTAACGTTTGACCGTCATTTTGTCCTACTAGTGCAGCAGATGGAGTAGATGCCTGAAAATGAAAAAAGATTGTATTAAGTTTACGTTCAAGGGAGGAGAGGGAGGGAAGTAGCGACTTACCATTTTAGTTGGATAATAGAATAGAGAGAGAAAATGTGCGTCCGTCACTCGTGTGATTCAACGATGGAATGATTCTCACTGTTGAAGGCTCGCTATTTATAAAGAAATGCTTGATTCTCATTGGATGATGATCCTCATTGGACAATAACATCAAGCTGATTCCAAAGCCGTCAGCGAAATTTGATGAAACAACCTTTGGTAAAGGTCCCAGGTCGAAATTCCACACTTTGGAAAATTTTTAATTTTTCCCATACAAAGTCACTCTGACACTTAGGATTTTTTCAGGTGAGCTCCGACCTAAAATCTTGTAACCGCTCTAACTTTTGAACGGCTGCTCCGATTGACTCGCAACGAAAAATGCGGTCGAGCAGTGTTTCATCCTCTTTCCAATGCAAGTCGAACGAACAAAATCCGTCCACTAGAACCAAAGTTAGAACAAAGGGGGGGGGTCAGCGAAATTTGATGAAACAACCTTTGGTAAAGGTCCCAGGTCGAAATTCCACACTTTGGAAAATTTTTAATTTTTCCCATACAAAGTCACTCTGACACTTAGGATTTTTTCAGGTGAGCTCCGACCTAAAATCTTGTAACCGCTCTAACTTTTGAACGGCTGCTCCGATTGACTCGCAACGAAAAATGCGGTCGAGCAGTGTTTCATCCTCTTTCCAATGCAAGTCGAACGAACAAAATCCGTCCACTAGAACCAAAGTTAGAACAAAGGGGGGGGTCAGCGAAATTTGATGAAACAACCTTTGGTAAAGGTCCCAGGTCGAAATTCCACACTTTGGAAAATTTTTAATTTTTCCCATACAAAGTCACTCTGACACTTAGGATTTTTTCAGGTGAGCTCCGACCTAAAATCTTAAATGGCGTCTCACATGTAAACGAAGACAGATAGGAACAAGCCGTTTGTTTCAGTGAATTTGTCTCACTCTTAGCTTTCAAATGACACCTCACTCGACAAAATCCGTCCACTAGAAGCCAAGATCGAAGCAAGCTGTCCAGAGGGGGGGGGGACGTCAGCGAAAAATTTTTATCTTTGATTGCTTTCAAATTCACCATACAGATGCAGAATTTCACGCTGAATCCGAATCTGGCCTCCGCTTTCACATCCGCGGCCGCGTTTGGACACTACACACCAAAACATACCACAGTTTAACCAAGACAACCTAGACGGTCGCCCACGTCAACCTAGACGGTCGCCCAAGTCCACCAGGCGGTCGGACACAGACACCCAAGGCTCACACACTGACGGTCCAGAGGGGGGGGGACGGCAGCGGAACCTCGCCGGCACATCACGACACTGGCGGACCAGAGGGGGGGGGACTCAGACACGACGGCGGCCATCTTGCGCTATCTGGTGTTCGCCGTTTTCTTACTACTGACGCCATCGCTTAAAGTCATTTCCGATGATAGAGACAGAGCCCTGTCGCGTGGCAACCATGCAAAATATCTCCAATTCAGGGAGCGCTTCCTTAAAGAATTACACAAATCCAAAACCCGCTACTTCTCTTCTAACCGTAAGTCTGATATGTGGAAGTCTGTGAAATCTCAGCTGCAGAATCCTTCGAAAATGTTGTCCATAAATGCCAATGAGGCCTCTCGTCTAAATGACACCTTCTCTTCGTCCTTTGTCCCACCTGACATTCATTTATTTAAAGATGTTCGCCAATTTGACTCCATCACTGATCTTCAAGTTCCCGAATCCAAAGTTCTTGAGCTGATCAAAGCATCCAAGTCAAATTCCTGCGGTCATGATGAAGTTCCCGGTTTCTTCTATCGCACCTTTGCCTAATCTCTTGCTGCTCCTTTAACCATTATTTTCAACAAATGCCTTCTATCTGGTGTTTTTCCGGAAGAATGGAAATGGGCGAATGTCACACCTTTGCTGAAAAAGGACAGTACTGAGTACCGCCCTATCTCCATCCTTCCATTCCCGAGCAAAATTTTTGAAAAGGTCATCAGAGATAGCGTTCTTCTTCCTTCCCTTACCAAGTAGCTTGATCCCCGACAATTCGCCTACATCCCGAATGGATTTGGTGGCTGTGTTAACGCGCTGCTCTCTATTCGTCTCACTTCCCTTGAACATATCTCCCTAAATCCATCCAATTACCTCAGACTCCTTGCCATTGATTTTAAAAAAGCCTTTGATTCCATCAGTCACCAAGTTCTTCTCGATTGCTTAGTGCAGGATTTCAACTGCTCCCCACTCATTACGCGCTTGATTAATAGTTTTTTGTCTGACAGGTATCAAAGAGTCTGCACAAGAGATGTTCAAACTTCATGGCACCCTATCTCCAGCGGTGTTCCTCAGGGTTCGGTCTTGGGTCCCCTACTCTTCACCCTCCTTATCAATGATCTCCCCAGTTTCAGTGATACCAGGCTAGTAGCGTACGCCGATGACATTAGCCTCCTTCATCTAGAAGATACCAGGAATAGTGTCTCATCCTTTCAGGGTGTTGTTGATTCCTTCTCCTCTTGGGCTTCTTCTAAAAGACTTCAGATTAACGTCGGTAAAACCAAGACCATGTGCATTAGGAGAAACACTACGCCTGTCAATTGTCCCCCTATTGTCATCAATAATTGTCCTATTGAAAATGTGAACTGTGTCAAAATTCTCGGTATGTTGTTTGAGTCTGACCTTTCATGGTCCAGCCAATTTTCCAGTTTGTATGTGAGATGTTGTCGTAGTTTGTCGTTTGTTAAGCGACTCAAGATGAACGGAAATGCTAATTTTGTTATTTGGGAGGCTTATCGCAGTTTTGTTTTCTGCCACATGGTTGCATGTTGGCCAGTGTTGTGCGATCTCAAGAAAAAGGACTTTTCTCAATTAGAAAAACTGGATCGGATCGCCAGTAGGTAGGCCAATGTGGATCTTCAGCTGCCTTGCCTCCGTGACAGGCTGGACAAAAGCTGCGTCAAACTGATTAAGAAAGTTGCCTGTAATTGTGACTCTCATCCCTCGCCCAGTATTTTGTGACTCGCAACTGCTCCCGTTCCCTCCGTCACAACAGACTCTTGTTGCCATGTAAACGCAATTCTTCTTTTTATCATAATTCTTTTGTAAAATTTTCTTCCTTCTCGTGATGTTTGTAATGCGCTCTGTCCTGTATCTGTCCTGTATCAAATACCGCTTTTGTATTTGAAACAAAGAATTATCATCATCATCATCATCATCTTGTACTCAAATACTTAGCAAGACGGGTGCTATTGTAAAAGTTATCCATGCTGATGACATATCCCTGATCGAGAAGGTTCGCTTTTAGCAAAAGGGAAATCACAACTTGCTCTGTTTTTGACAGATGATCAGTTCCGGTTTCATTTGAGTTGATACTACACCGTGCGCCGTAGTAAATAATCAGTGCAAGAACATATCCAGTGGTATCACATAACATGAATATTTTGATACCAAAACGTGCCCTTTTATTCGAATGAATTGTTTGAAATGCAACCTTCCTTTATATAAGAGCAATGATTCATCAAGCGAAAGATTCTGATCTGGTACAAAAACTGCTGTCAATTGATGGAAAATATCAATAAAATCATTCACTCGCGAAGATTTATTGTTGGGATCAGCGTTATTCGGATTAGAGAACCTCAAAAAGCGCAAAATCTGAACATATCTGTCTCTTCCCATACATAATGAAAAATATGGAGTTGCTATCAAAGTATCCGTTGACCAATATGAATATATAGAAGGTTTTCTAATGACTCCCATCAAAAGGGTCAATCCAAAGTGAACTTTCATTTCACTGACAGTCACATCTCTGAAAGGTAGCACACTGAGCCCATTCTCTAATCTCTCTGAATTTTCTAATCGTGCCCGCGAATTTGTCCATTCACATAACTTATCGAACAGAGCGTCGGGAAGAAATAGATTTATGTATTCAATAATGTCGTCGCCTAAAACCGTTCCATTTTGATATCCAACCTGTCCAGAGAAATTCCACTGAGGTGACTGGTCTGTTTCGGGGGCTACAACATGCCAGCCATCTGGTTGAGGCGAAGCGTCGATGTCAGAGTCCGAACATGATGCTAGAGTATCCGAAGTATTGAGTTCTTCCTCAGAATTCGAATAATCGTCGTAGCCATATCGACGCACAGCAGTTATTTGTCTGCGTGGCCGTGCCGCCATCGGAAGCGATGAACGTAGTAACTCGACGTGAGAAAGTACAAGAATGAATGTTGTTGGGAATTGCTGAGCGACTGACCAATATGGTTCGACAATTGCATCGACCAATCAAAATCACGCAATTCACGTATACTGATAAAGCTCTGATAAGTTTAGGAAACTCTATTGAAATGATCTAGCCAAATGACAGCGCCTTACAGTGTGATAAAGCAGCTGACGTACCCGCGTACGTCATAGAGCATTTTGAGGTGACGTACGCGCGTACGTCATAGTCGCCAAAGGGTTAACATGGAGGATACAGAGGAAGGATGAATATGTGACTATCCTATTCTTTCCGAATGGAACAATCCAGTGTGTTGGTGGCTTCACTAATGGTGATCTACCATATCTACATTCTACGTTGGAAGATTTACTTAGAGACTCATTATCTGAATGGGAAGTGAAGACAATGACTGTGCTATGTGAATTGAACTATCATTATGACTTTCGTAAAGTCACATCATCAAATAATCTCACTTATGAAGTGGAACTATTTCCAGCAGCACAGATGACTAACTGGCACCCATATCATGTTCATTTATTCCATAATGGAAAGATTGTGATAACCGGCATTAAAGATATAAATGATGTTCCTCCCATCCTATGTGATTTGAGAAAAATATTTGTGAAATCTACATTGTAGCTATGTAAATATTTAGAAAAGAACTGTAAATTTGTAAATACATATTGAAATGTAAACGTGTTTTGCTTTCCCTCTAAACCCAACGATTTGGAACATAAAACAAGGATATTTATATATAAATAAAGCTTTATTACAAAACAGATTCAATTTACTTTGTAAGAATTACATCATTTTTATAGAATTCTTTCGAAAAAAGTTGTAAAACACTTTTACAGTTATTTTTCAATGGTCTCTCGTTGACGAAATAGAGCACATAACCACCGCACATGAGAGATATATTGCTTTGGAGTGGAAACGATGTAACTTTCTTAATCGTCCAGGAGAACCTATTCATCCATAGTGCGATGTCATGTAAGCGAGGTAGATTAAGAGAGTCAAAATATTCGGCCACTTTATAGCGATTGATGTACACTGCAACCCAATGTTTACCAGGAAGATTGTTGCTGTCCGTATTGATGATAAGCGAACAAGGATAGAAAGGAATTGAATTAGGTAAATTATCTCTAGAAAAGACATCAAGAAATATTGTCTTGGAATAGGGATGAGCATTCCCCATTTTCCTCAAGATTTCGGTGTTGCTTAGGTTACTCATCTCTGATAGCTGACAGTTACGTCTCGCATTCTCGTTATTTCAACTTCGCTATCATAGATAGCATAAATGAGGCAAGTAATTGTTTTCTTCAAAGGTGACTCAAATGATACCTCTAGTCGTAGATTACCAGGCTTTGTAACTCCTACGCTTTCACCACCTAGATCTGCATCTGCTGTGAGATTGTACATAATGAAGAAGTAACCATTTTTATACATGTCCATTGTAATTCCATTTGAATCATCTGTGTTAAGCATGCTCAGTGCAGTGAAAGTAGAACCACATTCACGTGCAAATTTGCCCTCTTTAAAATTAGGCTCATAAGCTTTGCAAGCAACAAATTTTCCATCCTGATAGAGTGCTAGTTTACTAACGTTAAAGTGTTGGAAATTAAATGGATTCTTTTCAAAAGCTCCAATAAATGACTCATTTTCCACAAATGTGATATACACCGCCTTCGGTATCGCAATGGGAAAAAGATTTGGGTAGGCATGAGAGGATGATCCCGCACCAATTGTGAAGTTTGTTGACACACTGTGATTAACTGGATATATTGCATTGCCTTTCCTCAATCCTGTCGCATGCTCGTTGATAACTGACGGGTTCATTGTTACTCTCCTTACATTGAGCACGGCACTACTTATGTTGATTTGGTAGTTTGTAGCTCCAAAAGACATTAACGCGAACTCAGGATTTGCACGAATAAATTTTATTTGCATTTTAATCTGTGATAGTAGTAGATATCTAGATTGACGAAGGAAATCAAGATAGACATGTCCTTTCAAGTATAATTCCTTTGAATCTGCTGTCAATTCCATTCGTTTTTTAACCTCCATTTGAAACCTCATCAAATTTCCCTTGCTGATCATCATACCAGCCGGCAACTTGCAAATGTGACTGTTTAGCTTGCTTCTGAAATTGCGTCATTGTATTTATGTATGCTCCATAGGGATATGCTCGATCCCCTCCTTCAATCTGTTTGTCATTCAATATTAGATACACATCTGAGAACAGACTGGCAATAGGAAGATTTGTCAATCCCACTTTGTCCTTAGTTGAATCAATATTGGTACCATCAGTCTTCTTAATTCGTATACACAATTCTAAATCAATGGATTGGCAGTCAATATAATCTTGAGGATTAGCAGGTGTATCAAACTGAATAGGCTGTTGGTTACCATCGATATTTGTTGTGGGGACTATGTCTACAATAGTTGAGGTAATAATGTCAGTTTGATGAGGCGGTGAATCAAAGAAACACAAAGCCGAATTGATACTCTGCATCGTATTAGCTTTACAAATATGTTGTCTTCCTTCGTTTTGACTTGTTTCCAGTCGCTGTGGAATTTCGTTTGCGCTTTCTTGTTTTCACACGACGTCTTGATTTAGAACGTGCTGCTCTGGTGGGCTTTTTACTTTTCCTACGCCTTTGCTTAGTAACTCGGCCTGATCCAACTTGTCTTGACTTCCTACGTTTCTTCCGAACTGTACGCCTCGTCTTTGTTAAATCATCTAATGCGTCCATGGCAGATTGCTGTGCACGCAATTTCATGGATTCACCGATATTCTCCCCTTGAAGTGCATCAGCTGCAACATTTGCACCAAAGTCTAAAGCTCTGTTTCCAACCCGCTTCATGAATGGTACGCCATACTTTTTGAGTGTTGGGAGAACCATACGTCTTAGTGCACCGAATATGCCTCCTCCAGCTTGTCGTCTACCTCCAGCAAACACGGGATAGCCGCTCTGATAGGATGGACCACTGTAAATGCCTGACACTATGTCCTGTGGATAATTATAGATCCTACAACAGCGTAAAGCCTTAATCTCCTTTTAATCTCTCCTTTTAGCCTGTCGGAGCTCACCACAGCTATTAGTTCTCTCTCCTCGTCGACTGCAGCCGGTCCTGACCACGTCTCGTACCCTCTCCTCCAAAATCTTCGTCCTTCTGCCCTTGCTTTTCTTTTGTTTATCTTCAACCTCTCTTGGTCCACCCACTCCTTTCCCTCCGCCTGGATATCTTCCACCATCTACCCGGTGCACAAATCTGGCAAACCCACAGACGCTCCGTCTTCATTTCGTCCTATCTGCCTTACATCTTGTATCTCGAAACTCTTTGAGCGTCTCGTGCTAGCCCGTCTGTCTTTTCTCCTCGAATCTAAGGATCTTCTGACCCCTCTTCAGGCCGGTTTTCGCCGAGGCCGTTCTACCACTGACCAGATAGTTCTTCTTACCCAGTCAATCTCCGATGGCTTTCACAACTCCAAGCCTTGTGCAAGGACTGTGTTAGCCACCGTTGATTTCTCTCGTGCCTTCGACTCGGTCTGGCATTCAGCTCTCTACCACAAGCTTCTGGCCTCTGGCCTGCCTCCTTGCTTTGTTCGCTGGACCCAGTCTTTCTTATCGGACCGTCGTGCACAAGTGGCCTTTCGAAACTCTTCCAGTAACTCTTTCCGAGTTCGATGGGGAGTCCCTCAAGGGTCAGTGCTCGGCCCAGTCCTCTTCAACCTCTTCATTGACGACGTTTCTTCCGTGCTCCCTCCCTCAGTCCGCTTTTCACTTTATGCAGACGATCTTGCTATTTGGGCGTCTTCTCCTCACATTCACCTCGCCACTGGCGCCGTCCAAGAAGCTCTGTCTGAGCTCGAGGCTTGGTCTTTAAAGTGGCAGCTTCCTCTAAATCCCGCTAAATGCGAAGTCTCCTTCTTCAGCACCGCCACCCGTGAAGCTTCCGTTCAGCCCTCCCTGTCTCTTTTGGGCCGCCCCCTCTCATTCAACGCTTCCCCCAAGTTCCTCGGAATAACTTTAGACCGAACACTTTCCTTCTTCCCCCATAGCTCTGCCCTGAGATCCACTCTTTTCCCTCGTTTAAGATCTCTCAGGGCTGTTTCATCCGCTTCTTGGGGCCCTTCCAAAGAGTCCCTTGCTTCTCTCTACAAGACCTTTCTTCTCCCCGTCCTCACTTATGCTTCCCCTGGTTGGTTCCCCTTCATTTACGCTAAACATCTTCAACACCTAGAAGCTACCCACCGCTCCGCGTGCCGTGCGATCACTGGCTGCTGTTTGACCACTCCTATTCCTCTTCTTTTGTTGGAAGCTGGACTTCCTCCCCTCTCCGTGACCCTCTCCGCTCAGTCGCTCTACTCTTATGAGCGCGCTCTTCGCCTCCCACCCTCGTTTCCCTTGTCCTCTCTAGCGACCCTTTCTGTCCCCAAGCGCGTCCGTTCCTCTTCGTGGCGCTTCTTCTGTACTTCTCATCCACTTTCTCCACCTGTTTCTTCTCCGCGTGAGCCCCTGGTCTCCTGCCCTCCTTTCCCCCCGTGGTCCCCTCCTCTGTTCTCCGTGTCACTAGCCCTGTCCTCCCCCTGCTCCCGTTCCGACCCAGTCCCTCTTCGCACCGCTTTGGTCCGAGACCACCTTTCCTCCCTCCCCGTTGCTGACCTGACCATCTGGACTGACGGCTCCATTATTGGACGACTTGGACCAGGTGGCTCGGGTGTTTTCATAAACTGTTCTTCATGCTCTTCCACTTTCTCTCTTTCCTTTCATGCTGGTGCGCACTGTTCAAGCTTCACAGCTGAAATGGTTGCAATCCAGCATGCTCTCTCTTGGTCCGTTTCCCATCACTCCTCATGTCTCTTTTCCTCTCTTCTTCTCTTGTCCGACTCTCTCTCGGCTCTGACCGTGCTCTCTTCACCCCCGTCGCCCCTCTTGTCCACGTCTGTCCACTCTGTCTGGTCCTCTTTGTCGTCCCTCTGCTCTTCCTCGATCTCAGTGTCATTGCAGTGGCTTCCTGGTCACTCGAACATCAGTGGCAATGATACTGCAGATGCGCTTGCCAAAAGTGGCACTTCTCTCCCCTCTGCAGCTCCTCAGTGTCTGTCTTCTCTGAAGTCCTTCATTCGTCATTCCCTGTTCAACTCTTGGAGGACTTCCGTTCGTTCGTCTTTGATTTCTTCACAAGTCCCTAGCGTAGCAACTGAGGAGCTGTCCCTCCCTCGCGCTGCCCGTTGTGAGCTCTCACGTCTTCGTTGCAACGGCCACAGCCTTCTTCTCAACTCCTATCTTCACAGGATTGGCAGGTCCACTTCTCCTGACTGCCCTGTTTGTGGTGTAAACCACGATGTACCCCACTTACTGTGCTCTTGTCCCTCCCTCTCTTCTACCCGAGCGGCTATCTTCGGGTCCTCGGGCTCTGTTTTTGATCTTTGGCATCGCCCGTGGGGGGTTGCCCGCCTCCTCGGTCTCCGTGGCGTTCCGCCACGCCCCTATCCGCGGGACGGGGTCGGGTAATCCGGCCAGCCAGCCAGCCTTAATCTCGTGTCCTGATGTGTAGTGTTAAAACAGTAACACCACCACAGAATGGTACTACTTCACCTGTGTCATCATGAATTGATATGTCAATTCTATTGATGACATTTCTGCTCATTGGTACATACATCGTGTTAATAAATTCTCGATTGATTAGTTGCTTCCTTACGGATGAGAGCGGAAATGTGCGCAAAAGTGGGGCTTCAATGTCACCAACCCTTGTATATTCAATGATGCTACAATAGACGTACAAGTTGCTTATATCCCGCTCCAATGATGGTGTTGTATCGCCTGTTGATGTACCTTCATAAATAGTTGATTTTGAGAATCCCAATGTGGTCGTTAACACGCTATCCAGCTTGATAAGAGAGTTCTTCCCTACCTTTAGAATCATGCGTTTCTTATGTGGGTCATAAGAAAAGTGATATTCATCTGCATCAAGGTAATCTACACCAAACTCATTTAACTTTGTACACAATTCAGATGGCGTTTTCAAGCTTTCAATGTCTAAATTAACTCTTTTTACCAGTTCACTAGAAGTAGTCAATTCTTCACCCACAATGTCTTCGCTGTATACGTGGATATCCCATGAAACGTTTGTTGATGCTTTGAGTTTAGAAGAGGATAAATGAACCTTGTATGTATCATTTAATTCTGTCAGCAAAGGTGCGCTTTCAAGACCTTTAAACATCCCAAACATTTCAGATCCGAATTCAATAACAGCGGACTCAGACCTTTCCAATGGTATCTCTTTAGTAAAAACAAGAAATTCTACCTCCGTTTCAACAGTAAATAAAGTTACTTTCTCTTTCTTATATTCACAAGTCATTAACGTTTCTGGCACTGATCCTTGAATCTTTCTTGCAACGTCTTCAACACTTCTAATAACTTCAAATTGATTCTTTACTCGGATGCTCCTTTTTTGTAATGCATACAATGGCACGATTCTACATCGAAAATCAGTGACTTTCCTCTCCGAATTCCACCCACGTCCATTATACCAATACCTTGATGAGAATGTTGTTCTGGAATACCCCAAAGTATGACTCAAATCCTTACCCAATACAAGAAGAACATGCTTCCCTTCCTTCAACAATTTTGTTGACCCCTTTACGACTGGTCTGTAGAATTTATTCAAAGTCAGCTTAAAGAGATCATTTATTCGTTGAAACATTCTACCTATTTCCTTTTCTGTATCTTGTAAGCTCATTGTGGGAACTTTAGAATCAAAAGTGGACGTTGCAAATGCCTTTTGAATTTTAATCATGTTTTGGACAGATGGTAGAGATGTTGAAAAAGGATGTAAGGTTAGATGATCAAAAGCCCATGTACCATGTAGACTATTTTGAAATATGCGAAAGCAACCATCCTTCTCTCGCACTTCTTTATGTAATTCAAAATAGTTGTTTTTTAGCAAACTGATATCGTTGTTATAAGTAATTTCAGTTAGAGCAACTTCATGGGGACCGTGCAGAGTAATTGGATTAGCGAATTCAACAGAGTATTGAGATGGTCTGTTGCCTGGGAATATCTTTGGGTTGCTATTGCTTGGAAGAATGATGTTGAAGTTAGTAGACATGTTGACCTCATATATGTAAGAAGTCACATGTTATATAAGCTTAAAAGCTACGAGTTTCTCCCACCTCCACATTTTGTAGATCCTGGTGCATTATCCAGCTATTGAATGAATCAGTTTACCCCTTCCATTTAACTAGATATTTCCTTTGATTGCCATGACCTTTCTTCCTGATTATTTTATCAATCATATAAACTTCCGTCACTTCTGTCTACTACTTGCAATTCATATGAGTAAAATTTTCCTTCAATTGGATTACCATGGTAATCTATCAATTTGTACATGATGGGTCCAAATTTTCTATTTACTTCATCTACAAAAAAACTCTTCTTCAGTCCAATTAGGTAGATACCCCTTAAATGTCAAATGTAGACTTAACCTTCGAAATCCGAACTCTATCACCAACATTTATTTTCTTTTCATTGGAAATGTTTTTCGCTTTCTTATCATACAATCGAAGCCATGCATCCATTGCATTCTCTGGGGTAACATCAATTGGTCGCATCTTAATAATACGATGATAGCTTTCATTGTAATTCTTAACAAATTTCTGCAACTCATCTAGCCAAACATGTGTATTTTTTGCAGTAAAATAGCGCCATATTTTCGTTTTCAATGTGCGATTGAACCTCTCAACCATGGCAGCTTTATAAGCGCTTTTAACGCTAAACAATTCCACATTATGACTTTTGAGGAGCCTTCGAACATGAGAGTTCTCAAATTCCTTCCCTTGATCGGTCTGTATTCCTTGTGGAACACGCCCCTCATCGAAAATACTATGAAAAGCCGCTTCAACTCATGTTCCTCGTTTAGATTTCAGCGCACGTGCCCAAGCATAACGAGATAAAATATCTATTAAGGTTAAGATGTATTTATGGCCATCATTGTACTGTGATATCTGTTGCATGTCAGCCACGTCCGCTTGCTATTGACTATCTATATTGTTAACAACATATTTTCTCGTTGGAAACCGCTTTCTCGCATTTTTGTGAAGAGTGTAAGTCGGTTGACTCCTTAACCACTTCTTGACTTTCTCTATTCCCACACCTGCTGCACGAGCTATAACCTCCGGACGACTGAAACTTGCGGAGTGATTTAAGTCGTAATAAATCTTTCTGAGTTTCACTGCTGTACTCATCGTCTTTGTTCTGATTTGCACGCGTATTACTCGCACAGCAACTGCTAACACAATTGATATCAACCTCTATACCCTCTTCTCCTTTACCATCGAGCGCAGATTTCAAACAGCAGCAAAACTTTTGTAGCGACATGATATGAGAGAAGCAAAGCTTGATTTATATTTGCTTAATATTTACTATAATCCTTTCCAACACGCATTGAGCGCCTAGTAGCTCTTTTTGGTTGCAGATCATCGGGATCATGAAACTCTCGCTTGACCGCCATCGTGGGTGTTTTACTTTTTGATCCATCTTGTAAGTGACCCTTGTCCAACTCATTCACAGTCGGTCCTCCAATAATATTGTGTGGTACATTTTGATCAGATAAAATTTTCTGAAAATATGACCACCCTTGTGGTGCACCTAGTTTTCGCCTTACATCTCTGACAGCATATTGCAGAATGTCATCTATGTGACTATTTCTAATAACATCACCAGTTGTTTCATCTATTATCTCCCCTCTCTCATTGAACTTCACATGTGGATCAATGAAGTCAAATAATCGCTCAGCGCGCACACGATATGGTCGAGGTGTTGACAAGGTTATAAATCGTCGCAACTTGTCACGAATCTGTCGCCTCTCATCAATGTTTTCAGCTGCTAACTGCATTCGTCGATAGGGATCCTTAATCTTCTGAATTTCCATATCCTTTTGTGTTAGTTCCTTAAGTTGATTCGTAATAGGTTGATCTATATTTTTGACTTCTTGTGCACTTTGTAATGTAGTCAATTGTACATACCCCTCTTGAGGAATGACTACCATCTTTGAATACGACATGTTTGTAATAATAAGGCAACAAAGTACATTGCTTAAAACTAGCTGTGAACCGAGAAAACTGTCATTGGTTCAACGGAATTAGGTATGATATTAGTTCGAAATCGAAGTCGTTCCGGACAATCCTGGCTTAGATCAATAAATAGATAGCCATGTGGTTTTTTAGTTACATCTTCATATATTTTTGAAAGAACTTTAGGTTGTTGAGGTAATATCTGTCTACTGAGATGATGTATCTGACTGCTGTCTCTTGGATTTTTGAATATTGCTAAATAATGTGTATTCAAACTCCTAGTTCTTTGCTCTTTCCCTCCATCAAAAATGTTTTGGGTGATATAGATTATGAAAGTCTATATAGATCATACACACTATGATGTGCTGTCTGAATAAACATTTCAGTTACATCTTTCGATGATTTGCTTTCACGCAATAGATCATCCAGCACAATTAAGTCACCTGCTTTGATGTCTTCAGTTGTCGGTAACCCTTGCTTCACATCATAACCTTTCTGGCGAAGTGCAGAATGTAGTTGTGGTTGAAATATACCATAATACCATTTAACTCTTTTAATTTCTTTATTAAACATCTCATTTCTAAATTGTAGTAATTGAGTTACAAAAGTAGTTTTACCGGACTGACTTGGTCCGGCCACACACATTGTGCGATCAGTGAATAGGCGAAAATCTGTCATCCTGAAATTTCAAAAGCTTTAAAGACCAACATCCACCAGTTTGCTTAGAATAAAACAAGTCATGTTTCCATAACAACTTTATTTACATTTAGAGACTTTCATTTCACATTCACAGCATTTGTGTTTCCTCATCAATGTCAGCATTAAAATAACTTCTCGTGTCAATTTGAGCATCTTAGCGTTTCAATTTCAACTTAACACTCCCTTCCTTGGATTTCCGTCCCCGCTTTTTGCATTCTTCAACATCCTTCCCATCTTTTGAAGTATGTTTATCGATGGTGATTAGACACTTATCAATCGGCATTGGCTCATGAACCAACTGTAGAACTTTCATTTGTAACGATGCCACTTTTCCGGTTGAGCCGTGAGCACCAATGTATAGTCCGTTGACGTGTATTAAATCCATGTATCGTCCGCGCTTCAGATCATCACACTCCATTGTATTTCCAAGTAGATCGAATGCTTGAAAGTGATCGGACAATTTCAAGAATAGCGTATCGAACTCGGGTAATTCCTTATAGCCAATTCCTTCCTCTAGCGCCTTCCTCCAATGTGTAGGAGCACTTTCGGGCAACACAACGCATTCCTTCGCCAAAGAGTCTATGGTTTTGAGTATCATCTGCTGCCATTTCGGAAAGGTCACTCGCATTTGTCTCATGTTGCTATATCCAGATGAAGACATACCATTACTGTGGAAAAATGGAACTTGAAGGTAGAAACCATCGTCACCATAGCTCAACGTTTGGAAGTAAAAGGTATTTCCAATCCCTTGAACCTTCCTTGTCGGTCGGAATTTAAAGAGATCACGTTCAAATGAGTCGCTCTCCTCTCTAACTATAAACACTTTTTGAGACATAATTCAATGTTGTACTTATTCGGAGCTTTTCAACCGTCAGCGATGAATGATAGCTTGAAAGTGATTAAAGAGCACAAGCGCGTCTCTCTTATATACATATTCACATGGGTCATCAATCAATGATGACGTGTCAATCCATGATTCGTCGTCTACAGCAACACTGCGGCACCTGCTACAACTTTCCCTAGTGGACTGTTGAGTACATTGTAAATGCTGTTTCCAATATCATTCAACATATTCAAAAACCCACCACCTCCACGCTGAACTAAGTGCCGCCTGTTCATATCACTGCTTCTTGGATTTGAAAATTTTCTAATGCTGTTTAGAGAATCAGTACTCAATAAAGGCTTGTATATTGGGAGGCATTTGTGTATTGCAAAAGCCAAATCACGGATGAAATCATCACTTGAGTTTTGAATTAATTTGCACTTAACTTTATTGTTTCGCATGCTGTTTAATTTTCGCAACGCCTTCTTAAACTGACTTGAAGGTCTAAAAGAACCATTCTTCCGAGAAAAAGATGCCTTTCATTTTGCAGTCATTTTTATTGTGTTAAAAGCAAAGCATTTATGAAAATATACATTTTTGCCTAGTTCCATGCAATAAAGTCAAACGGTAACAGATCGTAGGTCGTAGTCATCAACATCACTCAAGGTCTGAGTCGTTGCAGTTATAAGCTGTTCTATATTACACATTAAATCCTTTGATAGAGGACAGCATGAACAGCATGGTTTTGAAGCGAAGACTTTTAAAAGATTATCATAGTATGCTCTAAACTTGATTATGTCCCGCTCATCTTGCACTGCCACATTGACGCTCATCGACGGGGGTCCGGTACACATGTCCACCTTGAATTTACCACCATTTTCCTCATAGTGGCTAAATACGATTATATCATGCAAACAAGTCTTCAATTTCCGTGTTCTCATTTCACAATAGCAACGAGAACTCTGTGGAATAGCTTCCGTCAAACTCAGATGCTTGAACACTTCATCGAGCCAAAATCTTAGTACTCGCGTAAGGGCATTGGTCAATGTCCTCATTAAGAGTTTCTGAAGTTCAATATCATCTTCACAATGGTAGAATGTGACAATATCCTCCATCAGATCTATGAGATCAGCTTTGTAACCAATAACATCATTTGCAGAGTAGAAAATCTTGCTAGTAAACAGATTGTCTTTGTGAATAATTGAAACAGGAATGAGCGTGGTAAATGGCATGTTTATTAATGTCTACAATCCTCAACAAGTATGGTTGTAATAGAAGTGTGATAACCTTATATACAAAAGCTGCACAATAGCAACCAATCACAGACACGCATGATGACTCATCATGAACGATATACAGTAACTGTTGAAATTACTTCTTCATCACAAAGGGGACAAAATGTAGTTTCCAAGGGTATATAGCATGTAGAACACATGACAAAATGAGAGCATGGTAACAAGAGAAGGGATTTTTCCCGTTCAAAACATCTAATGCAGTTCCGTTCACATAATAATTCAAACGTCTCTGCTTCTAATTTCTTTCTGAAGTCACTTTCATTGATAGAACATTTCGATAAATCAATTGAAGGTTTCACTTTTTTATCTCCGTTTCAGAAAGTTCCAATTTCATCCTCCTAATTTCACTGTCTTTATAATGTAGCATTGAGAAATCTTCTATCGAACTACGATCCAAATTAGCATTCATGGTATGCTCATCCAGATCCATTAGTCGTTCAACTAAATCACCAGCTTTGATATTTTCATTTACAAATGTAACAGTTTCCATAGCCTTTAGCAAATAACCAAGGTTTCTTGCAACAATCCATGAAATTGGGAAACTGGTCATCAATATTCACATCTACAAACAACTTTCACGTATTCATAACCTAGCCATGAAAATCAATACAATTGTCATCAATGGTCACAATTGTCGCATTTGAGCAAGCAGTCTCAAAACGAACATCTGTTTAAGTTCCGAAATAGATGTTTGCATCCCTATTCTAATTCACATACTCTAATTAAATTTCGGAACAAGCCGTTCCGATCCCAACACACTAATAAGTGTACCAAATCATTAAGTATGATCTCAATTCGGCTATCAATCGGAACGCGGTTCCTATTTACATGTTCAAAACATGTTCCGATTGGTAATTCGGAACATGTTCCTATCCATGTTCGCATCCATTGGCAATTCGGAACATGTTCCTATCCATGTTCGCATCCATTGGCAATTCGGAACATGTTCCTATCCATGTTCGCATTGGCAATTCGGAACATGTTCCCATCCAGGTACCTACCCACTATCAGTGCGTCCGCAAAACTCACTACAAACCTATCATGGAATTGTTTGCATGCCGCCTACGTTGGCAATTCAGCCTTTTTCTTCATCATAATGTAATCAGATTCTCTAGATTTGCAGTGTATAGTGATTTGGGAGTAAGTCGTACATTTGTGAGAGGTTAGACTCTCCAGTTGTTGCTGATGAAGAAAGACACATTAGTCAGCATACAATCACGTTGTTCGTGTGTGGAACACATTGCAGAACAGTGATATCCAAATGATTTGCTACACTCCGAGTGAATCCCATGTAGGGTGATGATCATTTTCGATGCTGACTTCTGGTAGATTTATTTGAAGAATAGAGTCACGCATTCATTCATGCAACTTTCCTGCATGTTGTGCATCTATGCACGAGCAGATTAGCTACATGTACATGTAGATCATCCTGTGATTGTCATCATGTGTCCATTCTGTAAACACAGATGATCCGAAAAGTAGCACTTGATAAGTCTCTTCATTTTTGATCATGGAAAAGTCAGGTTAGTGTTCTTAAAAGATAATAACACAGATTATTGATAAGAAAACTATATATTCAATAGTTAATAATGTCAGTCCTAAGACGGACTGAAGGGCGTTCACGCCGGTGAACGGCTAAGATACTTGTACTCTGCATCACTTTAGACAGACACAAATAATCAATTGAGCTCATGAATTGCTATACTTTTACTGAGCAGTCTCGTCGGCATCATTAATGAAGGCAAAGAGTTCGATCCACACTAATTGCATTTTCGATCGATTGGCCGATTGATTGATCTGGGATATTTTCATGTTCATTAAGTCGGCGAAGCTTAATTGCTGTCACGGTACTTGTAGCAGAGAACCAGAGTTAATGCAAACCAATGCCTCGTCGTTAATGATAAAAGGTAGCTAACAAAACATCGTATTCAATTGAGTGAACAATCAATGTTTTGTCGAGATCGAAATGTCAACCAACCATAGATAGCCGATATGAACGCTCTGAAGCAGAGAAAGTGTTAATCCGGTGATAGCTCAGTTGGTAGAGCGGAGGACTGTAGTGGAAGCAGAGATCCTTAGGTCGGTGGTTCAAATCCGCCTCACCGGACACTTTTTGTCAGACCGCTTCGTACTTGACCGATTTGGCCTAGACATTTGGATAACCTATCAAGGAATTGTTTGCATGCCGCCTACGTTGGCAATTCAGCCTTTTTCTTCATCATAATGTAATCAGATTCTCTAGATTTGCAGTGTATAGTGATTTGGGAGTAAGTCGTACATTTGTGAGAGGTTAGACTCTCCAGTTGTTGCTGATGAATTGCTGATGAAAAAAGACACATTAGTCAGCATACAATCACGTTGTTCGTGTGTGGAACACATTGCAGAACAGTGATATCCAAATGATTTGCTACACTCCGAGTGAATCCCATGTAGGGTGATGATCATTTTCGATGCTGACTTCTGGTAGATTTATTTGAAGAATAGAGTCACACATTCATTCATGCAACTTTCCTGCATGTTGTGCATCTATGCACGAGCAGATTAGCTACATGTACATGTAGATCGTCCTGTGATTGTCATCATGTGTCCATTCTGTAAACACACAGATGATCCGAAAAGTAGCACTTGATAAGTCTCTTAATTTTGATCATGGAAAAAGTCAGGTTAGTGTTCTTAAAAGATAATAACACAGATTATTAATAAGAAAACTATATATTCAATGGTTAATAATGTCAGTCCTAAGACGGACTGAAGGGCGTTCACGCCGGTGAACGGCTAAGATACTTGTACTCTGCATCACTTTAGACAGACACAAATAATCAATTGAGCTCATGAATTGCTATACTTTTACTGAGCAGTCTCGTCGGCATCATTAATGAAGGCAAAGAGTTCGATCCACACTAATTGCATTTTCGATCGATTGGCCGATTGATTGATCTGGGATATTTTCATGTTCATTAAGTCGGCGAAGCTTAATTGCTGTCACGGTACTTGTAGCAGAGAACCAGAGTTAATGCAAACCAATGCCTCGTCGTTAATGATAAAAGGTAGCTAACAAAACATCGTATTCAATTGAGTGAACAATCAATGTTTTGTCGAGATCGAAATGTCAACCATAGATAGCCGATATGAACGCTCTGAAGCAGAGAAAGTGTTAATCCGGTGATAGCTCAGTTGGTAGAGCGGAGGACTGTAGTGGAAGCAGAGATCCTTAGGTCGGTGGTTCAAATCCGCCTCACCGGACACTTTTTGTCAGACCGCTTCGTACTTGACCGATTTGGCCTAGACATTTGGATAACCTATCAAGGAATTGTTTGCATGCCGCCTACGTTGGCAATTCAGCCTTTTTCTTCATCATAATGTAATCAGATTCTCTAGATTTGCAGTGTGTAGTGATTTGGGAGTAAGTCGTACATTTGTGAGAGGTTAGACTCTCCAGTTGTTGCTGATGAATTGCTGATGAAGAAAGACACATTAGTCAGTATACAATCACGTTGTTCGTGTGTGGAACACATTGCAGAACAGTGATATCCAAATGATTTGCTACACTCCGAGTGAATCCCATGTAGGGTGATGATCATTTTCGATGCTGACTTCTGGTAGATTTATTTGAAGAATAGAGTCACGCATTCATTCATGCAACTTTCCTGCATGTTGTGCATCTATGCACGAGCAGATTAGCTACATGTACATGTAGATCGTCCTGTGATTGTCATCATGTGTCCATTCTGTAAACACAGATGATCCGAAAAAAGTAGCACTTGATAAGTCTCTTAATTTTGATCATGGAAAAAGTCAGGTTAGTGTTCTTAAAAGATAATAACACAGATTATTAATAAGAAAACTATATATTCAATAGTTAATAATGTCAGTCCTAAGACGGACTGAAGGGCGTTCACGCCGGTGAACGGCTAAGATACTTGTACTCTGCATCACTTTAGACAGACACAAATAATCAATTGAGCTCATGAATTGCTATACTTTTACTGAGCAGTCTCGTCGGCATCATTAATGAAGGCAAAGAGTTCGATCCACACTAATTGCATTTTCGATCGATTCGCCGATTGATTGATCTGGGATATTTTCATGTTCATTAAGTCGGCGAAGCTTAATTGCTGTCACGGTACTTGTAGCAGAGAACCAGAGTTAATGCAAACCAATGCCTCGTCGTTAATGATAAAAGGTAGCTAACAAAACATCGTATTCAATTGAGTGAACAATCAATGTTTTGTCGAGATCGAAATGTCAACCATAGATAGCCAATATGAACGCTCTGAAGCAGAGAAAGTGTTAATCCGGTGATAGCTCAGTTGGTAGAGCGGAGGACTGTAGTGGAAGCAGAGATCCTTAGGTCGGTGGTTCAAATCCGCCTCACCGGACACTTTTTGTCAGACCGCTTCGTACTTGACCGATTTGGCCTAGACATTTGGATAACCTATCAAGGAATTGTTTGCATGCCGCCTACGTTGGCAATTCAGCCTTTTTCTTCATCATAATGTAATCAGATTCTCTAGATTTGCAGTGTATAGTGATTTGGGAGTAAGTCGTACATTTGTGAGAGGTTAGACTCTCCAGTTGTTGCTGATGAATTGCTGATGAAGAAAGACACATTAGTCAGCATACAATCACGTTGTTCGTGTGTGGAACACATTGCAGAACAGTGATATCCAAATGATTTGCTACACTCGGAGTGAATCCCATGTAGGGTGATGATCATTTTCGATGCTGACTTCTGGTAGATTTATTTGAAGAATAGAGTCACACATTCATTCATGCAACTTTCCTGCATGTTGTGCATCTATGCACGAGCAGATTAGCTACATGTACATGTAGATCGTCCTGTGATTGTCATCATGTGTCCATTCTGTAAACACAGATGATCCGAAAAGTAGCACTTGATAAGTCTCTTAATTTTGATCATGGAAAAAGTCAGGTTAGTGTTCTTAAAAGATAATAACACAGATTATTAATAAGAAAACTATATATTCAATAGTTAATAATGTCAGTCCTAAGACGGACTGAAGGGCGTTCACGCCGGTGAACGGCTAAGATACTTGTACTCTGCATCACTTTAGACAGACACAAATAATCAATTGAGCTCATGAATTGCTATACTTTTACTGAGCAGTCTCGTCGGCATCATTAATGAAGGCAAAGAGTTCGATCCACACTAATTGCATTTTCGATCGATTGGCCGATTGATTGATCTGGGATATTTTCATGTTCATTAAGTCGGCGAAGCTTAATTGCTGTCACGGTACTTGTAGCAGAGAACCAGAGTTAATGCAAACCAATGCCTCGTCGTTAATGATAAAAGGTAGCTAACAAAACATCGTATTCAATTGAGTGAACAATCAATGTTTTGTCGAGATCGAAATGTCAACCATAGATAGCCGATATGAACGCTCTGAAGCAGAGAAAGTGTTAATCCGGTGATAGCTCAGTTGGTAGAGCGGAGGACTGTAGTGGAAGCAGAGATCCTTAGGTCGGTGGTTCAAATCCGCCTCACCGGACACTTTTTGTCAGACCGCTTCGTACTTGACCGATTTGGCCTAGACATTTGGATAACCTATCAAGGAATTGTTTGCATGCCGCCTACGTTGGCAATTCAGCCTTTTTCTTCATCATAATGTAATCAGATTCTCTAGATTTGCAGTGTATAGTGATTTGGGAGTAAGTCGTACATTTGTGAGAGGTTAGACTCTCCAGTTGTTGCTGATGAATTGCTGATGAAAAAAGACACATTAGTCAGCATACAATCACGTTGTTCGTGTGTGGAACACATTGCAGAACAGTGATATCCAAATGATTTGCTACACTCCGAGTGAATCCCATGTAGGGTGATGATCATTTTCGATGCTGACTTCTGGTAGATTTATTTGAAGAATAGAGTCACACATTCATTCATGCAACTTTCCTGCATGTTGTGCATCTATGCACGAGCAGATTAGCTACATGTACATGTAGATCGTCCTGTGATTGTCATCATGTGTCCATTCTGTAAACACAGATGATCCGAAAAGTAGCACTTGATAAGTCTCTTAATTTTGATCATGGAAAAAGTCAGGTTAGTGTTCTTAAAAGATAATAACACAGATTATTAATAAGAAAACTATATATTCAATAGTTAATAATGTCAGTCCTAAGACGGACTGAAGGGCGTTCACGCGTGGTGTTGAACTTGACCTGATTTTGGCGATGACATATTGCTGAGTGTTTGTGGAATTGAAATGTGAAGTTGTTGATGTTTGATGATTGGTGAATGGTCTGGACTTTTGAATCGTCGAATTGAAGTTGTGAGATTTTGGGTTTTCGCAGAAGATGGGTTGAATTTGGGGTGGGCATGTGGGACTTTAGGTTGGGGAATTATTTGAACTGTTGTTTGCGTGTGCTTTAGACTTTTTGTGCCAAACTTCTTTATGATCATGTTGATTGATCCTGTTTGAAATTTATGTTTGTCTATGATTTGAGGAAGGTTTCTGGATGCAATATGTTTGTGGATTTGTAACTTTTGTATTGTTAGTTTGCCCTTGATTGTTGATTGTGCAGGTGATATTTTTTGATCTTGGCTGGCAATTGTGCTTCCTACTGTGGATGTTGATGTGATGACTTAATGCATTGGACATTTTGCTTGTTGACTGTTTTTGTTTTATTGAATGTGTTGTGTGATTGCGAATAAGGTTGAATTTCGTTATAGAATGATGAGAAATTGTGTTTGGATTCTCTTTGAATATCTGTTCTGTGATTACGTGAATGATTTGAAATTGTTAGGGTTTTGCATTGATATGTGATGATTAACTGTTGTGTGTGAATGTGTGGGTGAACACCGGTTTAACGGAAGATGTGCTCGAATTGAATGATGTTTACGAACTTATGGGTTGATTTTACTTGAAGATGTGCAGATTTTGCATGAGATTCTGTGATGTGATTTTGTTAGACTTTGATGTGCTCCCGATTTGATCTGGTGAACTTATCAGTTGTGTTGCATGTATGAAGGGACTTGTTTTGATTCTCTGAATGAACCGAATTCGAGCCTAGAAATTTGTGTGTGGAAATGTGTGGTTGGACTTGATTATGTTTCGAGAAGTTACCTTATCGTAATTTTGTTGATCTGAAATGGTGTCAACAATGATTTAGACCGTTTTAGAATCTGGTTCTTTGTCCGATGAGAACGGGTGAATATTTAGCGAATTGTGTTGAACTTTGAAATGAAAGTATATTGTGAAGACTAGTAGACTGATTTTACTGGCAGAATTGTTTCTGAAAGTTTTATGGCTGAGTCCTCGTCCGGTTGTGTAGATTTTAGTATAGGTTGAAGCAGATGCTATGAAATCGAATTTGTTCTGAAAATATGATCTTTGGTCTTATTCCGTTGCGTGATCCGGATGCGATAGAAACTGATAGGATGTTGAAGTGATTGTTGACTCATCAGTGTGATGTTTGATCTTGGCTTTGTTTTGTGGTGTCATGTGATTTGTTTATAGACACTGTGGTGATGATAAGAGGTTTATGATAGAGTGAATCGAGCTTCGTCGTGTTGTGAAAACGGCTAAGATACTTGTACTCTGCATCACTTTAGACAGACACAAATAATCAATTGAGCTCATGAATTGCTATACTTTTACTAAGCAGTCTCGTCGGCATCATTAATGAAGGCAAAGAGTTCGATCCACACTAATTGCATTTTCGATCGATTGGCCGATTGATTGATCTGGGATATTTTCATGTTCATTAAGTCGGCGAAGCTTAATTGCTGTCACGGTACTTGTAGCAGAGAACCAGAGTTAATGCAAACCAATGCCTCGTCGTTAATGATAAAAGGTAGCTAACAAAACATCGTATTCAATTGAGTGAACAATCAATGTTTTGTCGAGATCGAAATGTCAACCATAGATAGCCGATATGAACGCTCTGAAGCAGAGAAAGTGTTAATCCGGTGATAGCTCAGTTGTTAGAGCGGAGGACTGTAGTGGAAGAGCAGAGATCCTTAGGTCGGTGGTTCAAATCCGCCTCACCGGACACTTTTTGTCAGACCGCTTCGTACTTGACCGATTTGGCCTAGACATTTGGATAACCTATCAAGGAATTGTTTGCATGCCGCCTACGTTGGCAATTCAGCCTTTTTCTTCATCATAATGTAATCAGAATCTCTAGATTTGCAGTGTATAGTGATTTGGGAGTAAGTCGTACATTTGTGAGAGGTTAGACTCTCCAGTTGTTGCTGATGAATTGCTGATGAAAAAAAAGACATTAGTCAGCATACAATCACGTTGTTCGTGTGTGGAACACATTGCAGAACAGTGATATCCAAATGATTTGCTACACTCCGAGTGAATCCCATGTAGGGTGATGATCATTTTCGATGCTGACTTCTGGTAGATTTATTTGAAGAATAGAGTCACGCATTCATTCATGCAACTTTCCTGCATGTTGTGCATCTATGCACGAGCAGATTAGCTACATGTACATGTAGATCGTCCTGTGATTGTCATCATGTGTCCATTCTGTAAACACAGATGATCCGAAAAGTAGCACTTGATAAGTCTCTTAATTTTGATCATGGAAAAAGTCAGGTTAGTGTTCTTAAAAGATAATAACACAGATTATTAATAAGAAAACTATATATTCAATAGTTAATAATGTCAGTCCTAAGACGGACTGAAGGGCGTTCACGCCGGTGAACGGCTAAGATACTTGTACTCTGCATCACTTTAGACAGACACAAATAATCAATTGAGCTCATGAATTGCTATACTTTTACTGAGCAGTCTCGTCGGCATCATTAATGAAGGCAAAGAGTTCGATCCACACTAATTGCATTTTCGATCGATTGGCCGATTGATTGATCTGGGATATTTTCATGTTCATTAAGTCGGCGAAGCTTAATTGCTGTCACGGTACTTGTAGCAGAGAAACATAGTTAATGCAAACCAATGCCTCGTCGTTAATGATAAAAGGTAGCTAACAAAACATCGTATTCAATTGAGTGAACAATCAATGTTTTGTCGAGATCGAAATGTCAACCATAGATAGCCGATATGAACGCTCTGAAGCAGAGAAAGTGTTAATCCGGTGATAGCTCAGTTGGTAGAGCGGAGGACTGTAGTGGAAGCAGAGATCCTTAGGTCGGTGGTTCAAATCCGCCTCACCGGACACTTTTTGTCAGACCGCTTCGTACTTGACCGATTTGGCCTAGACATTTGGATAACCTATCAAGGAATTGTTTGCATGCCGCCTACGTTGGCAATTCAGCCTTTTTCTTCATCATAATGTAATCAGATTCTCTAGATTTGCAGTGTATAGTGATTTGGGAGTAAGTCGTACATTTGTGAGAGGTTAGACTCTCCAGTTGTTGCTGATGAATTGCTGATGAAAAAAGACACATTAGTCAGCATACAATCACGTTGTTCGTGTGTGGAACACATTGCAGAACAGTGATATCCAAATGATTTGCTACACTCCGAGTGAATCCCATCTAGGGTGATGATCATTTTCGATGCTGACTTCTGGTAGATTTATTTGAAGAATAGAGTCACGCATTCATTCATGCAACTTTCCTGCATGTTGTGCATCTATGCACGAGCAGATTAGCTACATGTGCATGTAGATCGTCCTGTGATTGTCATCATGTGTCCATTCTGTAAACACAGATGATCCGAAAAGTAGCACTTGATAAGTCTCTTAATTTTGATCATGGAAAAAGTCAGGTTAGTGTTCTTAAAAGATAATAACACAGATTATTAATAAGAAAACTATATATTCAATAGTTAATAATGTCAGTCCTAAGACGGACTGAAGGGCGTTCACGCCGGTGAACGGCTAAGATACTTGTACTCTGCATCACTTTAGACAGACACAAATAATCAATTGAGCTCATGAATTGCTATACTTTTACTGAGCAGTCTCGTCGGCATCATTAATGAAGGCAAAGAGTTCGATCCACACTAATTGCATTTTCGATCGATTGGCCGATTGATTGATCTGGGATATTTTCATGTTCATTAAGTCGGCGAAGCTTAATTGCTGTCACGGTACTTGTAGCAGAGAACCAGAGTTAATGCAAACCAATGCCTCGTCGTTAATGATAAAAGGTAGCTAACAAAACATCGTATTCAATTGAGTGAACAATCAATGTTTTGTCGAGATCGAAATGTCAACCATAGATAGCCGATATGAACGCTCTGAAGCAGAGAAAGTGTTAATCCGGTGATAGTTCAGTTGGTAGAGCGGAGGACTGTAGTGGAAGAGCAGAGATCCTTAGGTCGGTGGTTCAAATCCGCCTCACCGGACACTTTTGTCAGATCGCTTCGTACTTGACCGATTTGGCCTAGACATTTGGATAACCTATCAAGGAATTGTTTGCATGCCGCCTACGTTGGCAATTCAGCCTTTTTCTTCATCATAATGTAATCAGAATCTCTAGATTTGCAGTGTATAGTGATTTGGGAGTAAGTCGTACATTTGTGAGAGGTTAGACTCTCCAGTTGTTGCTGATGAATTGCTGATGAAAAAAAAGACATTAGTCAGCATACAATCACGTTGTTCGTGTGTGGAACACATTGCAGAACAGTGATATCCAAATGATTTGCTACACTCCGAGTGAATCCCATGTAGGGTGATGATCATTTTCGATGCTGACTTCTGGTAGATTTATTTGAAGAATAGAGTCACGCATTCATTCATGCAACTTTCCTGCATGTTGTGCATCTATGCACGAGCAGATTAGCTACATGTGCATGTAGATCGTCCTGTGATTGTCATCATGTGTCCATTCTGTAAACACAGATGATCCGAAAAGTAGCACTTGATAAGTCTCTTAATTTTGATCATGGAAAAAGTCAGGTTAGTGTTCTTAAAAGATAATAACACAGATTATTAATAAGAAAACTATATATTCAATAGTTAATAATGTCAGTCCTAAGACGGACTGAAGGGCGTTCACGCCGGTGAACGGCTAAGATACTTGTACTCTGCATCACTTTAGACAGACACAAATAATCAATTGAGCTCATGAATTGCTATACTTTTACTGAGCAGTCTCGTCGGCATCATTAATGAAGGCAAAGAGTTCGATCCACACTAATTGCATTTTCGATCGATTGGCCGATTGATTGATCTGGGATATTTTCATGTTCATTAAGTCGGCGAAGCTTAATTGCTGTCACGGTACTTGTAGCAGAGAAACAGAGTTAATGCAAACCAATGCCTCGTCGTTAATGATAAAAGGTAGCTAACAAAACATCGTATTCAATTGAGTGAACAATCAATGTTTTGTCGAGATCGAAATGTCAACCATAGATAGCCGATATGAACGCTCTGAAGCAGAGAAAGTGTTAATCCGGTGATAGCTCAGTTGGTAGAGCGGAGGACTGTAGTGGAAGCAGAGATCCTTAGGTCGGTGGTTCAAATCCGCCTCACCGGACACTTTTTGTCAGACCGCTTCGTACTTGACCGATTTGGCCTAGACATTTGGATAACCTATCAAGGAATTGTTTGCATGCCGCCTACGTTGGCAATTCAGCCTTTTTCTTCATCATAATGTAATCAGATTCTCTAGATTTGCAGTGTATAGTGATTTGGGAGTAAGTCGTACATTTGTGAGAGGTTAGACTCTCCAGTTGTTGCTGATGAATTGCTGATGAAAAAAGACACATTAGTCAGCATACAATCACGTTGTTCGTGTGTGGAACACATTGCAGAACAGTGATATCCAAATGATTTGCTACACTCCGAGTGAATCCCATCTAGGGTGATGATCATTTTCGATGCTGACTTCTGGTAGATTTATTTGAAGAATAGAGTCACGCATTCATTCATGCAACTTTCCTGCATGTTGTGCATCTATGCACGAGCAGATTAGCTACATGTGCATGTAGATCGTCCTGTGATTGTCATCATGTGTCCATTCTGTAAACACAGATGATCCGAAAAGTAGCACTTGATAAGTCTCTTAATTTTGATCATGGAAAAAGTCAGGTTAGTGTTCTTAAAAGATAATAACACAGATTATTAATAAGAAAACTATATATTCAATAGTTAATAATGTCAGTCCTAAGACGGACTGAAGGGCGTTCACGCCGGTGAACGGCTAAGATACTTGTACTCTGCATCACTTTAGACAGACACAAATAATCAATTGAGCTCATGAATTGCTATACTTTTACTGAGCAGTCTCGTCGGCATCATTAATGAAGGCAAAGAGTTCGATCCACACTAATTGCATTTTCGATCGATTGGCCGATTGATTGATCTGGGATATTTTCATGTTCATTAAGTCGGCGAAGCTTAATTGCTGTCACGGTACTTGTAGCAGAGAACCAGAGTTAATGCAAACCAATGCCTCGTCGTTAATGATAAAAGGTAGCTAACAAAACATCGTATTCAATTGAGTGAACAATCAATGTTTTGTCGAGATCGAAATGTCAACCATAGATAGCCGATATGAACGCTCTGAAGCAGAGAAAGTGTTAATCCGGTGATAGCTCAGTTGGTAGAGCGGAGGACTGTAGTGGAAGCAGAGATCCTTAGGTCGGTGGTTCAAATCCGCCTCACCGGACACTTTTTGTCAGACCGCTTCGTACTTGACCGATTTGGCCTAGACATTTGGATAACCTATCAAGGAATTGTTTGCATGCCGCCTACGTTGGCAATTCAGCCTTTTTCTTCATCATAATGTAATCAGATTCTCTAGATTTGCAGTGTATAGTGATTTGGGAGTAAGTCGTACATTTGTGAGAGGTTAGACTCTCCAGTTGTTGCTGATGAATTGCTGATGAAGAAAGACACATTAGTCAGCATACAATCACGTTGTTCGTGTGTGGAACACATTGCAGAACAGTGATATCCAAATGATTTGCTACACTCCGAGTGAATCCCATGTAGGGTGATGATCATTTTCGATGCTGACTTCTGGTAGATTTATTTGAAGAATAGAGTCACGCATTCATTCATGCAACTTTCCTGCATGTTGTGCATCTATGCACGAGCAGATTAGCTACATGTACATGTAGATCGTCCTGTGATTGTCATCATGTGTCCATTCTGTAAACACAGATGATCCGAAAAGTAGCACTTGATAAGTCTCTTAATTTTGATCATGGAAAAAGTCAGGTTAGTGTTCTTAAAAGATAATAACACAGATTATTAATAAGAAAACTATATATTCAATAGTTAATAATGTCAGTCCTAAGACGGACTGAAGGGCGTTCACGCCGGTGAACGGCTAAGATACTTGTACTCTGCATCACTTTAGACAGACACAAATAATCAATTGAGCTCATGAATTGCTATACTTTTACTAAGCAGTCTCGTCGGCATCATTAATGAAGGCAAAGAGTTCGATCCACACTAATTGCATTTTCGATCGATTGGCCGATTGATTGATCTGGGATATTTTCATGTTCATTAAGTCGGCGAAGCTTAATTGCTGTCACGGTACTTGTAGCAGAGAACCAGAGTTAATGCAAACCAATGCCTCGTCGTTAATGATAAAAGGTAGCTAACAAAACATCGTATTCAATTGAGTGAACAATCAATGTTTTGTCGAGATCGAAATGTCAACCATAGATAGCCGATATGAACGCTCTGAAGCAGAGAAAGTGTTAATCCGGTGATAGCTCAGTTGGTAGAGCGGAGGACTGTAGTGGAAGCAGAGATCCTTAGGTCGGTGGTTCAAATCCGCCTCACCGGACACTTTTTGTCAGACCGCTTCGTACTTGACCGATTTGGCCTAGACATTTGGATAACCTATCAAGGAATTGTTTGCATGCCGCCTACGTTGGCAATTCAGCCTTTTTCTTCATCATAATGTAATCAGATTCTCTAGATTTGCAGTGTATAGTGATTTGGGAGTAAGTCGTACATTTGTGAGAGGTTAGACTCTCCAGTTGTTGCTGATGAATTGCTGATGAAAAAAGACACATTAGTCAGCATACAATCACGTTGTTCGTGTGTGGAACACATTGCAGAACAGTGATATCCAAATGATTTGCTACACTCCGAGTGAATCCCATCTAGGGTGATGATCATTTTCGATGCTGACTTCTGGTAGATTTATTTGAAGAATAGAGTCACACATTCATTCATGCAACTTTCCTGCATGTTGTGCATCTATGCACGAGCAGATTAGCTACATGTACATGTAGATCGTCCTGTGATTGTCATCATGTGTCCATTCTGTAAACACAGATGATCCGAAAAGTAGCACTTGATAAGTCTCTTAATTTTGATCATGGAAAAAGTCAGGTTAGTGTTCTTAAAAGATAATAACACAGATTATTAATAAGAAAACTATATATTCAATAGTTAATAATGTCAGTCCTAAGACGGACTGAAGGGCGTTCACGCCGGTGAACGGCTAAGATACTTGTACTCTGCATCACTTTAGACAGACACAAATAATCAATTGAGCTCATGAATTGCTATACTTTTACTAAGCAGTCTCGTCGGCATCATTAATGAAGGCAAAGAGTTCGATCCACACTAATTGCATTTTCGATCGATTGGCCGATTGATTGATCTGGGATATTTTCATGTTCATTAAGTCGGCGAAGCTTAATTGCTGTCACGGTACTTGTAGCAGAGAACCAGAGTTAATGCAAACCAATGCCTCGTCGTTAATGATAAAAGGTAGCTAACAAAACATCGTATTCAATTGAGTGAACAATCAATGTTTTGTCGAGATCGAAATGTCAACCATAGATAGCCGATATGAACGCTCTGAAGCAGAGAAAGTGTTAATCCGGTGATAGCTCAGTTGGTAGAGCGGAGGACTGTAGTGGAAGCAGAGATCCTTAGGTCGGTGGTTCAAATCCGCCTCACCGGACACTTTTTGTCAGACCGCTTCGTACTTGACCGATTTGGCCTAGACATTTGGATAACCTATCAAGGAATTGTTTGCATGCCGCCTACGTTGGCAATTCAGCCTTTTTCTTCATCATAATGTAATCAGATTCTCTAGATTTGCAGTGTATAGTGATTTGGGAGTAAGTCGTACATTTGTGAGAGGTTAGACTCTCCAGTTGTTGCTGATGAATTGCTGATGAAGAAAGACACATTAGTCAGCATACAATCACGTTGTTCGTGTGTGGAACACATTGCAGAACAGTGATATCCAAATGATTTGCTACACTCCGAGTGAATCCCATGTAGGGTGATGATCATTTTCGATGCTGACTTCTGGTAGATTTATTTGAAGAATAGAGTCACACATTCATTCATGCAACTTTCCTGCATGTTGTGCATCTATGCACGAGCAGATTAGCTACATGTACATGTAGATCGTCCTGTGATTGTCATCATGTGTCCATTCTGTAAACACAGATGATCCGAAAAGTAGCACTTGATAAGTCTCTTAATTTTGATCATGGAAAAAGTCAGGTTAGTGTTCTTAAAAGATAATAACACAGATTATTAATAAGAAAACTATATATTCAATAGTTAATAATGTCAGTCCTAAGACGGACTGAAGGGCGTTCACGCCGGTGAACGGCTAAGATACTTGTACTCTGCATCACTTTAGACAGACACAAATAATCAATTGAGCTCATGAATTGCTATACTTTTACTAAGCAGTCTCGTCGGCATCATTAATGAAGGCAAAGAGTTCGATCCACACTAATTGCATTTTCGATCGATTGGCCGATTGATTGATCTGGGATATTTTCATGTTCATTAAGTCGGCGAAGCTTAATTGCTGTCACGGTACTTGTAGCAGAGAACCAGAGTTGATGCAAACCAATGCCTCGTCGTTAATGATAAAAGGTAGCTAACAAAACATCGTATTCAATTGAGTGAACAATCAATGTTTTGTCGAGATCGAAATGTCAACCATAGATAGCCGATATGAACGCTCTGAAGCAGAGAAAGTGTTAATCCGGTGATAGCTCAGTTGTTAGAGCGGAGGACTGTAGTGGAAGAGCAGAGATCCTTAGGTCGGTGGTTCAAATCCGCCTCACCGGACACTTTTTGTCAGACCGCTTCGTACTTGACCGATTTGGCCTAGACATTTGGATAACCTATCAAGGAATTGTTTGCATGCCGCCTACGTTGGCAATTCAGCCATTTTCTTCATCATAGTGTAATCAGATTCTCTAGATTTGCAGTGTATAGTGATTTGGGAGTAAGTCGTACATTTGTGAGAGGTTAGACTCTCCAGTTGTTGCTGATGAATTGCTGATGAAGAAAGACACATTAGTCAGCATACAATCACGTTGTTCATGTGTGGAACACATTGCAGAACAGTGATATCCAAATGATTTGCTACACTCCGAGTGAATCCCATCTAGGGTGATGATCATTTTCGATGCTGACTTCTGGTAGATTTATTTGAAGAATAGAGTCACACATTCATTCATGCAACTTTCCTGCATGTTGTGCATCTATGCACGAGCAGATTAGCTACATGTACATGTAGATCGTCCTGTGATTGTCATCATGTGTCCATTCTGTAAACACAGATGATCCGAAAAGTAGCACTTGATAAGTCTCTTAATTTTGATCATGGAAAAAGTCAGGTTAGTGTTCTTAAAAGATAATAACACAGATTATTAATAAGAAAACTATATATTCAATAGTTAATAATGTCAGTCCTAAGACGGACTGAAGGGCGTTCACGCCGGTGAACGGCTAAGATACTTGTACTCTGCATCACTTTAGACAGACACAAATAATCAATTGAGCTCATGAATTGCTATACTTTTACTAAGCAGTCTCGTCGGCATCATTAATGAAGGCAAAGAGTTCGATCCACACTAATTGCATTTTCGATCGATTGGCCGATTGATTGATCTGGGATATTTTCATGTTCATTAAGTCGGCGAAGCTTAATTGCTGTCACGGTACTTGTAGCAGAGAACCAGAGTTGATGCAAACCAATGCCTCGTCGTTAATGATAAAAGGTAGCTAACAAAACATCGTATTCAATTGAGTGAACAATCAATGTTTTGTCGAGATCGAAATGTCAACCATAGATAGCCGATATGAACGCTCTGAAGCAGAGAAAGTGTTAATCCGGTGATAGCTCAGTTGGTAGAGCGGAGGACTGTAGTGGAAGCAGAGATCCTTAGGTCGGTGGTTCAAATCCGCCTCACCGGACACTTTTTGTCAGACCGCTTCGTACTTGACCGATTTGGCCTAGACATTTGGATAACCTATCAAGGAATTGTTTGCATGCCGCCTACGTTGGCAATTCAGCCTTTTTCTTCATCATAATGTAATCAGATTCTCTAGATTTGCAGTGTACAGTGATTTGGGAGTAAGTCGTACATTTGTGAGAGGTTAGACTCTCCAGTTGTTGCTGATGAATTGCTGATGAAGAAAGACACATTAGTCAGCATACAATCACGTTGTTCGTGTGTGGAACACATTGCAGAACAGTGATATCCAAATGATTTGCTACACTCCGAGTGAATCCCATCTAGGGTGATGATCATTTTCGATGCTGACTTCTGGTAGATTTATTTGAAGAATAGAGTCACACATTCATTCATGCAACTTTCCTGCATGTTGTGCATCTATGCACGAGCAGATTAGCTACATGTACATGTAGATCGTCCTGTGATTGTCATCATGTGTCCATTCTGTAAACACAGATGATCCGAAAAGTAGCACTTGATAAGTCTCTTAATTTTGATCATGGAAAAAGTCAGCTTAGTGTTCTTAAAAGATAATAACACAGATTATTAATAAGAAAACTATATATTCAATAGTTAATAATGTCAGTCCTAAGACGGACTGAAGGGCGTTCACGCCGGTGAACGGCTAAGATACTTGTACTCTGCATCACTTTAGACAGACACAAATAATCAATTGAGCTCATGAATTGCTATACTTTTACTAAGCAGTCTCGTCGGCATCATTAATGAAGGCAAAGAGTTCGATCCACACTAATTGCATTTTCGATCGATTGGCCGATTGATTGATCTGGGATATTTTCATGTTCATTAAGTCGGCGAAGCTTAATTGCTGTCACGGTACTTGTAGCAGAGAACCAGAGTTGATGCAAACCAATGCCTCGTCGTTAATGATAAAAGGTAGCTAACAAAACATCGTATTCAATTGAGTGAACAATCAATGTTTTGTCGAGATCGAAATGTCAACCATAGATAGCCGATATGAACGCTCTGAAGCAGAGAAAGTGTTAATCCGGTGATAGCTCAGTTGTTAGAGCGGAGGACTGTAGTGGAAGAGCAGAGATCCTTAGGTCGGTGGTTCAAATCCGCCTCACCGGACACTTTTTGTCAGACCGCTTCGTACTTGACCGATTTGGCCTAGACATTTGGATAACCTATCAAGGAATTGTTTGCATGCCGCCTACGTTGGCAATTCAGCCATTTTCTTCATCATAGTGTAATCAGATTCTCTAGATTTGCAGTGTATAGTGATTTGGGAGTAAGTCGTACATTTGTGAGAGGTTAGACTCTCCAGTTGTTGCTGATGAATTGCTGATGAAGAAAGACACATTAGTCAGCATACAATCACGTTGTTCATGTGTGGAACACATTGCAGAACAGTGATATCCAAATGATTTGCTACACTCCGAGTGAATCCCATCTAGGGTGATGATCATTTTCGATGCTGACTTCTGGTAGATTTATTTGAAGAATAGAGTCACACATTCATTCATGCAACTTTCCTGCATGTTGTGCATCTATGCACGAGCAGATTAGCTACATGTACATGTAGATCGTCCTGTGATTGTCATCATGTGTCCATTCTGTAAACACAGATGATCCGAAAAGTAGCACTTGATAAGTCTCTTAATTTTGATCATGGAAAAAGTCAGGTTAGTGTTCTTAAAAGATAATAACACAGATTATTAATAAGAAAACTATATATTCAATAGTTAATAATGTCAGTCCTAAGACGGACTGAAGGGCGTTCACGCCGGTGAACGGCTAAGATACTTGTACTCTGCATCACTTTAGACAGACACAAATAATCAATTGAGCTCATGAATTGCTATACTTTTACTAAGCAGTCTCGTCGGCATCATTAATGAAGGCAAAGAGTTCGATCCACACTAATTGCATTTTCGATCGATTGGCCGATTGATTGATCTGGGATATTTTCATGTTCATTAAGTCGGCGAAGCTTAATTGCTGTCACGGTACTTGTAGCAGAGAACCAGAGTTGATGCAAACCAATGCCTCGTCGTTAATGATAAAAGGTAGCTAACAAAACATCGTATTCAATTGAGTGAACAATCAATGTTTTGTCGAGATCGAAATGTCAACCATAGATAGCCGATATGAACGCTCTGAAGCAGAGAAAGTGTTAATCCGGTGATAGCTCAGTTGGTAGAGCGGAGGACTGTAGTGGAAGCAGAGATCCTTAGGTCGGTGGTTCAAATCCGCCTCACCGGACACTTTTTGTCAGACCGCTTCGTACTTGACCGATTTGGCCTAGACATTTGGATAACCTATCAAGGAATTGTTTGCATGCCGCCTACGTTGGCAATTCAGCCTTTTTCTTCATCATAATGTAATCAGATTCTCTAGATTTGCAGTGTACAGTGATTTGGGAGTAAGTCGTACATTTGTGAGAGGTTAGACTCTCCAGTTGTTGCTGATGAATTGCTGATGAAGAAAGACACATTAGTCAGCATACAATCACGTTGTTCGTGTGTGGAACACATTGCAGAACAGTGATATCCAAATGATTTGCTACACTCCGAGTGAATCCCATCTAGGGTGATGATCATTTTCGATGCTGACTTCTGGTAGATTTATTTGAAGAATAGAGTCACACATTCATTCATGCAACTTTCCTGCATGTTGTGCATCTATGCACGAGCAGATTAGCTACATGTACATGTAGATCGTCCTGTGATTGTCATCATGTGTCCATTCTGTAAACACAGATGATCCGAAAAGTAGCACTTGATAAGTCTCTTAATTTTGATCATGGAAAAAGTCAGCTTAGTGTTCTTAAAAGATAATAACACAGATTATTAATAAGAAAACTATATATTCAATAGTTAATAATGTCAGTCCTAAGACGGACTGAAGGGCGTTCACGCCGGTGAACGGCTAAGATACTTGTACTCTGCATCACTTTAGACAGACACAAATAATCAGTTGAGCTCATGAATTGCTATACTTTTACTAAGCAGTCTCGTCGGCATCATTAATGAAGGCAAAGAGTTCGATCCACACTAATTGCATTTTCGATCGATTGGCCGATTGATTGATCTGGGATATTTTCATGTTCATTAAGTCGGCGAAGCTTAATTGCTGTCACGGTACTTGTAGCAGAGAACCAGAGTTGATGCAAACCAATGCCTCGTCGTTAATGATAAAAGGTAGCTAACAAAACATCGTATTCAATTGAGTGAACAATCAATGTTTTGTCGAGATCGAAATGTCAACCATAGATAGCCGATATGAACGCTCTGAAGCAGAGAAAGTGTTAATCCGGTGATAGCTCAGTTGGTAGAGCGGAGGACTGTAGTGGAAGAGCAGAGATCCTTAGGTCGGTGGTTCAAATCCGCCTCACCGGACACTTTTTGTCAGACCGCTTCGTACTTGACCGATTTGGCCTAGACATTTGGATAACCTATCAAGGAATTGTTTGCATGCCGCCTACGTTGGCAATTCAGCCTTTTTCTTCATCATAGTGTAATCAGATTCTCTAGATTTGCAGTGTATAGTGATTTGGGAGTAAGTCGTACATTTGTGAGAGGTTAGACTCTCCAGTTGTTGCTGATGAATTGCTGATGAAGAAAGACACATTAGTCAGCATACAATCACGTTGTTCGTGTGTGGAACACATTGCAGAACAGTGATATCCAAATGATTTGCTACACTCCGGGTCAATCCCATGTAGGGTGATGATCATTTCGATGCTGACTTCTGGTAGATTTATTTGAAGAATAGAGTCACGCATTCATTCATGCAACTTTCCTGCATGTTGTGCATCTATGCACGAGCAGATTAGCTACATGTACATGTAGATCGTCCTGTGATTGTCATCATGTGTCCATTCTGTAAACACAGATGATCCGAAAAGTAGCACTTGATAAGTCTCTTAATTTTGATCATGGAAAAAGTCAGCTTAGTGTTCTTAAAAGATAATAACACAGATTATTAATAAGAAAACTATATATTCAATAGTTAATAATGTCAGTCCTAAGACGGACTGAAGGGCGTTCACGCCGGTGAACGGCTAAGATACTTGTACTCTGCATCACTTTTGTCGGAAAATCCGAAATTTATTTGTTAATGACATTCTACGATTCTTTATTTGTGTGTGTCTATCGCTTCTCTCTCTCCTCGACTCGCCAATTCCCAATGACTGACTATCGGAAAATCCCATCTGCGCGTTCGCTGCATCGTGACTGCATGCACATGTATCAAGGACGAAGGTGTGAATCAACTTGTATTTCGTCACTCGCTGAATTTTATCTCTTGTCAGTGTAGTATGTGGGCTAACCGCTTGTTAAAGTGTTATCATGTGATGTGTGACGTATTGGGAAGGTGACGTTTTGACCTTCAAATGTAAAGCAACTTGATTGTCAATGGATTATTCTTCAGATCGCTAATAAACTTCCAACGTACGCTCGCTGTTTTTCATTTCTCTCGCTAATAAACATACAACTTACGCTCGCTGTATTTTCTCATTGTGAGAACATGGTGCCGCGACCCGGGAACAATTTACATGTATAACATTATTCGCTTCATCGAATTATCGATTATTCTCAGTTATACATTGTTAATTGAGATACTCCGCTAAACGACTATTCGCTGAACGACTAAATGAAGGAGGATGGATCTCGAACCGGCTCAAAGATTGAAGAAGACACGAGTTCAACGTACCCAAACTCGTCGTCTAGTAACCCGAGGACTCAATCAAATAGAATTATTCGACGATTCTGGTTGCAGAACGGAAGCAGCCATTACTGAACAAGTAGAGTTGCTCATCACAAAACTGAACTATTACAAGGAATGTCTTGATAAGTACAATCAAGACATAATTGACTGTTTGTGTATTTTGAATTCCGAGGACGAATCAAACTACAGTGATCAAATGATCGACGACGAAGCAGCCAAATCGTCCGACATCGACGACGAAATCACCACGGCAATAACGATGCTGACCTCTCGATTGGAGAAAACCAAACTCGACGGTGGTAAGACAACGAAAACTTTGACTGTGACTGATAATAACTTCATGGGCCCTAAAATGCCCATTGTAAAAATCCCTTATTTTTCGGGTGATATTTTGTCATGGCCCACCTTTTGGGATTGTTTTAGAGCTAATGTACACGAAAACACATACTATTCCAAAGTCACCAAAATGACATACTTACTAGACCATTTGAAGGGTGAGGCTAGTAACGCAGTTAAGAACTTTCAAATTACCGATGTATGCTATGACGAGGCCATAAGTGTTTTGAAGGAACGTTTTGGTAGGGAACAAGAGGTCAAATTCGCACACATGCTAGAATTATTGAATCTCCAACCCGCTACTAAGGAAACTGAACTCAGAGACGTAGTAGATAAGGTCGAAGGTCATTTGCGATGCCTTAGCGCACTGGGTTTTCGAGAAGAAGAAAACTCCGAACTGTTTACATGTCTATTGTTGGCAAAATTACCTACAAAAGTTCGCACTGAGTTGACGAGAATAAAAGGTACTGGTGATTGGAATCTTATCGATTTGCGCAGACTACTTGCAGATGAATTACGCGCATTAGAAAGTTGGAAATTAACTGCTGGAATAAAGGATTCAAATGTCAAAATAAACAAATATTCACCGAATGATCCCTCGCGTCGTTTCACTACGCGTCCGATTTCTACTACTCAAGCTCTTGTCAGTAATGCACGTACTACTCCTAAATGTGCTTTCTGTCGAAGTGAAGAAGCACCACATTTCTCTGATGAATGTAAACGATTCGTTACGGCATCTGAGCGAAAGAATCAGTTAAGAAACGCGTGTTACAAGTGTTTAAAATCAAATCATTTCGCTAAAACATGTATCCGCCAACGCCCGTGTTACCACTGTAAGTCTTTGGACCATCATTCGTCCCTTTGTCATATTAAATATCCTGATTCGAAATCAAATGAAACCACGAGTTCAAATTCGACCGCTCTAGTTGCCTCTGCGAGTGAGTCTTCTGAACACACGTCGTCCATATTGCCTCTCGCTACTGTTACAGTTCATACGCAGAGGGCTAACGGTTCACCTTTCAAAACTGTTCTCGATATTCGGAGTGGTCGTTCTTACATAACCGAACGTGCGGCAAATCAATTGGGTTTAAGGCCAATGAGTTACGAGTATCTCTCCTATTCATCCTTCGGACGTGAAAAGTCGACTACTAGGAAGGTTCCTATCACAAGTTTATCACTGCAATGTTCTGATGATTCTACTATCAATATTAACGCAGTTATCGTACCAATAATTACCACTTCGGTGATCAAACGAGTTGTCGACAAAACCAAATTCCCCGTACTCAATTCAGTTCATCTGGCTGAGCCTTTGGTCAACAAGCCGGAAGCGATTAGTCTCGATCTACTTATTGGTTTGGACCATTACTTTCAAATTGTAGAGCAAGACAGGATCAAACTCACAGATAGATTGGTTTTGATGCTCACACGTTTCGGATGGGTCTTGGCAGGGGCTTTGAATGAAACTTCTGCTTCGCCGTCTGTTTCTTTGTTTTGTCAGCATTCTGATCCTGTTCTACTTACTCCAACACCCGATCCGATGAATTTGTCAGTGGAACGCATGTGGACCCTTGATTCGCTAGGTGTCACAGATGATAGCAACATAGACAATGATAGTATTGCAATAACACAATTCAATCAATCGATCAACTTTGCTGACGGTCGATACAATGTCAGTTGGCCTTGGAAAATTGAGGACCCTGAGTTACCAGACAATTTCGCACTTTCTTTAGGAAGACTGAAATCACTATTGCAACGGCTAAAACCCTCACCAGCCATTCTAAAGAACTACCATAATACTTTTATGGAACAATTACAATCAGGCGTAATTGAAAGGGTTGACAAAACCGACTCGACTGGCACTGAAACCGAAAATTCTCCTGTTATTCACTATCTCCCTCATCATTATGTGATGAAATCAGACAGCTCTACGACGAAATTAAGAATAGTATTTGATGCGTCGGCAAAATCATCAAAATTCGCTTTGTCGTTGAATGATTGTCTATTGAAAGGCCCAACTAATTTACCTCAAATGACCGGTTTACTTCTTCGGTTTAGATTAAAGCCGGTTGCTCTGATTGCAGATGTAGAGAAAGCTTTCTTACAGATTGGTCTTAACTCACAGGATCGCGATGCTTGTCGTTTTTTATGGATAAAGGATCCATCGAATACGCAACTACACAATAACTTACAAATTTATCGATTTAAGCGCGTTCCTTTTGGAATAATTTCCAGTCCCTTTCTGCTAACGCAAACGCTAATCCACCACATCAGAGAAACTGAATCAATGAATTCTGATTTGATTTTGAAGAACATGTACGTTGATAATTTGGTGATCGCCTTTCCAGATTCAAATGCAGCACTTGAATTTTACAAAATCGCAAAAACCGCTTTTCAATCGGCCAATATGAATTTGAGAGATTGGGGCTCAAACTCGCAAGAATTTCTGCAAAATATTCCCTCAACGGATAGCGAAATTAAACCGGAAACTAAGGTTTTGGGCTTGTTATGGAAGAAGCATGATGATGTACTTCTGATGTCTGAAATGAAAGAACCCACTGTCTCGTCGATAACTAAACGCAACGTTCTCGAAATGACCTCTCGATGCTTCGACCCCCTGGGAATATTTACCCTGTATTGATCAAAGCGAAATTGTTTATTCAAAAACTTTGGAAAATGGATTTAGAATGGGACACACCTATCAATAAGACACTCACCGATGAATGGACAGATCTTCAAAAGGAAATGTTATCACTACCGTCTATCAGTGTGCCTCGATATATTGGCCCTTCTGATCAATCACAGTATTCGGCAGAGTTACACGCCTTTTCAGACGCTTCGCAAAACGCTTATGGCGTCTGTATCTACTTACGCATTACAACTGATACCGAAGAAAAAAAGGTGAATCTGATTTTTTCAAAGTCAAGAGTCGCGCCTATAAAGGAGTTAACCATTCCAAAATTGGAACTGATGGCTGCACTGATCTCAATTCGTGCAATGAACTTCGTTACCTCAGAATTATGTCTAACTATAGAACGCAAAGTTGTTTGGATAGATTCAAAATGTGTCTTATTTTGGATAAAGAACAAGCGACCTCAACAGATATTCATCGAGAGAAGATTGAACGAAATAAGAGCAAGCGATGCGAATGAATTCCGATATGTTCCATCGCAGCACAATCCGGCAGACCTCATAACTCGTGGTCAAGCAATTGAAGTATTTTCGAATAACGATTTTTGGTGGCAGGGTCCTCACTGGTTAATTGAGGATAAAGCAAGATGGCCTAAAAGTCTGACAATTGAAAATAACGCCTTTGCCATGGATGCGAAACATGAAACTGATTCGGTTTTACTTGCTGACGACTCCTCGGAATTCAAGCCCCCGCCTCCGTTCGATTTGAACATTGATCACTACTCCTCCCTTAAACGATTATTGACTGTTACCGCATGGTGTCTGAGAGCCGCTGCTATATTCAAGAGGCAAGTCACAACAAAATCAGATTACATAACAGCGCAAGAAATGGAATCGGCACGACGTATGTGGATACAATATATACAACGTAAGCACTTCTCAAACGAATTAGCAGTCGATAAAAGGAAAAGAGGAATTAATTTACAATTTCAACTCGGACTGGTGAAATCACAGGACGGAATCATTCGATGCACTGGGAGATTGCAAAATGCAATGATTGACGATTCAGCGAAGTTTCCAATACTCTTACCAAAAAACGATTCCTTTTCCAATTTGATGATTAGAGAATATCATCAAAAAACACTTCACGCCGGAACGAAGCAAACTCTATCAACTTTCAGAGATAGCTATTGGATACCTTGTGGCCGTTCTCAAGTTCAAAAGGAAATCAGACGTTGTCTAACATGCCGAAAACACGAGGGTGGTCCTTTCAGGAAGTCCTTACCTCCTCCACTACCTCCTCACAGAGTTAACAGACCTGATTATCCGTTTCAAGTGACGGGTATCGATTATTTTGGCCCACTGTTTATCAAATGTGAATCGGGACAACGAAAAAAGGTTTGGATTTGTTTATTTACATGTTCGAGTGTCAGAGCGGTTCATCTAGAAATAACTGAGTCCTTGTCAACCATTGATTTCATAAGTTGTCTCAGGAGATTTATAGCAGCTCGCGGAACACCAAATACAATAATATCGGACAACGCTAAACAATTCAAATTGGCCAAGACTTGCGTCGACAAGGTATGGTATGAAGTTACGCACAGTACAGAAGTCCAATCTTACATTTCACAACGAAATGTCGAATGGAAATACACTGTAGAATTGGCCCCCTGGATGGGCGGCTTTTATGAGCGCCTAATAGGGTCTGTGAAACGCTGCTTAAAGAAGAGCATCGGAGTCTTGTTACTCAGCATCTTTCAGTTGCAAACTATTATTAAAGAAGTTGAGGCAGTGATAAATTCGCGCCCATTGACATACTCAGGCAATGAAATTGATGACTTTCCCATCATAACGCCATCACATTTTTTAGGTGGACATGCTACGTTTTCAATATGCCCAAATGTTCCTTCTCAAACAAATTTACAAAAAAATTGCGATCATGAGTCGGCGAAGCAAGTTTTGAATTTATGGAAAGCTGGACAAAGGCATTTAGACAGATTTTGGGTATCTTGGTACAAGGATTATTTGCACTGCCTTAGACAGTTCAAATTGACGAAAACGCGAAATTCAGTTGAAATGAGACCAAAGGTGGGACAAGTCGTTCTAATACACGAGAAGAATATTCCGCGAGGACAATGGAAAATGGCCGTTATAGTATGTTTGAATGAAAGTCGCGATGGTGAAATTCGATCAGTAATGCTGAGGACTTCGAGTGGACGGACACTTAGACGACCGATCACCCTTTTAATTCCCATTGAACTAGAGTCAGAGACAATTAATGTGCGGTTAACGCAATAAAATTTCGCCATTACAATTCATCCTCACACTTTATTAATGCTCACTCATCACTCGCATACACATACAATTATAATTACATGCACATCGTTTCATTTATCTCTGTATATTGTACGAGTATATCTTCTCTGTTGGGAATGTCGGAAAATCCGAAATTTATTTGTTAATGACATTCTACGATTCTTTATTTGTGTGTGTCTATCGCTTCTCTCTCTCCTCGACTCGCCAATTCCCAATGACTGACTATCGGAAAATCCCATCTGCGCGTTCGCTGCATCGTGACTGCATGCACATGTATCAAGGACGAAGGTGTGAATCAACTTGTATTTCGTCACTCGCTGAATTTTATCTCTTGTCAGTGTAGTATGTAGGCTAACCGCTTGTTAAAGTGTTATCATGTGATGTGTGACGTATTGGGAAGGTGACGTTTTGACCTTCAAATGTAAAGCAACTTGATTGTCAATGGATTATTCTTCAGATCGCTAATAAACTTCCAACGTACGCTCGCTGTTTTTCATTTCTCTCGCTAATAAACATACAACTTACGCTCGCTGTATTTTCTCATTGTGAGAACAACTTTAGACAGACACAAATAATCAATTGAGCTCATGAATTGCTATACTTTTACTGAGCAGTCTCGTCGACATCATTAATGAAGGCAAAGAGTTCGATCCACACTAATTGCATTTTCGATCGATTGGCCGATTGATTGATCTGGGATATTTTCATGTTCATTAAGTCGGCGAAGCTTAATTGCTGTCACGGTACTTGTAGCAGAGAACCAGAGTTGATGCAAACCAATGCCTCGTCGTTAATGATAAAAGGTAGCTAACAAAACATCGTATTCAATTGAGTGAACAATCAATGTTTTGTCGAGATCGAAATGTCAACCATAGATAGCCGATATGAACGATCTGAAGCAGAGAAAGTGTTAATCCGGTGATAGCTCAGTTGGTAGAGCGGAGGACTGTAGTGGAAGCAGAGATCCTTAGGTCGGTGGTTCAAATCCGCCTCACCGGACACTTTTTGTCAGACCGCTTCGTACTTGACCGATTTGGCCTAGACATTTGGATAACCTATCAAGGAATTGTTTGCATGCCGCCTACGTTGGCAATTCAGCCTTTTTCTTCATCATAGTGTAATCAGATTCTCTAGATTTGCAGTGTATAGTGATTTGGGAGTAAGTCGTACATTTGTGAGAGGTTAGACTATCCAGTTGTTGCTGATGAATTGCTGATGAAAAAAGACACATTAGTCAGCATACAATCACGTTGTTCGTGTGTGGAACACATTGCAGAACAGTGATATCCAAATGATTTGCTACACTCCGCGTGAATCCCATGTAGGGTGATGATCATTTTCGATGCTGACTTCTGGTAGATTTATTTGAAGAATAGAGTCACGCATTCATTCATGCAACTTTCCTGCATGTTGTGCATCTATGCACGAGCAGATTAGCTACATGTACAGTACATGTAGATCGTCCTGTGATTGTCATCATGTGTCCATTCTGTAAACACAGATGATCCGAAAAGTAGCACTTGATAAGTCTCTTAATTTTGATCATGGAAAAAGTCAGGTTAGTGTTCTTAAAAGATAATAACACAGATTATTAATAAGAAAACTATATATTCAATAGTTAATAATGTCAGTCCTAAGACGGACTGAAGGGCGTTCACGCCGGTGAACGGCTAAGATACTTGTACTCTGCATCACTTTAGACAGACACAAATAATCAATTGAGCTCATGAATTGCTATACTTTTACTAAGCAGTCTCGTCGGCATCATTAATGAAGGCAAAGAGTTCGATCCACACTAATTGCATTTTCGATCGATTGACCGATTGATTGATCTGGGATATTTTCATGTTCATTAAGTCGGCGAAGCTTAATTACTGGCACGGTACTTGTGGCAGAGAACCAGAGTTGATGCAAACCAATGCCTCGTCGTTAATGATAAAAGGTAGCTAACAAAACATCGTATTCAATTGAGTGAACAATCAATGTTTTGTCGAGATCGAAATGTCAACCATAGATAGCCGATATGAACGATCTGAAGCAGAGAAAGTGTTAATCCGGTGATAGCTCAGTTGGTAGAGCGGAGGACTGTAGTGGAATGATTTGCTACACTCCGAGTGAATCCCATCTGTTGTGATGATCATTTTCGATGCTGACTTCTGGTTGATTTGTTTGAAGAATAAAGTCACGCATTCATTCATGCAACTTTCCTGCATTTTGTGCATCTATGCACGAGCAGATTAGCTACATGTGCATGTAGATCGTCCTGTGATTGTCAGGTGTCCATTCTGTAAACACAGATGATCCGAAAAGTAGCACTTGATAAGTCTCTAAATTTTGATTGTTGAGAAAGTCACGTTAGTGTTCTTAGAAGATAATAACACAAGTTAATGAAGAAATATATGTTATCCATATTTGAGGGAAGCCGAAAAACCGTGATGTTCGGTAAAGTTTGTCTATTCAGTCAAGGCCTTTTGACCGGCACAGCCAGCCATCGTCAGGCGAATGTGACATTATTCATGTCACAAAGCAGAGCACAAATCACACAGTCAATGAAATGCAGCATAGATATTGGACTAACAATATGAAGTAATGAGTTAAGTGGTGCTACTGATATGCTAGGGAAGTAATGAGTAAGAAAAGGAAAAAAAGAAAAACTTAAGAAAACCACAAGTCACTGAGGTTGTGCTTTGTGGATAATAGTCAAAATAGTATAGTAATGGATAATAGTAATGGATATAGTCAATAAATATGGATAATAGTCAATCTAGACGATTATTTGGTGAAAAAATATATATATATGGTATATACAATAGTTAATAATGCAGGAGCATTGTCATTTGCTGCTCCTGCTGATGTTGAACTTTCTTCAATTCTTTAGTTTTCCCCTTGAAAAGTCGCCATCTTTGCCTCTACAGCCACAGTCATAGATAGCAGATTGTTTATGTCTGCTCTCAAACTCGTGATTATTTCATCTTTTGCTTTTTCAATCATTTGCTTGATGTCATTGGCGTCCATTGTCTGATCACAAGAGTACGATCGCAGACTACGCGTCTTTGTTGTGTTTGTCATGACGCAAACCAGATTGCCGTGTGCAGCTTATTGCAAGTTCAAGGTAATGTATTGACAATAAAGATGACGTCACAGAAATCGATAATCTCAAAATTTCTGGACAGGGGGAAGTCTGTGCAGCAACAGGAAATCAGCTGACAGCCTTGAAACGCTGACAATGCCAGCGTGAACAATCGATTTGTCAACAGCACGTCACACACAAGTCACTGAAAACTCTTGTTCAGAAAATTAAGCTATGATCGCCGAACCGATGATACACTAAACACATCCAAAAATAGAATTTGGCAAGAATGACGGAATTCCGATAAAATGTCTCGACACACAGCAAAGAACGGAAAGTAGGCATCAACAATAGGCAATGATACCAAGAATAATCACCGAAGCCACGAAAACGACAAAGGATAGCAAAAATGGAGACCACCTGGACACAGATCACTACTCCAGCTATCCGCAGCAGAGTTGGAAGTGGGTCGTGAGTCAGGTGGGTCACAAAATCGCGTGGGTCACGTGGGTCGTGGGTCATGTTTTTCCGAAAAGTTGGTGGGTCAGGTGGGTCGTGGGTCACATTAAGCGTGGGTCAGGTGGGTCGTAGGTCAGACTTCGTTGACTCACTTCCAACCAGTTTGACCCATGATAGATTTGACAATTTCAAATAATGTAAACTTCATTTATTCGTATTCTTATCATTCATGAGAAAGATTGAGTCAGTGTCACTGAAAGGAGTGATGGATGCACACAGTAAAAAAACAACACCATTGACTTTCACAAGCCTCATACAGTTTGGAAAGGGGGCGGAATTCACACAAATTAAAGGCTCTAAAGCAATTGCTGCTGTCTACTGACAGATGGTGGTTGGTGGAGAGAAGTTGTTTGAGTACAATTGTGTACGCTCGATTCTCGGTCGCTATGTCTGACGATACCCAATGATGTGTGACCTTGATTTCAGAGATGCAGCTACTGAAGAAGTCAGGTATTCAGAGGTATTATTAATCTTGAAATTTTTCTTGCAATGCCAGCTGACCTTCGTTTTGTTTGTTTCGTTTGATTTTGCTGGTCTTTCGTAGAAAATATCCTCTGGTAGAGATTAGAATGGTATATCTGTGGTAAAGATTGATCAGAGCCTAAATATTTTCGAAATATATAATTGACAAGAATATCATGATAATATACATGCTTCATATCTAAAGTATTTAGCCGTTCAATCTACTTTCGCATCGTACATGTTCCATGCATCTTATTGATCAATCGATGCATGATAATCTGAAATGCGCAAATTCATACGACGGTCATTGATATAGACTTATTCCTTTCACACAGACTTATTACGGCAGAGCTCTGTGAGGAGATATTTCTTGACACTTCGCATCAATAAAAAGTTTCGTTTTGATATTTGATCTGGTATCAATAAAAATAGGAATATTTACATGATGTCGCTAGTGATTGTTATCACAACGTACTCGCACATGTAGCACCACTCATATATATCAGTTCATCTATGTACATTATAAGCTAATTAATGAATTATAATCTTGTCATCGTGCAATTTTCTATTCATGCGTTGCGCATGCTTACTGCATTTGCTTTTCAATGAATGTCATTCTTACATCAAATATACAACCTTCTACTTAAATCTAACATTAGCGGAAGTAAATGAAATTTGAATCGATTGCCATCAGAAGCAACAAAATATTAGTTTGACGATTTTTCTGGGACAATTTTCACACATGTAGTATCTAACAATAAATGCATGCATAAAGGATTTAGGCCTACTGCAGTCTTATTTTTTAACTTCATTTGATTAAGATATGTAAAATTTGAAATTTAGTCTGTTGGGCCCTCAACTTAACTATTGGTCATCACATAAAAAACTGCGTTTTTATAATTGATTTTTTAATGGCAATTGAAAACATTATTATGGCATTATTATAGGGGGGCTCAGTAAATGGGGGTAATGGGGGTCAGTAAAACAGTAAGTAACTCACAAATAATTGCCGTTTGCAGCAATCACATTTCTGCAGTGGTCAATCAATTTCAATGCTGCTCTTCTCATTACTTGTGGAGTAAAAGTCAAAGTTTCATTTAAGTAGGATTCTAAAGATTCCTTTGTCATTAACTCCAAATCACTTCTCTTCATTTCCAAAGCAGGAAATATCATGCGATCACATATATTTAAGTCAGGTGAATATGGAGCTTGATACAGTAGCTGAACATTCTTGTCTGCCAAAAAGTTTTGAGTGTGGCGTGATACATGTGGTCGAGCGTTATCATGCATCAAAACCATATTCTCCCATGACACCTCTCTTCTTTCATTTCTTAAATCATGGTCAGTGAAAGAATTAACTGTGTCAATCAGAAAATTAGTATACAATTCGGAATCTACAGACTGATTCCTTTCAAGTACTGTAGAAAACGATAATCCATCAAAATTCACAGCAACAATTGCCATGAACTTTCTGTCGACGGTTAAACGTTTAGGAATTTGATCTCTATCAACATCACCATCAGCTGAACACCAAGACCTTCTGGTTTGAGGACAACCAACTGGCCTACAGAAAAACCATTTCTCGTCTGCAACTACAAGATTGCGATGGATATTGCGCCTTGTAAATTTCTCAATAAGCTCAGTGCAGCACGATACACGAGCCTCTTTGTTTGCCTCGGATAAATTATGTGGCACCCACTTATCTTGGATTGATCGCATATGCAGGTCTTCTGTCAGGATGTCGTAAATCATTCTATGATTTGTATCCAATTTATCAGCAAGCTCGTAGCACGTAATTCTCCTATTCACGGTCACCTCATCAGTAACCATCTGAGTAAGATCGATTCTTTTCTGAGACTTTGGACGCCCACTTCCATCGATTCTATCAAATTGAATGCGACCTTCTCCAAACTCAGTCATAACTTGTTGTACACGTCTAACTGATATCCGCTTATCACCCCAAGCAGTTGTTATGATCTCGTGTATTTTTGTGCCTTTAAAGTTATTTCTTCTTAAAGTCTCGACGATTAGGTTGATGTCACGACTGTTGATCTCCATTGCGGCAGTCAAAATGAATGCTGGTTTTCGGAATCAAAATTAAAATTGATTTCAAAGTGAATCCATGTTAAAGATAATGATGATTGTGTTTAAGATATCTATGATTCATGCGAAAAGTGGCGATGATGGAACGAACATGGAACAAACCAGAGACAATATACATGGATATCTGTATAGTAAGGATTCCGAACACTCCGTAGATGAGAATAGTCGCAAATGAAAAAGAAATCCATGTGCACATTCAAACGTCGATTTTTTGACTCGTGGGAAAATCAATAAGTTATAGCTATGGCTGATTTCTTTACTGATACGAAGCAGTCGTCTTCTACACGATAAATTGTTTTCATTTCAAAATGAAATGAATTTGACTTAGGCTTATTGCAGTTCAACATCTGAACTGTATTATTGCCGTTGCCGTATTGTAACTTACAAAGTTCTTTGATTCAAGTAACACCGAGTTGGTATAGAGCTAAATTGATTTTGAGTAGAGTGTCTCATCCCCTTACTATATAGATATCCATGCAATATAGTAGAGACAATGAACGGTTTACAGATATGACACAAACTTGTTTACAAAAGAATAAAATGATAAAGAATAATATCATAGAATCCAATTAAATGAACCATATAAAAAACGCAATTTTTTATGTGATGACCTATAATCATCTCTCTACGAGTTAAATAGGTAGCACTAAAAAGGATAGTAAAGAATTATGATAAGAAACAGAATCGTTTAAATTTTTTAGAACCTCAGGCGTTTGTGGTGCATGAACTTTGATTGTAAGATACTTTTGATGAGGTTGCATGTCTATTTATCATGTGACAAGTGCACTTGATGCACTGATGCATCTGATGCACTTGAACCTTCATAACAAATCTTAACAACAATTTTGATGCTACCGGGCCTCTACTTAGATAGACATATAATCTTGAATGAAAAAGAAACTAAAGATGATACCAGAAAAGGAAATTGCACTCACATCATTCACCCTTGCAGGATGTGGGTCAAGTGGGTCAAAGATGTGGTGGGTCGTGGGTCATGTTTTAGTGAAAAGTCGGTGGGTCGTGGGTCACATATGCCGTGGGTCAAGTGAGTCATCGGTCAGACTTCGTTGACCTACTTCCAACTCTGTATATGGTACCAAATTTTGACAGAAGGAGCCAAATTAGAAGATGATCGAAGGGGAACGCATCACGCTACACCAGCGACACTAAATCTTAGGGACAAAACGAATTCATGCATCACTACAACTGAGAAATCGGTGGAGCCAGGGAAAAAACCAAGGTGTTCGGTTCACCTTTTCTTAAAAAAGACACGATGAGTTTTTGCTTAAACCACTCCTATTTTCAATTCAGGGACGACCTTTACATACGAATCGATGGGATTGCCATGGGAAGCAGCATCATTTGCAGCCTCGCAAACCTTCACATGTACCATTTTGAAAGGTTGGTCAAAGAATCTGCCATCCACTCGAGTCGTTATTTTCCGGATTTGTGGTACCGCTGCGTCGACGACATATTCGTACAGTGGATTCGTCCTGACAGTGAATTGGAAGATTTCCTTCTGTATCTCAACTCATTTCGTCCAACAATCCAATTTACCATGGAGCTCGAAGTCGACTCGGTTCTTCCTTTTTTGATATCCTTCTGCAAAGAATTAACAACAGCATCACGTTCAAGGTATATAGAAAGCCAACCCATGCGAGCCTTTATTTGAATCGATCTTCTTGTCACCAACCCAGTGTATTTAAAGGACTTGTCAAGACACTTTGTCATCGAGCCCGAGCAATTTGTTCGGCCGATTGTCTCGACGATGAGCTCCGATCGCTTCAACGCGTCTTCCAGATGAATGGCTTCAGCCCCAGGGAAAGTGTGTGTGTCTTCGATCCTCCACCAAATGAAGCTGCTGAAGCTACGGATGAGGACAACGTAAGATGCGTAATCCCCTACGTTCCCCGTCTGGCGGAGTCGATCTCGAAGACACTAACTCAGCTTGGTATCCAGGCACACTACAAGTCTTGGACCACATCAGCCAGTTCTTTGACGTGAACGGTCGTGTCTCTCGTGAAGTATTGTGCACTTCGTTTATTTTGGCTATCTTCGGCGTCAGATATCGGATTTTTGGTCTGTGGTCATTATTATCTAAGATCTGTGTTATTGTGTATCTAATTTCGACGTCTGTGCTTCGATAATCCTAAATTGGAGGATTAAGTGCTCTACGTGCATCACTCTGTGAATATTCTTCATTCTTGTCTTCGCTGTGGCTGCTGGTCTGCTTGTTGCAAAATCAATACTAGAACTTACAACGCACGGAATTTTCATACTCTGATAAAGTCATTGGCAGCAGCGAAGCATTCTAGCTACTTGAACACGTGGTTCATGTGTTTGCGTCTTTGGTCAAGAAGCCTTGGTTCCAGGTTCGAGTCCTTTTGCGACAGTCACATTTGTGCTTTGCCATATCCTTTATTTTGCATTTCTTTTATTCAACATGTCTACTTCTTTTGAGGAGGTGCGAAGATTGTCCCAAAGTCAGTTGGAGAAACTAAATAAAGGACAACTGTTTGCGGCATTGAAAGATGCAATGAATACAATTGGCAGCCCATCAGAAACGCCCTCCTCTGTTACTCGCAAGGATATCGAAGATATATTGGACTCAAAGCTGACAGCCTACATAAAGATCTGAATGAGAATGTATCTTTCTTGTTGAAACGAGAGAAAGAACTCAAGATGAAATGTGATCAATTGCAATCGGAGTTGGTTACACTGAAAATAAAACAAGATAGCAGTAGAGATCCCCCTGATGGCTCCTATGATGAGCAAATTCTCAATGAAATTATGCAGCGCATTGAGCGCAGAACTAATGTTGTCATTTCTGGTGTTCCAGAACTTGATTCTGGTTCATTGATAGAGCGTTCCATGCATGATAGAGAAAGTGTGAAAACGATATTGAACAAATTAAATATTGAAATGACGTCTACTGGTCTGCATGTATTGACTACTAAGCGCGTTGGCAAATTTCAAATGGAAGATCACGCTTGCTGAGAGTTGCCTGTTCATCGCCGGATGAAAGAGATGAAATCTTGCGCAAAGCTCGTGACCTAAGAAATCATCCTGATTACAAACAGGTATACATTAATCCTGATTTAACTTTCAAGCAACGGCAGCAGAATGCTGTATTGAGAAGGGAACTACGCACTAGACGAGAACTGAAGGAGGATGTTGTGATTCGACGTGGAAAGGTAGTCCCTAGGGAAGAGATTGAGACTCCTTTTCAGCGACGCTTTTAAATTCTCAAAAATATTCAAACATTGTTGCTGCATCTATTACTTTGTTCAACGCTCGTTCTCTTTTGCCAAAGATCGATGAACTCACAATTGCTGTCTCTCTAAAAGCTCCTGATATTCTTTGTGTAACCGAGACCTGGCTGAGTAACATGGTTGATTCAGTTCTCATTGATATCCCAGGTTATGTCAGCTCCCGTGCTGATCGCCGTCATCGCAGAGGTGGCGGAGTTATTGCTTATGTGCGATCCGGTTTACCGTTTATGAATATTTCTTCTAATTATGTTTTTCCTGATTGCATTGAATACTTAGTGATTGAGCTGAGCTCTTTACAAATTCTGCTTATTTGCCTATACATACCTCCTAGTCTATGTTCTGAAAAACTGCTAAACATTCATAGTTGTCTTCTGAACATTTCTGATGACTTTTTATCTAAAAAACCAAATTTTCATCTTATCTTAGCAGGTGACTACAACTCTTTTAAAGTCGAGGCATTATGTTTTGATTTAAATCTTGTAGATATTATTGTTCAATCCACGAGGCAGAATGCCATCCTTGATCATGTGTTAATTTCCAAAGATCTTTCTCTTTCCTACGAAAAAAGCGATGTGGTCTATGATGCTCCAATTGGTTCGTCTGACCATCTAATGTTGACCTGTTTTCCACGTGTAAAGAAATCTGCCAGCGATGGTTGTGTGAAATGTCACAACTTATATGATTACAGACAATCTAACCTTGACTTACTATATTATCATGCGTGTCAAATTGACTGGAATGGTCTTCTTCACAATGCTAATCATGTCGATATGAAACTCTATTTGTTCATTAATGTTTTGAATTTACTGATTGAACAGTTTGTCCCTTATGAATGTGTTTTCTTAACCCCGACAGATAAAGAATGGATGACGCCGCTAACAAAACATTTAATTAATGAAAGATGGAAAGCTTTTCGTTCAAAAAATTGGATTCGTTATAACAGTTTGAAGGATAAATTGAGAAAGGAAATCCTTCGTGCAAAAGAAATTTGGTCAAAAAGGATAATGTCCACGCCAAACGGACTTTGGAAACTTTTGTCCCGCCATACAAAGTCAAAGAACAATAGCAATTTGTCATCATTGATATCTGAAAATGGAAACTTGGAGGATCTTTTGAATATCATTGCTAATGATGTTGCTAGTCATTTCTCTGGTTCTGAAAATCAGATGGAAGCTAGTATGTGTCTTTCCGACAGTCCTAGTGATGTTTGATTTAAAGAGGTTACTTACTTTGAGGTTTACCGGATGTTGAGTAAGATTCCTCTGAACAAGTCAACCGGTTCTGATGTTATTCCACCGAGAATTTACAGATTTTTGGCAGATGTACTATCTGAGCCATTGGCAGTAATATACAATGCGTCTTTAAGAGAAATGACATTTCCATCTGTGTGGAAAAATGCCTTCATGGTGCCCATTCCTAAATCCACTCCCCCAGACAATGAAAGGCTACGCTACATATCGACGTTTCCTGTTCTATCGAAAATTTTTGAAAGAATTGTCCTAAAACGCTATGAGAAGCTGTTCTACTCTCATTTTGGTGTTGAACAACATGGTTTTCGAAAAAAGGCTTCCACTACAACAGCTCTTATTAAGCTACTGGACTCATCTCTTCACACGTTCGATGATCGACATAAATTTGGCTGTGCAATCGTCAATTTTGACATGTCAAAAGCTTTTGACCATATAGATCATAGTGTCATGCTACATAAAATGTGGAAACTTCATTTTCCAATTGAATTGATTACTTGGTTTAGATCATATTTTGGCAGTAGACAGGCTTCTGTTCGCATTGAAGGTAAATTGTCTAAATCTGTGCGTTTATCTTGTGGAGTCCCACAAGGTTCTGTGATGGGGCCAATATTATTTTGTATTTACATAAGCGATTTGTGCAGTTTGTATAATGAAAGCACTTTAGTCAAATATGCTGATGACATAAGTATTGTGATCCCTCTGGTGAATGACGATGTGTCGGATATTCGAGATATTGTTGAGAATGAGATTGCGAATGTCAATAGATGGTGTTCTCGAAACATGTTAACCTTGAATACTAACAAATCAAATGTCATGTTTTTAACTCGGCATCCTATCACTTTTGAGGAGCCCCTTTCTGTTGATGTTGTAAGAGAAACTAAATGTCTTGGTGTTCGTCTCAATGACAAATTGACATGGGATAGTCACGTGAACTATTTACGCATAAAGGCGAGTCGTCGTCTACACATTCTTCGTCGCTTGAAACATCTTGTTCCGATCCCTCAGCTTCATGATATCTACGTTGCTGTAATCCACAGTGTATTTTACTACGCCTCCCCTGTTTTTGTTGGATTTAACAGGAAAGACCACGATGTGCTACGGAAAATAGAAAAGAGAGCTCACCGCATCATGTACAACGGAGTGAGCAGCTGTGATAGATGTGTCTATGATCTAGAGGAAAGACGTTTAAAGCTATCTGGTAAATTGTTCGCTTCAATTGAAATGGACTCGCAGCACTTGCTTCATGACATGCTACCAAGAAAGTTTGAATTGTCCCATCGTTATGCCTATCCAATTGTACGCACCGAAAAGTATGCTCGTTCATTTTTTGCTTTCATGATTAAGCACTTTTCTCAATTTTCCTAATATATGAGTGCATTATGTTGATGTGTTGGCCTGCGTCATGTAGTAGGTCTATCGGTGAATTGATACGATTTGGTTCAAGGTCACTTTTTTCTGCTTGTAATTGATTTCCATTCCTTCAAAAATATACGCTTACTTAAGTCCATGCATACGCTGAAGTCCCTATTAGTCAAGAAGAGACCCGCAAAACCGCAGCCTCTCGGTGTTGTTTATCATCTCAAGTGCAAGGATGTCGATTGCCAGTGGTCATACGTCGGCCATAGCTCGAGAACTTTACCGGAGCGGCTCAAAGAGCACAAGAGAAATGTCAGGCACTTCTCCACGTCCTCGGAAGTTGCAACCATACGCTTGACAGTGGCCACGACATTGATTGGGACAATTGTGGTACAGTTGACAGCGATCCCATATACCGAAGACGTGTCATCAAAGAATCGTTGTGGTCCAAGAAGTTCAACAGTGTCAACAAGGTGGAATGCAACGTTGGATCTGTGTGGAGCATAGAAATTGATGACAATAAAACCTCTAGAATGGAAGTAAAGCTTCATGCAATACACAATAGTGGCGCATAAAATCGCACGCATTTTCACCTAGATTCGCTTGTCAACGGCTGTATGATTGGGCTAGAATCAGTCACATGTGCCATTCTAAGCTTTTCATTGGTGGTTCATGCCCCAACTTAGTTCCCCCGGATGTGCCGCGACGTTGAGTCAATTTCCATTCTAGTCAACTTCAGATAAAGAACAATCCATTTCTATGGTGTGGAGTGAGGTACTATGATACTCGACTTTCAATTCACTTTTTCCTTTTTTCTGACTTTGTCTGTCTACTTTTGTTTTTTAATTTTAGTAGTATTCGTCTGAGTACATTATATTTTATAATTATAATATACAATATACATTATATTTTAGCACTGTAGTTACACATCATCCGCGCTATGATGTCATCGTCCGAGCGTCTGTTACCAACTGTGCAATGTCTTCATTATTCGCGTGAACATGTGCGCCGGAGGTGCACGAAATGCATCGTGTCTTTTTTAAGAAAACGTGAACCGAACACCTTGGTTTTTCCCTGGCTCCAACCGATTTCTCAATATAATGCAGGGACTATTCAAGCATCACTACAACTGCAAATGAGCTTTTAACCCATTTATGGCCGCCTATGTAAATATCGGCAAATATTCTGTAAAAACGGTGGTAAGTATCTCAGAATGTTATAATTAAGAATAATATATGATGACCAGTTCATTACAATAACCCTATCTTAGAAATTAAAGCCGTAACAATTTCGTTACGATGGCGTCATATGATGTCAAAATATACAAAAGCATGTTTTTTTTCAAATGCAGCTTATGAATTGCTCCAAGCAATTCCTGCCGAAGTAATGAGTCATAGCTTCAGCATGAAAGCTCGCCATCATATTTCAGAGGTATTTGTCGAAACTGTGAATTAGCAAATTTAATCAAAGACCTGCTTTATGCTACTTGTCGTTGCTGTTTGCTGTGAAGTCGTTATCGTTGAAATGAGAACATGTTTTTGTATTTCGAAATTCATGTCCAGAAATTGATTCTCTTTCTGCATCGACTCCAAATTCATGGTAGAGTTGGAGACGCCTCGGTCATTCGCAATGTCCACATGAACAAAGAACATCAAGAAATGAACGCATTTGAGATTGTTTAGTATTATGTAGGCCTAAACAATTCTTCTGTCCCGGGTTTCACTGGTTTTGTCCGGTCACTGGTTTCTGCCACTGAGGTCGATAAGACCATCAGTATGCGTATCAAGCATCTCATAAAGATTCTTGCCTTGAAATGCATCCAGAGAATGTTTGTCCTATCTGCGAAGATGGAAATTACCGATATTTGCCATTATGTTGACTGCTTTTTCTGTTTACTGAAATGATCATTCAAATCATCATTCGTTGCAATCTCACACTGCCTTACGATGTCACTAACCTCTGAGATATCGTTTGAGAGACTTACCTCTGAGACACAGACTCATCATCGTCTCAAAACTCTATGGAGGTTTTGTGGCAACATTCATATAACGTGATCGTCGGCATTAGGCCTATTGCATATTTCAGTAACTTCTTTATCCATAGTTAGCAACAGCTTGGGTATTGTCTTCAACAGCTTGGGTATTGTCTTTAGATAGCTACACAGGTTGGTATAATCAAGCTATGCCTTTATAGATATTTTAAACCAGTTTTGGGCCATCTCGAGCCTCTGGCGTGCCCTTGTAGGGAGAGACGCATCGCCTACAGCCACAGAAGTTTTGGATTGAAATTGCTCGAGTCGGAGGACATCTTTGTATTCCAAGCCCAGGCGAACTGGCACCCTGCAATGTTTATGATTAAGCTATAAGAGAAAATGCTTGAGATTTGATCTCTCTTTGACTTGCTTCTGTATATGAGCTAACAAGTCTAATGTTGAGGAAATTACTACGGCAATTGACTTTGGTTGGTTTTGTGACGGGAAAGCTATAGGCTATAAATAGCAACAAGCATTAGACTCATAGAATACACTAAGAATGCAATATTCCAATGAAATTGTTCGTTTTTAGTATTCAACAAACATTAGTTTTAAAGAAAATTGATAGTATTCACCACCATTTACTTCATTTATATTGTTGCTATTTAACATTTGTATATCATACTACGCCAGTGTAACTAAAACGTTACAGTTCAAAAAAATTACGTGCCATGTCATGAATGAATATCCGAGCAAGTATTGATTGCTATTTTCAGTATTTGATGGATAATGAGATCACGCAAATTACATTGACAGTAAATTACATGTGGACGTTCATACACTGAGCCTTTCAGTATATTAGCAGATTTTAAGTCCATTTTTTGTCTAATTTCGTGATAAAATATAAGCACTAAAAAGTGATAAATTTTGAATTGGCGATTGTTTACCTGAAAATATGTGATAAATAATGTATGGTAATCAAAATATTGTATCATATGTCGCAAGCTGGAGAAGACAGCAGATTCCGAAAAGTGCTGTAACGAAAACGGACACTGGCGCTAAATGGGTTAATGGAAAAGTTTCCGCATATCCTATTAATATCACTCTGCTTTACTTATACTCGTAAACCACCGAGGCATTCTTGTACATTGGATTTGTTGAGAATTTTAATGTGCTTCTACCAGAAACACCATATGGAGACAGATTTCACCACCGACGTCTGTTACAAATTTTGCTCAATACCCTGTATTATACATTGAAAAGCGTTTAGATCTTTGTGCGCGCCTAAAGCATTGTTGCATAACGGACATCCTTTATTTTGATAGTCCTGTGTAGTCGAAATAATGAATTTTGAAAAATGACTTCGGGACACAACAGCTAAAGTTTTCTGCGGATTCCCATGTATTGTCTATTTTAAACGCAAAGTGCAAAAGAGATGTATTTTATTATGAAATCTGTTATATCAAATATACAGTACCTTAAAGATCAATCGCATTTATCACGCATGCATGATTTGTATCACACAATCATTTTGAATCAAGGTTATATGATCTGCAATGCAATGCATCAGTGATTTATATAACCAGTGCTAATTTTTCGGACGTGCTCACCACAAAGCATGCTCGTGGCGTTCTTCCCCGAGGAAATTCAGATGATGCTTCAGACGTCCTTGACACACCGAAGCTGCTATTATTAATCATTCAAATCATAGACATTGTTTAATGGATTAACAATCAGCATAGATATCTCATAGAATTTAAGTGGTGAAATGGTAGGGTTCTTGACAATTCAAAATCATAATTTATTGTGTGAAAAACACCAGTTCTAATCGCTTCTAGTGAATGGCAATATTCATGATGTTCCTCACAGAATCCCCATAGAAGCGCTATGGGAGCTGTGGGAATGACCTCAGCATCCATTCCATACCCACCCCATACCCATGGATATACCCACAGAATCCCCATACCTACGGCAACCCTGGCAATCATACTTCCTTCAGAATTAGATTTCATTGTCATTAAAAATACGCCTACAACTGGCGGTATAGGTTCATATATGTAATTTAGTGGTTCAACAAAAGTTGGTTTGTCATTCGAATGTTTTATGAAACTCTGAGATCGTAAGTTGCATTTAATTATGCCATGTGCCGCAATCAATATATCTTTAATTCAATTCAGTTTGATGAACATCTGCCTCTCTAACTAATATTTTTGAGGCTGCACATCCAAGGTGTAATGCAGTTCATGGACTTCCGATCTTTTACGTTGTAATGCAGAGTATTTTTGAGAAAAACATCATCACACTAAATTCTTCGTAGGCGCTGTCTTCATCATAAATTTAGAAATCCAAAACACTGTTTGCTGGTTCATGGCCACGCTTGTTCTCTCAAGTGAACTTCAACAAGATAAAATGCCAAAACGTTGACAGAAGATAATGACAGGAGCTAGTGAGTAAAGTTAAAACTACGCAAGACACAAGAGTGATTCTGGAGTTTGAATTCTGTACCCATCTGGGAATGTGCTCAGTGCGGCGAATATCGAGACACCCTGTAGTTTTGCCGATGCAACTCGTATGGACAGAGAAACTCGTATATAATTATCGGTTTTCGGCTAGGTGGAATTGTGTCCTTCACAGCTGCAGGTGCGAGATAATTCGTCCTGAAAATTGGAATCGGTATGAGGACAGGGTATGAATTTCGAATTGTCTGACATATCTTCTTGGAGAACAAGCGTGGCCATGAACCAGCAAACAGTGTTTTGGATTTTTAAATTTATTATCACATTATATAGGAAGAAAAAATTAAGTGTGAATATGTCAAAGCAGCAAATTATAATGTTGGAGCAAGCGCAAATTATCATCGAATTCGGGGCTCGCGCCCATCCCTGATTAACCAATGTTGGCTCAATTTGAAATGTAATTCCTCATTACAGGCCTGATTTCGGGTAATGTTCCGCGAATAAAATAAAAATAGAAATGAAATTGGAATTTATGTTTACATGAACCTTGCTTGGGAGAGAGAACGTTTACTTTCTAATTTTGTTTGTATTCCAACGTAGGCTATTCTTCAAACATGCAAGAATAGTGTATTGGTTGAGTTATATTAAGGTAACATTGGAAAGAGCCAATTACATAACATGGCTTAAGATGCCTTGGTGGACAATCGATCCCCACTACTTGCCTCAATGTCGGCGGTCACAATTGTGACGTGTTCTTTATTCATTGATTATTATTGCCTTGACAACTGATGTGTGGTGGTGAGGGTTTGATCCTGCCAATTGACACAGCCGCGGAAGCGGCTCGTAGCTCAGTTGGTTAGAGCACAGGTCTAGTTAACCTTGGTCGTAGGTTCGAATCCTAGCAGCCGCACATCTTTTGCATGGCAATTTGATCTATCGTTTATTTTAGTTTCATTGTTGTTAATAACAGTGGTAAGCTATTCAAATATTATTCTTTGTAAATAATAACAACCAATATCTGTGGCCTATCTTCAAGCGTAAAAGTAATTAAAAAGCAATATTCTCTTTCCACTTTTGCCTCAGAACAATCTTGCTGATGAACTGAAAGTCTGTAATCATATTACTCTCCTATCACTCACAATTATCCCCAGCTAAGTAATTATTGGAGTGATATGGAGCCCAATATATGATCAGTATCTTTATGGGGTTCTGCAACATCATCCTCGTTATCCAGTTGAATTCTTTCTCCTGTTCCAAAGAACAAATATATCACTCCTCCGAAAAACACCAATCCGCTTGTTATATAAAATACCACATTCCATTCAGAAATAGTTTTGTTTTCTGTTATCTTATCGGTGAGAATTGGAGCGATTGCGCCAACCATGCATGCAAAAGTATTTCCAATTCCAAAGATGGTTCCTGCATATTCTGGAGCAATATCCAATGGATTTGAAAAGAACCCTGCATAATTGCCAGCATAAATGGTATAACCGAGAACAAGAAGAACATTCACTACTGTGGCATTGCAGCTGATCAGAGTAATACAGAACACACAGATTCCGACTCCACACAAACTGTAAAGCGTAAATAACTTTCGAATCGCAGTTTTGCCAAGCTTTCCTGACGATATGATCTTGTCACTTGCATAGGAATACACAAAACTGCATACTGCGTAGGCTATATATGGCAGACTAGCAAGAATTCCATCGTCCGCAATGTCAAAGTGAAGGATTTCAGATAAAAACTGTGGCAAGCATGTCAAAAGCGTGAAGAATATCCATGTAGAAATGATCATGTCAATGTTATAAACCCACATATAACGTGAGCAAAGTAGCTGACGCCACGGAGTGTTGGTTGATGACCTTGATGGTTTATGAACATTTCCAAGTGAAGCTTCAATATAGTGCTTCTCTTCTGCAGATATTCGTGGATGATCGCTTGGAGAGTCAAACGCCAACAAAAACCAAGGAATTGCCCAAACAATGGCACATCCTCCTCCAATGTAAAAGACAGTTGGCCATCCTCCCATGACCGAGGACCCACAGATCAGCCCGGCAGTTAGTTGTCCCAAAATCGTGCCAAATATGCTACCAAAGTCGGCCACATTAAGCATCACGGTTGATTCTTGAGGCGGCACCCATCGACCCAACATCGCTAGCATGGTAGGCCAAGACACACTCCGAATCACACCTTCTACAGCTCTGGCCGCTATCAGCAGATAAACACTGACAGAAGCCAAGAAGGGAGTGAATACTGTGAGCAAGCCAGTCAACGCTAAACTTGTTCCGAAGATTCTCTTCGCACCATAGCGTTGCGCTAAAGTCCCTGCAGGAATTTGCAACGTGAAGTATCCCCAAAAGAATGCACTTAGGATAAGTCCTTGGTCTTGTTGAGACCAAGAGAATTTTTGTCCAGGCATTTGCAGAGATTTACTGTTGGAAGTATTGGAAGGTAGCGGGCATTGGCCTTCTTCCGTTTGATTGTAATCTAAACCAGTGCTGTTTGTCATGGCCACAATAGCAACACTTAGATTAACTCGCATGGCGTAGTCCAATAAATTTGCCAAATATAGCAAAAGCACCAATAAATGTCGCTGTCCAAAACGAGGTCCTCCATATCTGCTCATTTCACATGCGTTCACGAGTTGTGGTGATCAAACTGGAAATCTCATTCCTTATCAGCTCTCTTGATATTTAACAGCAGATGACTTTAGCTTTATGTCTCATGTACCTCACTGATGCTAATCATGTGGATTGCAGAGCACATGAACTACAAATAGTTCATATGCTCTTGCCGATGTTGAATAATGAGTTTGAGACAAGGTTGGCTTTTTGCCGGCTAAAACAGGTTTTTGCCACTAAGTAAAACACAAAAACTGGTAAAAACCGGCTAAAACTAAAATTCCGAAAAATCAGTCTATTTCTTCACGAAATGATCGACAGCAACTTAGGGTTAGAGTATTATGATGCATGCGGGTTAGCAGTTTGCAACTCTTATGTTCCACAACATGACATTCATTCTGTGATAGAACCACATGATATGTTTTTATTACGAACGACATGCGATTTTGTCTTTTGTTTACGATTGCTCTGCCTTTTCTTGCGATTTAAAAACAAATGTAGACTTCAGCACGATTTTGGCTCTTTGGCTCATGTAACAGAAGTTGTCAGATACTCCCAGAATTATCATCAAATGAATGAAAAAGATGAAAATAACTTTATGAATATAACTGGTTTATACATAGAATTAAATTGAGCAAACCACTTTCTTCATGTGGACGGGCTTCAATAATCCCACTGTCATTATTCTGTGTTGGTTGTTCAGCAAGAATGCAGAGTGCATTTCAATAGTAGCTTAGGTTTCATCAGATCTAGATTTGAACCCAGGTCTCATGAACGCAGAGAGAACACTCTATCAAAAAGCGTCTGCACCGGAAAATCTCAGCTCCCAAATCAAGCAATGTGCAACAGTCACTTAGAATACATTTCTACTTTTTTAGAAATATACTAAATGTACTAATGCATGTGACTGGAGCAGAAAATCATGATTTGCAAGAACAAAAATAATTAAATAACATAGTTCGCAGCAACGATCTTGACAGTGAGGTATAGTGTATGTCTGAACAACTTCAATTTTTAATTTTAATTTTTTTAATTTTTTTAACATTTTTAATAATAATACATATTCTTACACCTATACTTGGAACATATTCTTGATTGAAATATGATATTGATAAGGTTTAAATTGTGAAAATACAGGCCTAAATGTTTATCGAATGAGGAAAAAGTAAAATGAACTTATTGTGATTAACGTTCATCAGCAAAGTAAGGAGTGACGATGATCCCTTAGTACCCAAAAAACTAATGTGGTAAAGAAATGGTGGAAAAATAGTTTTAGCCAGTTTTAGCCGAAAACTGGTGACAAAAGCTGGTGGTTTTTACCAGGTTTTTACCGGCTTTTACCAGGTGGTAAAAACCAGTGTGGTTTTTACCGGCCAACCCTGGTTTGAAAAAATCTTCCGGGTACGTTCTAGAGAGTCCATGTCGCTCATTACAGGGGCTGCTACAAAATTCATATTTTTCAGATGGACATTTTAATACTTGGATGCTTTACAGAAAATGATGCAGGAGCTGTAAGAAGTTAATAACCCCGTGACTTTCTAGAGCATAGTCAACACTTTCAAACCATAGAAAACATTTGAAGATAGTAAGCTTGCAATGAAATACAGCCAGTTGAAACATTATGTCGGATGGAGTAGATAGAATTTTGACTTTTTAACTTTTCTACTTCAAGCCAATTTCTATCTAAACTAATGAAAATAACTTGGGTTTGCCGTGTATGCTTATACTCCGTTGGCCATAAAACATGGCCACGTATTTTTTAAAAATCTTTTCTTGAATTTAGAGACACTTCCTCTTCGGCTATGTCATAACATGTAAAAGTCATTCTGGTGCAGTGCCTATCCAAAGGACGCTTTCATATTGATTACAGGTGATGTTTTTGAGTTAACTTTTAGCGTTGTAAAATCTGATGTAAATTAGCAAATTCAGACATTTTAATGTAAACATATAGGTATATTTTGGAAGGTGACAGTGCTTTAGCCTGGTGCTTTGAAATAGCTATTTTTGGAAGATTATCATAAAGAAACATTGAATTCAAATAAATTGAAACATCTTGAAAAATAAATGCATTTCGCATCTGACCGCTCGCATAATTGATACATTTATTCAATACGTATATCATCTGAATAGGCATTAGTCAGGAAGGGTAATAACGGATGGTTCAACATACATTATGTCGCAATGAATTTATTTCGTTGTAAAATAGTCTAATTTTAAAAATGTATGTATTTGGTATGGAATACACTTAATTTCTTTGTGTTCTATGCACATTTGCCATATCAATGACGCATTTGAATTTGTTATGTCTCATCTGGATATACAAATGTTCACATTTGGGTCTCAAATACTATAACATCATCCCAGTGTAAACACAGTTTAGCGATGGCAGCCCGTTAAAAGATGTATATGTTTTTATTAATTTGGACCCACAAATTCCAAGAAACATAATTACTAAAAAGTGAGGACTGAAATGACAACTTCAGTGCATTGCCCAAAGGCAGTCAGGATTGCGTGACTGTACTCGAAGAGGAAGTGTCTCTAAATTCAAGAAATAAAAGAGTTAGAAAATGTGTGACCATGTTTTATGGACAACGATATATAGCGACACATGTTGTTTGCCAGTTCTTTTTGCATTGCTGTCAAATTTAATTTGTTGTTATTTATCTCATCCAATATCAGTTTACTTCTGAATTGCTCTGTTATCTTTTTATCTTGTAGTTCTCTTTTGTGTAACTTTAATTTCGTAAAACTGGGCGGTATGTCGTTCTCATTACGTTTCATTGAATTTTAGATCATGTTGAATCTTAATTGATTTGTGGTATACTTTTTCTGTTTTTCTGAATTGATATTTTTCTTCTATTGACAACTTTTTATGACGATAAACGAATACCATTTTATCGCAAAGAATTTTAATTGATTACGCGACGTTTCAGACCTTACTTGTTCCATTTTCAAGCAAATATAAATTACAAACGGTTGTTCAAGTCTAAATAAAGACTAGGTACTAAAGTTTTGAAAACAACAACCTTAGAAATAGGAGAAAAAATATGCACATATATATTAAGAAATTTAAAGTCAATTTAGATTCAATGATTCGAAAGATGGAGGTCATAGCATTAGACAACATTCAGATGACGCGTTAATCCTTTATCCCTCTGATTACGTTTGGGATCTTGTTCTTTAATTATTATCGCTTCTGCTATTTGCAATGTGTTAGTTTCGTTGAAGTTTGCGATAATTTCCATTGAGCTCTTTTAAGAACTGAATCCAATGGTTACAACATTGCATTGCACACTTGCGGATTGGAGAACGCCATCAGTCCTCATCAGGGCAACTTCAATTAATAATTTAAATTAGTAGGCATCATATTCTATTATAAATGGCTGCTGGCATGATTTTCATCATCGTGTGAGAATCTTCACGGAATAGGTACATGAGGTCGAAGTCTTTATTCGAAACTCGCAGCCTATGTATTTGGCATAACAACTTACATTTCCGTCTTGTCAAATCTTGCATTTAATTTTTTTTGCATCTTTTAGGGTGTTACTGATTCTCTTTTTAAGTAACGCTGTTTTGCACATATATTTCAATATAGATTCGGTTTTTCGATGACAATTTGCTCGTAATTATTTATTTAATATTGGAATATATTCATGTCGATCAATTTCTGCATGTCATGGTTCGTATTCTTCGCCAAATAAAGCTATCCTATTTACTGTTCTAGTGCTAGAACAGGCGTTTCACACAAAAGCGTTCACAGGTGTGTGCATGGATGACGCGTGTACATATTCACTGTTAATTCAAATAAGCTTCCCCGCAGATTGGAGTGAATCTTAGGCCTACCTATAAAATCAGATCAAGAGTAATGAAATAAAACCTCCGTAAATTTAGTCCTAGCAGTAAGTCACTCCCTGATTTCAAAAGTTTATAGTTCCAGGGTAAATAGATATTTTAGTCTACTTGTTCGCCTAATGTTTTGAGAACACCTCAAAGTTTGATCCCAAAACAGTTTGATAAAGATTGATTGATTTCATAGTTTTTTGGTCTAAGTTTTGCTTGTGTATAATTAAGCGAATAAAATTCATCAATATAAAATAAAGAAAATCAATAAAATCAATATATAAAGCAATAAAACACATCAATATATCTATGATGATAGACTTCATGGAATTACGGTCGATTTTAAAGTAGTTTCGTGTCATCTCTTGAAAGAAGGAAGTTTGTATAGAGTAGATGCAAAGGGGAGCTCATGCTTACACCATCGACCTGTCGGAATGTTTTGTCATAAGAAATTGTCCCTCCGCGTGTAAATTTGAAATATTTTAAAAAGTATGTTTTATATTTTACATAAAGGTATTTTTGCTATTTTTAGGTTTGTTGAAAGAGTTCTATCTATATACCACTAGCATGTAGATCAGCTGCAAAGCGAATAGTTTCATCGATGGAATATTGAGAAACACGAAACTAGTTGCTAGGGTATTTTTTATCATCATACAAAGTTTATGTTCATTTATATTGCCAAGGTCGATGATAAAACCTATAAATAAATGATGCCCCTGTTAGTGTACCTGTATGAATGCACGAAACTACAAAAGTCCTTATCCACAAGCATAATAAGCCGATGCGACCAATTAATGCTACTGGCTAAGTCAGCTTTTGGTTTTGCTAAACTCAGAATAAATAATTGAAAAGTTTGTTGATAATACGAACATGCAACATTTGATGATACTTAAGTAACCTAAGTTTTGAAATAGTTCTTTTATTCACTAATATTCCATTCGTCCTCACGCGTCCAGAAGTTTTGTTCAGAACCTTAATTTACCTATGGGACTGTTCAGACACAAATCTAGCCCGATGGCACATTCCCGCGCGTCTCTTTGTGAGCAGTCCCATAGGTTTATTAAGGTTCTGAACAAAAAATCTGACGCGTGAGGCCGCACCGGGCCGCGTCCGGTGTGACTGTACTTTCCACATGTTGATGTATTCCTGATAAGTCAAATAAGGCAAATAATTTAAAACAATTTTTTATCTACAGCATCCTAGCTTAGAATTCACCTCCTGAAGATGGGGACTCAAACATTTCTTTTTTAAGCATTGAAGCCAATTAATTAATTCGTGATAACGAAAGCAATACAATATTTTTCAATTAATCGGTTATTCAGAGGTTGTTCTCAATATGGTACATATTTCGACAGGCTTCTGGAATCTAGGAGATGGCTAGGAGACGTCGTTGTGTCAGCAAACGATTCTCATCTCCGAGGATGCTGTTTTCCAGCTACATGTGCTATAGATCCCATTGAATACCATGTTAATAAATGCCATATGTAGTCAAGACTTGATTTGTAATTGCAGTCTCAATTGCAATTAATTGGTATTTATTATATGCAATCAATTACTTTTTCCTAGAATTTGACTCAAAATTGATAAAGACCTCTCTGTAATCTCAAGATTGAGAAGTGAGCTCGAGATTGCATTTATTAGTTACACGACAACTTTATGAATTCCGTTTTTTTCAGTAATGTCATTTGTGCTGATGAATATTACAAACCCAATCGTATTCCGCTTGTGTTGATATGAAGATATCACTTTATCATGGTCTTGAGTCTTCTTTCAGTAACGGTACCGGTACTGAATTTCAAGGCTATGTCAATAAAATACTTCTCTAGTCTCACTATTCTGGGAAATGTTTGCACCGACGAATTGAGTTCAAGATCCCACAAGGTTCATTTTGATAGGCCAATCGCGATCCTTAAAGTTTGACTTTTGTACAGAAGTTGAAGAGCTCTGCGCTATCAGTTGAGATTTTCAAAAATGTCATTTTGAAACCGAGCTGTGAAGAAAAGAGAACTGTTTTATATAACAATTAATTTCTTCGTTACGACTTCATATCGGAGTGCTTTTCCCATTGAAGAAAGTTTACACTAGAATACCCTGATCTATTTTGATAACCACAACGTTCATTTTCTGGTGAGTTGTATTAAAACAGTTAGGGCTGTGTCAAACCGCAGACTTCATGTAGTGTCAAACTGCCGCTTGAGAAGTCAACCATTTTCATAAAAAAAATCTTGTATGACAAACGTCGATATTTTCTAGTGGCAGCTGTGTTCCATGAATATCAACTACAAATCGTATATGACCTCCTTGAATTTTATAGAGACAAGCAAATGAAATTATCACATAGGGGCTTCATTACGAATGATTAATAAAACCGTGTACCATCAGCGATTTAACACATTTTCCTGTCCTGCATGCTCTATTTTGACAGGAAACAGGGGATGTCTATTATCTCAAAGTGTTTCCGACTTGTAAATCCAAGACCTTTGTCGTTCTCAAATAACTCTGATGTTTTTGTTTAAATTTAAACCCCTTATCTCCTGATCACTGTAGACCATATCATTAACCTATCAGCCACAGGATCACTGGCCTACAAAATGCTTGATTGACTAGAATTGTGTTTATCTGACAACCGAATATGTGATACTCTAAGAGAAATGCGTGTATAATAAGAGCTAAAGGTGTCATAGACTTCTCAACCACGGCATGAGTACTCATAATTTAAAAAGTCCCATTATGAATGTTGAGTTGCAGTGCAAAAGAACACATTTATTGCATATCTAATTAGCAATTACGCAAATTTAGACTGTCAACACTACATACAGAGGGTCATTTGTTTGAATCAACGACAATCAGTGGTCGATTGTATCGAGGTCATTAAAAGTCCATGAACATGTGGTTAGGCGATTTTAGGCGTGTGGTTTTTGTATTAGGATGAAAGCGATGCTTTCATTCCTAATACTTAATGCATGCGGATGTTTTCTTTAATCATACTAATGCGATTGCTCCTCATAAATGCCTTGTATTCTGAAGAACGTCTCTCAACGTCAGAAGAGGTAACCGGAGACCGCGACAATAGCAATTGTTCTTCCAATGAACATCCTTCAAAGTCCCTCACAACCAGCTTCTTGAATCCTGTGTTCTTTTGAAGAACGTGCTCCAGCTTGGTCCTTACATTCGCATTAAAGTCATCGCTGATACCATCGATCAGTTTGTTTGGCTTGAGACGCATTGTACTTACGGTCTTGAAGCTGCTTCAGACAACGAGGAATGGAGCCATATTTAGAGGAAATATCTACGATGCCTCTTGCAATCTCGGTGTCCGATTTTTCGATTAGCTCCTTCAGGTCAACGATTGCTGTACAATCATCCTCCAAGTCAACAATCACTTTTTTCAGGGTCTGATAATTGGTGAGGTAGTATTCCACTGCTTCTATCTATGTGCCCCAACGGGTGGTTATCGGAGAGGGTGACAGCGACATGTGAGCTTCTTCCAGCTGCGACAATGTGAAGGAATCACAGGAATCCGACCAATGAATAAGCAGTATACGTGCGTATATAGCATGCAGTGTCTTCTGGAAATAGGGAATCTTCAAGATAAGAGTAGACATTGTCCACTGCTGAGCCTTAGACCATAATCTAAGGTAAAAGACAGAAAGTAGAAGATAGGTGTCAACACAGGAAGCGAGACATAACTTGTTCATAATAACTTCTGTTTTTTCAAGAAATCATCTAGATATGTATTTAAAAGCACTTTCTTTCATGATATGCATTTTTATGCAATTAAAGCTGAAATATGAATTTTTATGCATATTTGGTCGGCCCTGATAATAAGATACGTGCATTAATAAGATTACTTTCTGCATAAATACTACTCAAAATGCATATGCAGAATATAAGCTTATAGAAGATTTTATCAATGTGGTTATGCAGAAGAAAGACGTCTACTAGATGCCTAATGCAAGTTTACAAATTACTATGAAAAGAAACAAAGCTTACTATATGTGGCCATTACTAGAATGTTTATAGCTAGTATTTGTACGACATGAGAATTTTAGTGTTGCATCCGATGTCTACCAACAAATGATTGTGATGTAATTTGTAGACTCACTCATATCTGCGAGAGTAGTGTAATCATGTTGAAAATCGGGCGTTCCGCTGAAACTTATTACACAAAATGCTTGTAAATGGTACTTTTCAAAATAAGTTTTGCTTTCCAATTGGCCCAGTCTGACAATTTTCAGGGAAAGTTTAAAAAATGTGCTAAACAGAAAAGTTAGTGAAGCCTAGGTCAGATGTTCTTAATTTTAACTTCGGCACATTAAATTCAGCAAACTTTGTTCTGTAAGATTGGACTGGTATGGTGGTTTTATAAATCTGTTTATTATCTTATTAGCCACCCACACTATGTAGTGTAGTAGAGTTGAAGAGGCCTATTAAGTAAAGATCACAAGAATTTGATCTAAATATGTGCGAAAATGTTCGCGTCATTTCACCAATACATTTATTACCGGTATAGATCTTAGATCAAGAGGAATCTTCTAACACTGCTTGTTTGGAAATACTGAAGCAATCTATTCCCCACTTGCGAGTTGAAAATCTGAAAATGTACAGCAATAATAGCTATTTCGAGAGATGCATTGCCGAGGCATACACTAAGCAATTATTTATTGGTCAAGTTATGAAGATAAAGTTGATTAAGTGACAACTCTCGGAATTTTCCATGGCCGAGCTTGTTCTTCAAAGGGCTTGCAACAAGGAATATTTCATTGTCTGTATATTTCTTGTTGTAAACCACTCAGAGAACCGTTGTGAGCGGGAGAGATTTACCGGATGAACCGGATCAGATTTTTCAATTTCTCTAAGAATTCAGACTTTTATAAAGGCACACTGACCCACTCAGTCGCTAGCTGGGTAATCGGCATTTCAATCCATATTTTAAAACTCACTTCTTAAAATGAGTTGAATCTGACCTTTACTGTGACAGTACATTTTTGATTGACAAGAATGAGTTTGAGCAAACACTGATGGAATTTTTAATCATGCACACATGATTTCCGTTTACTCAGCACGCTTGGGTCCCAAGATAAGTAACTTTAACCCTTGCTTACTGTGCAGTCACATTATGATATCAACTGGCAATTTTATACCAAAAAAAGGAGGAAAAGGAACTTGCTTAATTAAATCGAATTCCCTCAGTGTTTGTACAGGCGCACTTCCTCTACATAAGCTTCTATGTTGGTTCCATATTTCGGCTGGCAGGAACATGATGCGGTATGAATTCTATCCACAATTCTAAGAATGGTTTGTTGGCCATTAACTGCAATTTTGTCGATTCTGTAAAGAAGCAGCAAAGTGCTTAAATAGTGGCGAACTTTTTTATTCTGGATTTCCACATGCATTCACACCATGTATTTGCTAGAATGTTTGATCTGCATTTGTGCAAATGTGATCATTCATATATTTTTCACAATTAGAATTTATTTGTCATTACATTCCATGAGATCATAAATGAAGAACGTCGCAATTTTATTTACGAGATAGAAATTCGCTGATACGTACCAATAGATTTTTTGCCACATTTAAGTAATAATCGATTATAAATGCTACATGCTGATGTGGGCCACTAACAGCCGGTTTATTAATAAAAACAGAGATCGGCTTCTAAGGCTATCATTGATGTTCATTAAAAAGCCACATAAAGTGGGACAAATGTATTTGTTTTAACATATCCGGCATGTTTTATGAACATCTACATGTATACGGCGCAATCAGGGTAAAAAGGTTTAAGTCATTAATGTATAGCTTGTCTCAGATAGAGTTTCACAATAACTCACTTGATTGTTAGATAGTGAGTTTATGAATTCGTCAGTGAACCATTTTTCTGGATTTACCTGATGAAACGATCTTATCTGCACCCCATACTTCAAACAGCATGTCGCGTACTCTAAATTTGGATGATCGTATTCTTCGTCAAAATAGATTAATGTCAATGCATAGGATATCCACTTTACAAAATCAAGCACATGTTGGATAATTATGTTTAGTGCGAGTACATTCTGTACTTTGAAGCATTTTATCTGTCGTAAAAGTCAAAGCACAAGGAATACAAAGACTCCCAATCTCAAGCAGGTATTCCAAGTTTTAAGCAGCATTCAACAGATATGCAATAGACATTGATCAATTGATAAATTTCTTCCGTAAATTCGATATGACAAAGACGAATATCTTAGGGGAACATTGCGAGTGGTAGGCAAATATTTTGAAGAAAATCAGCGTAGAAGATGGTGCTTAGAAATATGAAAACAGAGGCGGTGTCTTATCAATAGAATTATGATCTTATTTTTCTTTGATGTCAATTTACTTGAAATGAATCTATCTCATGGTCGTCGTGTTCACAGCAGTAAAGAAACTTCAGTTTAAATTCAGCCATTCTTGGAAAATTGTATAGTTAAATAATTGCCTCCGGCTTTTCAAGAATAAGACGAGTTTTGATGTCCGATACGAAATATCGGACATCAAAACTCGTCTTATTTTTGAGAAGCCGGAGACATTTATTTACCTATTCAGTTTAAACAATAGTTCAGCAGTTAGCAAACCGTAGATTCTACTCACTTCAGATTTTTGTATGCATGCAACACGCAAGCAATATCTAGGAGATATAAATTTTTTAATTTATGTTGTTTTTCCTGATCCACTACAATTCATTCAATACCTCTGTAATTGTTTGAGAGTTGCCATTGTTTTAGAACAAGTTTCATAGTTGAAATTGTAAAGACGCTTGATATATCGGCATATCTACTGGAAGACCAATGCAGGAAGTAGGTCTCTTGTATCATCCACTGGATAATTGCATGTCATTTTCAAGGAAAAGGTGCTGCTAAACACAAGATCTATTTGAATAGAATCAAACTTTTTATTTGTATTGAAGTAAAGGGGTATCACATGCATTTATATGTAGTGCAGTAAATTTGCAGAATTTAGCTTGGTATTAATAGGCTATGTTTAGGCTAGAATTGACAACAAAGTGATTTTTACTCATTTGATTTACGCACCTGCACTTATGCATACTGGCAATAGCTGTTGTCCGATGAGCATGGAATAGTTATCAATCGAAAGTTAACAGGTCTTTGGATGGACCTATACAAAACCTAATTTAGACATATTAAAACGTGAAACATTGGGTAGTGGGGTAAAAGGATGGAATATAATATCACAAAAGTCCCCTCCTTTAGATCGATGCAGCACCTGCCCTTAAGTCGTGCCGGCGTCTATGCATGTGCGCTATTTTATAAAAATGCCTTCATATATAAAGAGCGCGAATATAATAAGATATATAATGTAATATAATGATAATATAATAAGACATATAATGAGCGCGAATCTTTACAAAGTACGCTGACTACAAAGGTACCTGACTAACAAGTGTCAGCCACTGGCAGCCACCACCGTTTAGGCACGATGTCATGGCCAAGCGGCCACGGCGTAATGTTGTTCTCAATTTGCATGTCCGCTCAAGTTTTTTGATATTGTAGACTGTCAGAATTCTGTGGTTCTACTAAAGGCGCAGATACACGGGTTAATTTAATGAAATTCCACTAAATCTCGTACGGCTTGATGCACCTAAATGATGACGGCTTCCAGTGATTAGCAATGGACATTCCTGTCTCATGCAGCGAAGGTGCACTTTCAGATATCTATGGCCTAGTGGACCGCTTACTTTACCAAGAGGGAGCAATTTACTAGTTGCCTGACTTCATGGAGTCTGCTGGATCGAGACGATGGCGCACGCGCAATTAGAAGTGCGTGTCCGTGTGTCCGCAGCAGTGTGTGTCTAGTGTCTCCCACAGAATTAGACAGGTCGTCTCTTCTTCCGCTTGACTAGAAAGGAAGCATTGGAGCATGCAGCATTGATGAAATGGTACAATCTCCTGTCTTGGAAATTCCGAAAGTGATACTATAGAACGCCAGCTTCTGACATGGAAAGTTTATTCGTCAAGTTTCAACAGTCGCAGTCGTGGAGTTGCGCACAAAGCGCAATACAACGCTTTTATATAACTTGTCACCATCACAATCACGTGACATCGTCATCAGCGGGTAAGCATCGAATCACACACACCGTGCGCACACGGTACAGAACACGACGTCCGTGCGCACACGCATACAGAACAATTAGTGTCGATAAAATTAGCTACACTCCCACTGTTTTACACAATATTGGGGAAAACACTTTTATATTGAAATTTAACTCGTAAAAGTCATTACATAAAAGTTCACATCAAAAATGTATACCACAATTGTCTACAAAATAACAAACTGTACAAACATGGTCACACATGTGGCGACTTTTGAACCCCCACCATTCAAACTCAAGTAAGGAACACTTTACACACTGTTTTACACACTTTCAATATAACCATCACCGATGTCCAGGAGAAGTAGAGGCACGTAACGGTTAGTTTGAAGAGTTCATTAATGCATACAGCTATGCAAGAGTCCGGTAGCATAATATGTAGTGTGTCAAAATCTTCGTCAAGATCAGTGAGACAACAACAAATAGAAGCGAAAAAGAATGACGATCATACTATTCAAGCAAATATGTCGAATATGTGTCTACATGTATACAAGCATTTAAATCTGTTAGTATGAATAGCACATGTGATTAAGAAACAATTCGAGCTCAAGAAATGCATTCTGAGGTCTCAAGTGGTATGAGGAATCTTATGGGTCTCCGGACTGGTCTAGGATTGCCCCCACCGTCCAAAACCCGCACAGATGCTGACCGCACCGCTCCATCCCGACGACTTCGACATGAGGTAATCCGACCGACCTTCCACATCAAACGAGGCTTGTGTTCTTTGACTAGTACCACATCTCCAACCTTTGGCGAAATATCGGCACCTCTAGGATATGATATCTTTCGTTCTCTCAATGATGACAGATATCGCTCGTACCAAACACGCCAGAACTGCTCTAACAGACGCCTTGTACTTTTCAGCATTTTCAACAGGTTTGGCTCTTGAATGATTGGAAATGAATTCACCGAAGGCTCTTTTGTAAGTCTCTTCAGCACCACGAAATGCGAGGGTGTGATGATTTCTTCAACTTGGTCTCCAACATAGCAGAGTGGTCGGGAATTCAACACCGACTCGACTTCTATGATTACCGTTTGCAATTCATCATAGTTCAACACTTTGAATTTTAAGACTTTCTTCAGGCAGTCCTTAACTTCTTTTACCATTCTCTCGTAGAATCCGCCTTCCCAAGGACTGTATTCAGTGATGAAATTCCATGTGATTCTCTTGTCGTTTGCCAGTTTTTTCACGGCTGAATCTTCTGAAACTGCGTTAAGTTCTGCGAATGCTCTTTTGAACGAAGAGAAATGGTCACTTATTATGGCTGGGATTCCACGACGTGCGACGAATCTTTTGAAGGCTCTTAGAAAGGCATTTGCGCTCATATTATACTAATTCCAAATGTAACGCTCTTGTTGAGGTGCAGGTGAACAAGCAGATGTAGCTCTTCTCTACCACATCCTCCCCCTTATTGTACCTCTGAGGTCCACAGTAATCAAGGCCAACCGTATTGAACGCACGAACTTGTTCCACGCGACAGTAAGGGAGATCAGGTGTAGGAGCTGAACGGTATGGCAGTTCATTTATCCTTTTGCACCAGATACACTTTCTGAGAACTTTTCGCACCACTTGCCGTCCTCACAGCAACCAAAATTTCTCACGAATCTTTGCCAACGTGCTGTTTACTCCCCCATGCAATAGTTTTTCATGCATAGCATTCACAAATATTTCACAAAAATGTTCGTTTCTGGGAAGTAAGATTGGACAATTTGATTCTGGAGGGAAACAACTTGAGAGACGACCTTTTGAGCGAATTAATCCGTTTTCATCGATGAAAAGTCGCAAGCCTCTGCTGAGGTTTGTACTGATAGTACCATTATTTAGGTGAGACACTTCTTTGGGATAGTCATGCTGTAATTCCTTCATCAAGCGTATCTCGGAATTCTCTATCTCTGCAGCACTTAGCTCAATGTCTCGGTCAGAGTCTGTCGTGGAGGGGGAAATCCTCAATATGTATGCAACAACTCTCAATAGAAAGATATAGGAGCTGTATCTCGAGATATCGATCACATTCAACATTGAGTTGTGGTTTTCGTTAATTTGTAAGCAGGAATCCTCGGCAACTCTTCCACCTCGATCACGTTCACAGACTCTTCGAATTTCAATTCATCCTGTGGCCAGTGCTCTTGAGATTCGTATAACCAGTCTGGTCCTTTAAACCAACGAACTTGGTTAATGAGAGACGAAGCACGAATTGGACGAGTGGCTATATCAGCTGGATTCTGGTCTCCTGGTATGAAATTCCATGACTTTGTGTTTGTCAAACTTCTGATCTCTCTAACGCGGTTTTCGACAAAGGTTTTCCAAACTTTGTGATTCTGCCGTATCCAGTAAATAGCGTTCTTGCTGTCACTCCAACAAAACATTTCGCAATTCTGGAATGCTGGAATAAATTTAGAAATCATGCGAGACAAGATCAGTGCACCAAGCAATTCTAACCTCGGAATTGTTTGTGGCTTCGAAGTTGGAGCTAGTATCGACTTTGCCATCAGCAAATAACAGTCAACAGTTCCTGATGAATACACAATCCGCACGTAAACCGCAGCAGCATAACATACGGTGGAAGCGTCGCAAAAGCCATGTAAAGAAACATTTTCAACACGAACATTTTTATCGAATATACAGCGAGTTAATCTCAGTATAACATGACTAGCTTCTCGAATCCAACCTCTCCACTCTGCATCAAGGTCAGAATCAATGGAGGAACTCCATGACACTTTAGATTTGCAGACCTTTTGAAATAGTAATTTCGGAGTGATCATTATTGGCGATAGTATCCCTAACGGATCATATATCATACCCGTTATCCGCAACAAATCTCGTTTTAGACAATTTAACATTTCAAACGACTTCAGGAACCTCAAGTCGATCACAAGCTCGTCATTGGAACTGTCCCACATCACGCCTAGAACTTTGTCATGCTGAACCTGAGACGCGATGGGATTCAAATCCGTCTCAGCGAAGCTAGGTTCCGATGAAACTTCTTTGTGTTCATCATTTGAGGGGCATTTTTCTGTCTTCTTAGAACTGTGATCGATCATATTATGCTCCACAAACTCAATGAATGGACGATCATTAGACTTCCATTGACGCAAGTTAAAGTGTCCACTGGCGAACATTCTTCTGCAATTCCGGAATATATTTTCAGCCTCTTCCATTGTGTTTGCACCTGAAATGAGGTTGTCGACATATATCTCATTTTGAATTTTCGAAATCAATTGAGGTTCTTCATTGCGGTACTTCTCAAGATGCAGGGGAATGATTGTGTCCAAGATAGCCGGTGAGCAAGTTAAACCGAAGACAAGCGTCTTGTAACGATAGACCAGAAGTCTCGAATTTCGATTGTTAGGATCCTCTGGCCACAATATCCGCAGAACATCACTATCAATTGGGTCAATTTCAACTTGTAGAAACGCCTTCTCAATATCGGCTAGAATTGCTATCTTGTACAAACGAAAATTGACCAACAGTAGCGGAATTTCTGGCAGTAAGCAAGGTCCTTTGTTCAAATTGTCATTCAATGAAGAAGATCCATTTCGCTTGCAAGACGCGTCGAGAACAATGCGAACTTTAGTAGTCTCAGCATTTGGCCTGACGACTGGTTGATGCGGCAAATAATGTAACAGTGTTCCTGAAGGCGTGTCATGGGCAGGCTCAATGATGCCTTTCTCGAGTTGTTCCTTCAGAATGCGTTCATACTCTTCCCGAATCTCTGGTGAACTACGCAACTGCTTCAGAACTCGATTCAGTCTCCCAAAACATATTTCAAAATTTGTATCCAAGCTAACATCCCTCCTGTCCAATTTCCACGGCAACTGAACACTGTATGATTGCTTGATCTCGTCATACGAAACTTCTGTCAGAAAATCATCTCGAATTCTATCGCAGTCTGCAGCAGCGATGCCTAAGTGTTCCAATGACCAAAAGGTCTCAAGTTCATCTCGTATGATATGGTCTGACACCATGTAGCAATCAGCAGTGTCAATGTCAACATTGTCCTCATTCAGTGTCAATACCCCGGATGCCAACCATCCCACTTTGCTTGATAGGGCTACCGGTCCGTTCAAACTTCGAACTATACAGTCCGTGATAATCTCATAATATTGATCAGCACCTATTAGAATTGATATTGGCATTGTATTGTCTCGTGGATCGTACTCATCCGCCATATCCAACTCTGAGAATTGCTCTAATTTGGACAATCGATATGTAGGTCGAATAGAACAAATGGATGCTTTCAAATTTCCTGTCAAAGGTATTTGTTCTGTGCCTCCAATTTTCCTTATCTCAAATCTGACTCGTCCTAACGAATGAGGTACAAAATCTTCGTAGCCGAAGGAATTTACGTTTACCTTCTCATAGCCGTCTGGGGTTATACCTAGCTCCTTACATAAATCCTCTCGAATAAATGTTCGGGTGGAGCATTGATCAAACAGAACACGTATGCGTATTTCCTTGCCAGTCCTGGGAGAAATAACATCAACCTTTGCTGAGGGCAGAATGACTGTACTACTGCCTTGAAGACAGAGTGTTAGTGACTGATCAGCTGCAGGCACTTTTTTATCTTGGCTATCTTCTCTTTCAGTAGTAGGCCTATCTATCATCGGGCATATACTGATATGATGATAACGAGAGCAGTTGTTGCATTTTCTTCTATTTCGACAATTTCTGGCATTGTGGAATTTGCGCAATCAAAGAAAGCAGCGTTTATCATTCTTAAGGTAATCGACACGTGCAGTGACATCCTTGATAACTCCACAATTGGAAGAAAAATGTTCTTTGGAGTTGCAGTACACACAGAACTTATTGACTTTTTTGGGGTTAGTCTTTTCGGATGTGCATGTAAGTGAATTACCAACCGTAGGCAAGGCAACAGCAGTACCCTCAAGAGCACTTCGATTTTCATTACTCGTACTTGCAGAATCAGCTTTGTAGGCGTCTCGTTCATGAATCACTTTTGCCTTACATGTGGTACCGGTACCACTGTTTTCTTTACATTTGTCACGTATTTCGACTTCACTTCTTAGTAGAGTGATGAAGCCGTCAAACGTATAGATATCACATGCAAACTTTGACTTAGACGAAAACATGCGCAAACGAATATCCTCAGGTAGTTTCTGAAGTAGTACTGGTATCAGCATAGTTTCGTATCGATCTACCGTAACGCCGAGATTTTCTAAGCATCGCATATGGATCACGATTTCATTGAGAAATTGTTTGAGAGAAGCCGTATTCAAACTTGGGGGCATACAATTTTGTAATTTTTTTCATATGCTCTCGGATAATCGAATCCTTTCGACCATATTTATCAACGAGTAGATCACATGCCAGTCTGAAATTGTCGTCTGTAAACGTCAAGCCAGATACACTTGCTTTTGCTTCTCCAACTAAGCATGATAACAGGTATGCGAATTTTTGAATATCTGAAATCGTACGGTTACGTAGTATAGTTGTCTCAAAGATGTTCCAGAACGCTTGGAACTCCAATTTATTTCCAGCGAATTTTGGCAACTGAAGTTTCGGTAGCTTAATCGCGACTTTTGGGTCTACCATCTTTACATCATCTTTATCCATACGTAGACGTTCATCAACAAATCAATTTTCTTCAAAGTACTCGATACCTTTACATTGTATTGAATAGATTCATCAATATCATTTGCCAAAAGGTCCTCGTGAATACATTCAACTATAGCGACATTCAATTGTTCTAACTGTTCATTCTTATCCTGAAGGGATTTACGTAGATAATAGAGACTTTCTGAATCTTCATCACGCAAGCTTTGCATAGACGTATTGACATATCTGGTTATAACAGCTCGCAATCTACCACGCTTTTGTATAAGATCCTTACATTTCATTTCATCGTTGCCAAATAGCTTCGGCTCCTCGTGGTCAGACATCTTTACGGAATATGGACGGCAGAAACTCGCCTAAACTGTCCTTATACCCTTAGATTCTTAAAACGTAAGCACAAATGAAGTACAGTATCAGAAGACTGCAGTACAGAGTATATGAACTTAAGCACAACTGACGTAGCAGCAAAAAACTGCAGTACTGACAATTACTGTTGCAAATTTAAAATGCTACACGTACTCACATGCAAGAACAGTTGAAACAGTTTTCTGGATAACCAACAACGTGTAAATTCAAGTCTTTAAAGCATTTGTCCACGATTTAGCTCACTTAACCAAGTTGTACGAAATCAGGAGCGCAACCTCAGGAACAGACGTACCGGGAGCACCAGCAGACGAGCAGGGAGCTCCAATTTAGGACCCGACGAACAGGGAGCTCCAATTTAGGAACCGACGAACAGGGAACTCCAATTTAGGAACCGACGAACAGGGAGCTCCAATTTAGGAACCGACGAACAGGGAACTCCAATTTAGGAACCGATGAACAGGGAGCACTTCAGCAAACTAGTTCAGTCTGACGAATACCGACGGTAAAGTAATTGAAAACTAGTACCATGCAGAAACCACGTTGGGCGCCATGTCTTGGAAATTCCGAAAGTGATACTATAGAACGCCAGCTTCTGACATGGAAAGCTTATTCGTCAAGTTTCAACAGTCGCAGTCGTGGAGTTGCGCACAAAGCGCAATACAACTCTTTTATATAACTTGTCACCATCACAATCACGTGACATCGTCATCAGCGGGTAAGCATCGAATCACACACACCGTGCGCACACGGTACAGAACAATTAGTGTCGATAAAATTAGCTACATCTCCTGACTAAATACCATAGCAATCGAACAATAAGCAACCAGTTCAACATTAAACACGCCAAATTGTGCAAAGTTTCAGTGACTGTTATCAACCGGATCACACAGCAAAGAGACACAGTCGATGTTAAGTTCTACAGATAAGTTTGTGAACGTTTTTTCATGTGCCTGCTAACTTTTTTAAAAATGATCGGAGGGCCCAGCATTATCGAGGAAACTTTTGCGCAATGATCTGAATTCTTCGAATCTGAAGGAATCGTGGCGATCGGAGCATTTTGAAGGAATTCAGAGCAATCCGCAATTCATTGAGCCCTTCAGAGCGGGATATCTTTCTCTTCAACAATTTTATAAGGTGTTCAGTGCGGATGCAAGTTATGTAGGCATTTTACGCATCGTTGAACAGACTCTTTTTTCTCTCTACTTATGCATGTAGCTGTGATAGATTGTAACAGCTCTCATTCTAAATTTGGAATATGATTTTATTTATAGATATGCAAGTTATAGGCCCATGGTTTTCTGATGAAGCCATATAATGCTCTGGGCATTGATTTTCATATGAAAATATTACCTACAAATATTTATTATTGCATGATTGAAATGAAAGCTGTTCGGCCAGTTGCAAAAATGGTGAATGACTTGGCCATGACAGTTATCTATCATTTAAGTGAGAAATTGGAAGTAGTAAATGAAAATGTTTGGGCTTTAACTTGGAAGAGACATGAAGACTTTGTAAGAAATGAAACAGGAGAATACGAAATTTCTGGCGTTCGGCTACAAGGCGTGATTGTTAAAGATTGATCCAGTCATCATCCATTGATGTTGTGTGATCACATGCAGCAGAAAGACTTCGACATGATGATTATGGTTTAAGTGAAAAATTGGAAGTAAGCCAGCTATCCAGTTTCTTTTAGCTATCTAGCCTAATTGGAAGTAGACTAGCTTTTCCCTTTGTTCATTGCTCTTTTCATCTAGTTTCTTGGCTTTCGAGTTCTTCTGCCTTGCATGGACAATTAGGCCCTTACACTCTCATCTTCAAATGCAATCATTGCCATGCTGATTATGGTAAAACATATATGTATTGGCTTCAAAATGAGACACTATTTGTAAAATTTCTGTTGGATAATTAGAAAGTTATGCTACTTTCAAATATAGTCACGTTTTTTATGCTGCATCCTGTATTCTTCAAAATAATCGATTCTATCTACCTTCTGTCACCTTTTCCTACAGAAAAGGCCTGCTTCCAGTGCATATGAAGATGTCTACATACAAAGTAAGAATCAATTGATTAAAACAGTATTTATCGCTATATAAATTCTTAACTAGATTTCTATTATTATCAGCCGTGCTTTAAGTTCTTCGAAGAAATTGGAATGCATGCATCTCCTAGAATTACCTTAAATATCGCTAATGATCCAAACATGAAATGTTAAAATCCATTCGTTTACATGCAGCACAAGTTTTGCAGTAGACTACAAAGCGGAAAATAAAGCGAGGTTTTTCAAAATGTATTCTTTTTCCCGATATCCAACTTTTGTGAAAATCTTGCCTTATTTCACAGTGTACGTGGTTTTTGACATTAATGCCATCATGCTTTTCCTTGCAGGTATCAAAATGAGTGAATTAAATTTGACTTTTTGCAATGCATCAAATCCTGACGGCAACAATCTAATCGCAGGAATTATCTATGGAACAATCGCTTTATCAATCGTCATTTTTGGCTGGTTTGGTAATATCCTTGTCATCATAGCTTTAATGACAGAAGCATCCCTCAAATTTGCATCCAATATTCCATTTGGAAGTCTATCATGTGCTGATTTGCTTGTGCTAACGTTTCAATTTTTTCCGTCAGCCTTGAATTCATTTGCAAACTATTGCATGACCCCACCAATTATGTGCTACATGAGTGCCGTTTTAGGCCCAATAAATAGTGGATTTTCTTTTCAAATGATCACTTATATCTCAATCAATAGATATATTGCAATATGCAGACCTCATATCTATTCCAAATTCTTCTCAACCAAGACCATCGCTTTCCATATAACACTAATTGTTGGAAACTTGCTTCTTATTATGATAATTGGATCTACATTACCTGTTGGAAATCCATATATTCTATATAAATACTTTCCAACGTATGCAATTTGCTACATCTACTTTACAGTTACATGGATTCAGGTCATATTGACGTTTATTGTCCTTCTCGGGCCAAATATTGTTAACATCCTGTGTTATTGGAAGATCTATACGACTTTGAAGCAGCGATCAAAATCTATTGAACAAATAGTGAATAAGTCTGAGGTTAGACGCGACAAAAGGATGTTCCGAATGCTTTTCGCTACATTTGCGTTTACCAATATCTGCTGGTTTCCAACTATGCTCATGATAACGATAGATGTCAACTTGCAAACTCCGCGTATAGTGGTCATGTGTTTTCAAGTTTTAAATTTCTCTAGTAGTGCTGCTAACCCAGTGATATATGGAGCCTTGAATTCTAACTTTGCAAGAGCATTCAAGCGAATCAAAATGTGCGCCTTTCATAAAGTGGGTCCACAGGAATCCATTGAAACCATAACCGATTCAAGTCGACGAAAGTAGATGTCTCAGCTATGTTCTTTAAAATTTTCTCATCAACAAATTTTTCTGTTGATTTCTCGATTCAGCTATATAAATTCATTTTGCGTGTTGTTTATGCGAACTGCTAGAATGATGTGCAGGGCATGGTTGGGTAAAATCTTGGGTAGATTCCCAAGATTCAAGATCAAATACCCACGATCGAAAAATCAGAGCCCAATTTTGTGAGATTATAGCTATATTTTCTCCTTTTTGGTAGCTGTTTTCCCATAATATGAAGTGATTAACAGATATATTTGTATGTCTCGCAAATCGTGTAAACTGTCTATTTTACTTCGAGAAATAATGCACCCTCCATCCGACAACACCATTTTGCATTACTTCCTTCAACCTGTTGCTTGAAAATGTTGTGGAAAAAAACAACGAAACGTCGCATTCGCAAGAAATGGAGTTTTTGTTTCATAAAATGGTTTTCAACGGTGGCATTGAAGACTTCTAATCATGAAATTAAACTTTTATTCAGAAAGATTGAGAAACGTCTGAAGCAGTTTGCTAAGACGCAAAACAATATGAATTTTGACGATATATGTCTCAATAGCAATTTGTTTCCCAAATATACAAAAATTTGTATATGTTTTTAGTCGTGCATTTTTTAATTGAATATCGCATTTTTGGGAGAATTCATTCTATACATGTTTTGTCTTTTAGTGTAGGTTAATTTACATGCATTCTTTAAGTATCTCTAAATACTCAGAGGGTGTATCTATAAATTTCTAAATACGTTGGCCATACCCGAGTTTGAATAATGGAGTTGATTTGTGGTAATAGCCTTGCGGGTATAAAATAAAAATACTCTGTTGAGTAAATTTTCGATTTAATCTTCGTCAGACTCTCACATTTGATGAAAGCATGAATAACAAGAGCTTTTATAAGAAAGATGAAAAGAAAGATTGTCACTTCACAATTAGGAAGATTCCAATCGAAATTTTAATCGCTATTAGCACAAATCAACTCCGGTATATCTATAGTTTGCTTACATTAATTGAATTATTTTGTAATTCTACATCATTTATTACATCAGTTTTGAATGTTGATAACCCAGATAAATCAACTTAACAATGATGACAGATCTATGACTCGAATATACTCGTATAAAACAGAACAAATTTCTATGCACAATATTGCTTGCATTCATCATACTAAAGTGTGGTTTAATTCCGACACCAAATTCTCAGCTTGGTATGAAAGCTTATTAAATGAAATGAGAAAATCGGTTTCATTGTACTACCCAAGATCTTGGGTTCATTACCCAATATTTTGGATACCTTCCCATAATTGCCGCGCCGACAAGGGTGTTGCAGATGCAATACCTGCCCTAAACCAGGTGTTGCATCTTTCTTCGAAAAAGACTCCCGTTTAGAAGAACATCCGTCTAAAATGAATTGAAGCAGCTGACATTAATGCTATTGAATGCCAGCAAAAAGGGTCTTCTGTGGGATTTGCAGCGATACAAGAATTCCTCCACATTTTGATCCATTTGATCGACGCCCCAAAAAATTTGCCGAATTTGCCAAAATTGTCGCCTAAAACGAAGGAATGCTTCTGTTTCCTCACCAGAATGAGGAACTCAGCAGCATGAAGTTTTTGTTCTTGGTCATTGAGAAAGATTGTCAACGAAACAGGTTGTTTTTTATTCTTCAGTAAATTCAAACTGATGACTGCACGCGATTCTCTGTTTCATACTGCTTGGAAAGGCAGTACAAAATAAGATATGCTATTGACATAATTAATGAAACAAACTATCATTAGCTTGAATTGAAGTTTGTTTTATTTTTTTCTCAGGTATGATGCAATATCTCGCTTTCTATGTATTACCATTCAACACATTAGAGAATAGAGAAAGATCTATGGTGGTCAAATTTCAAATTTTGATATCGATACAACTGTAACAATTGCTTTTGCAAATTGAACATAAACGTGAACTGAAATCGAGCTTTTGTAAAATAAAATGGCACACCATCAGTTTACCAGAGGTATGGCTATTGGAATGATTCGTTGTGGTAGAAGTTGTGCGAGTGTTGCCGAAGAGCTGCAACTATCGAGAGTCGTTGTTTGGAGGTGGTGGTGTCGATGGAAAGCGGAAGGAGATGTTAAAAAGAAGAAGGGATCTGGTCGACCAAGAAAGTCTGCAGGAAGGACAGACGCACCTCTAGCTTTAGCTGCAAAGAGGAATAGATTTGTGTCAGTCCCAAAGCTAGTCGTACACTGGAAGAGTGCATCAAATAGACTGTAGCGTTCGAACGGCTTACCGAAGATTGCGAGAAGCTGGAATTCAATCGCGACGACCAGCTGTCCTAATTCCATTGAGTTTTGAGCACCGCAGAAGACGAGTTGCCTGGTGTGATGCCCATCGCTCATGGAATGACCATCACTGGCAGAAAGTCTTGTGGACCGATGAATCGAGATTCACTCTGGATTTCAATGACGGTCGTGTCAGAGTGCATCGTCTTCCAGGTGAACGCCTTGCCCCATACTGTATTAAAGAACACGACAGATATGGTGGTGGAAGTGTTATGCTGTGGGGTGGGATTTGGCATGGCGGACGAACGACAGCAGTCATCATCAAAGGCAAGTTGACTGGAGAGAGGTATCTCAATGAAATTGTGCTTCCTGTTGTTGCCCCGGTGGTCAGGGTGGAGGATCTCGTCTTCCAAGACGACAACGCAAGACCACATCGTTCCTCGGCTGTCATTGCCACTGTTAGGAGATTCAACATTCAAAAATTTTGTCAATGAGTATATTTTGCACTGTGCCCTGGATATTTGCAAGCCATTTCCAAGTAGAAAGAAAACGTTTTGCTTAATACGTGCGTATAACATTTATTTGAATAGAATTAGACTTTTGTCTAGCAGTGAAAAGGTGTTACGTACATTTACAGATCGTGTAGTAAATGTATGCAGAATAGATGAATGTGCTAGACTTGGATCAAAATTTACGACAACGTGATTTTTACTCATTCGATTAGTACTCATGCATGCCAGTTGCTGTCTTATGAGCACGGAATAGTTATCAATTAAATTTCAAAGTTAACAGGCAGGCCCGCGCAAAACCTAAGTAAGCCTGCAACGCATTTAAGACATGAAATTTTGGGCTGTGGGCCGTGGGTGCGGTACCTCAAAGTGCCTTGACAGTAGGATGCGACATGCGCGCGCTGCTAATATCGTGGAGCTCATTCATTATTCATCAACTACCGTGACAAATATTAAGGCCATCTGCGAGGTGTCCATTCTCTATTTATAGGATTCTTTAACCTATAGATTGATGTAAGTAAGTAATTAAGTAAACCGTTTATTCAAGATATTGAGAATCAAACATTACAAGCAGTGTGAGAATGCATAAGCTGAGGACAATTACTTCACAGATAATTAGATAGAAACATAAAAGTAAGAAATTTCTCTTTACAAGGAATCGTTATACCATTTAGTAAGGAAAGGAACAAAAGAGTCAGCTCGCCGTTGAGAACTTATACTACATTGCTTTAGATGTTGAGAATGAGTCAGAGTCACTGCGAATATGTCATGAATGAAATTACCTATCTGTTTGATAGTCATGAAAGTTTACATTGCTCTCTTTTTGCGTCTACTTTTCAGAGTAGGGAAATTCTCGCAGTTACACCGGTGACCGCAAATCAATTGTGTGCTCTTCTATTAATCCTTTCGCACTTGTAATTGTTCTTCTCGTTAAGCGCTACAAAAACCTCGCTGTTGTACTCCATGATACTTCGAACGCAGACTTGGTATATTTGGATAGCTCACTTTTGTGGAGAATGTTTCTTAACTGACGGATAATGAATAGTCGAATGCTAGCCATCTTACAGATTCCATTAACGTGGAAATCCCATTTCAAGTTCTGCCGGAGGGTGATTCCAAAAAAATTGATTGATTGTTCTTTCTTTGGTAATATGAATGGTGGTGATTCTTTTTCAAAAGCAATGACTTTCGTTTTATTATTGTCGAGTTCCAAGCCATTGATAGAGCACCAGGAATTCATATTACTTATTTCGACTGATTTCATCAATGTAAATTAATTATTGCACATAATTTCAATTGCAGTTAATTGATGGCTCACAAATGCCGATCTCAATTAATTGACTGATAGGAGCAATTAAATTGCAATCAATTTTTGATAATCCCTGCTTGTAATAAAACAGACTACTTTTCCTATCAATGTATTGATATTTATGTTTGTGATATCTCTCTATTTCCACCATAATCTTATGTAGAGGCGCTTAATATAATTTAATTATCAGTTCCGAAAACTGACATGCATTTCGGGTTGCGCATTTGCATGCCCTCTTCTATTACCTTGATTCACTTCTATGATTGAAGTTGAACTTGTGCCCTATTAGTGAAGGTTCTTCGAAATTGCAGCAAATTGTTCTCCTTCAATGTTTTGGTTTGCAATTCACATAAATCCTAACTAGCAAGGAAAGGAAAAATCAGAAGTGACTGAAATTTCAAAACAACTGGCAGTTTGTGAATTGTATGTACTCAGTGAACTGTAGTCGCATGCATCAATTACATGTAAACATAAGATATAGCCCATCGGCCAATCCTAGTCTTCAACTTACAGAAATTATCATGCTAAAAACTGAAGACGAATCACGCCCGCATGTGCAGATGCTCGTACCAAGTGCTACATTTAACTAAATAGCATCATTTTTTTAACTCTACTCAAAAGTCATTTTCAAACCACTTTGAAAGTAGAGATTGAGCAATTTACAGACATGTATAAAGAGTATATAGAGTTCTGATATCTTTGCGAGCTATCGGAGATAATGAATGGAAACTAATACTGCTCTATTCTTAGGAAATCTATACAAATAATTGACAGACTCAAGATGTTTGCTAAAAGGCACCGATTATGCCAGAGAGGCATGATGCCATCATCATTGTATATCAATTTTCTAGTAAATAAGAGATTGTGGTGAATTTACTTTAAGCTGTGAAAGCATGATGTGAAAAACTATGAATGTCTGTTCAAAAACATTGGCCATGATCAAAGTGATCATGATGTTTATTTTTCAGTGTGCATTCAAATGTTTTATTTCATCAGCTATTAAGCAGCTGTAACATCCTGCGGCGACCGCACAGAAACGGTGTTGCATGTAGATAATGAGTTGTTAGCGACAAGCAAATTTCAATGGGTGATTGATATTGTTAAAGATTTGTTAGCCTAACAATGTTTTTGTGATGTCGCCTCTGAGCTGCTTGGTTGATTTTTATCGATTTTATCGATTATAATTCTGTAAACACAAGCGCAATGTAATTATCGAATACCTGTTTTCAAAATATGATAATAATGATAGCCTTTTATTTGGAAAAATAGGAATCAAAGCCAAGCAAATTGATCACAAAATGGTGATGACTGGTAAACGGAGTAAGCAATTCAAGTAATGTGAATAAAGTACTTTGATCACGAGATAGACTCATGCTGTCCATTTAGATCATTATATATGATGGAGGAAAAAACTGTGAAACAACTTTGTCGTCAGCTTGTATACGATATACATGGAATTTAAAATAAACTCCGATCAGATTTTATTATGTGCGACAGTGGTGGGCAACGCGTGGCCCGCGGGCCACTTGGTTGCCCACCGACCCATGTTCGATGGCCCGCCACCGATTCTAATATCCAAAGTGGCCCGCGGACATTATTTGAATCGGTAATGTGAAAATGGTCGTATCCGACTTTGACCTTTAAAAGGCTGGAGGATTTGCAAAAGCATCAACTAATGATTTATTGAGCAATATGATGGCACAAAAATTCTCATTCGAATGCTCAAACCATGTTCCGTTCGCAATAAATATCTTCTCAGTATGAATGTAGGTGACATATAGTCATCAAATGCGTGAGTGCTTATTATCACATTACCAATAAGGTCATATTACTATAATTTAACAACACAAAAAAGCTTCCAGAATTAGTTTTCTCTATTCACAGTTCATTTTTCATTTAGATTTTAGAATGTAAAATACAGTTCCAGGATAACAGCTTCGTTGAATACACTGCTGCGGCATACATTTGCAAGTACAGTTATGCCATGTGCTAACACCATGTGCATGTATAGTACAGCATTTCTTATGGCCCTCCATCCCAACTTGTTTGCCCACCACTGATATGCGAGTAGATTCTTAGACTGATGCGAGAAAATTTTTCACCAACAAGTCGATAGATGTATGATGAGTAATGTGTGTTCGCATGCTTGACATTATAATTATCTGATAATTAACTAAATAATTTATCGTGATGTTATGCATGAAACGTGGTGTGCGAATTAGTTTTATGAAGGTACACTGTATTGTCTTTCTCTTCTTCGAGGCAGTAGCAAAAATCATGTTCGAAATAGCGACTTTGCTTTCAATTAAGCTACAAATGTTGCTTTTTATGAGCAATTAGAGAAAATCTGAGATAGATTGGCACGATAAGACGGTCGAAATAGCATGACATTTTTGGATTATTGGCAAGGAATCCGCCGACATCAATGCATCTGTAGTGGACAAAGCCGTTTTTTCGCACATGAATTAAAATTTCCAACCATGATGCTCAGTAGCGCATGCATTTCTCAGACGTCAGCCGCGATTTCATTTTTAACAGCCCCTCAATGTGCGCCAATTTAAATCTACTAATCATACGTTCTGCATCCATCAGCGCTCATCCCTAAATACTTTCCAATATTTCATGAAATTTTATTTCAATGAAAGTCCTTTTCCGGCCTCATTCCATGCATATATCAATTCTGACTGACGGACTAATAGTGAACGACAAGGGAAAGGATTATAAAAACTGAAATCCAAAATGGAAATAATGTTTGAATTGCTTGCTTACTTGCATCGTTCATAACTGTGTAAAGTCTGCACGATTTTTTGCAAAATGTTCCAACTTTCTTATATCAAGAAAACATGACGCGCTACTGTTTCTGTATGGGTAGACTGCTTGCAAAGACAAAAAGCGCACTTGATCACCTATTGCAAGAAACTCCTAATTCATTCAGAATTGATGAACTTGGAATTTATCTTCGACACGCTTGAAGATTTTTGCATCAAATAAACTAATATTAAAGACTTTCATCAGTTGATCAGGGCTATTTGACGTGTGATGTGATCCATTATTGAAGCTGTCATGGTGAATTAAAAATTCACGAAAGAAACCTCATATAATTGCGGATCATTAAACTCATTCAATATCATGAGCTGTATTGAAAAACTTAGCAGTACTTCGGTTACTTAAGTTTCACCCTTCCACTTTTTCCATTATATTCAAAAAGCATGCTATGTTCCAAAAAGTACTAAATCTGCTTACAAGGAGCTATAGAAAGCAATACATTGCAAGTTACAATACCTCAAAGTAATCCTCATTCGCCGACGCAGCATGAACTCACATAAATATCCCACAGATCGAAGTTCATTAATTACAGCTACATACACATTTGGAAGTTGTGCTCGCATCTCATTTTAATTTGAAGACCTAGGGCATGCTAAGAATGGTAGGGCATTCCCTTTATTATTTTGTATCCTTTTTCCGATATCCATTTTACTATCTCAGTGTACATGTTCATAATCTACGGTAAAACAAAGCGACATGTGCATCAATTCAGTCTCTAAATCAAGTGTATCATCTTTTGCATGGCAATTTTATCTTTAGTGCATTCTACAGGGTGTCCCAAAATTTGCGCAGTATTTGATTTTGCCGTGAGAACGAGACTTTACGTTCAAAAATGATATTTATTCCGAGAAGCGGAAAAAATATCATGAGGTTATAGTATAGAACGTTCTAGTATTAAAGAAATCATTCAAAAATTCATTCATATTCGGACAATAATATCGCCATTTATATCAATAGGCCTACAATATGCATGAGCTTGCAATAAAAGTATCAAAATCACATCTAATGAGCCCAATGTGCGTCATGCGTGCCACGAGCTACACTGCTTCTGTGATTGGTCAACTGTTGAAATTAATAGCGCACCAGATAAATGCTTTGACAATATGGCTCTAAGCATTCATCACAAAGAAAAATTCTAGCTGCTATCAAAAACTTAATGGACTGTTAATTGCAAGTTATCATTGATTCAAGAATCAGGTAAAACTCCCTTAGAAATTGTTCAACTACTTTATGCAAATAGATGGCCAAACTTTATGTGCATGTAAAATAAAGAGATCCATTTGGAGCGTCACTGTACTATCACACGTCTAATTTCAAAATTTAAAAAGACTTGCAGTCGTCTCGATGTCCCTGGAAAAGGCAGAAAGTTTGAAGTGGAAATCGTGTACCTTGAAGAGGGTGCAGTGATGGCGCTCAATCTTCGAGCTCATTTAACTTGTCCAGCAGCAACAGTTGCTTTTCTGCCTGAAATTCCGAGATCAGTTTTCATAGAATGATGAAAGACAAATTAGCAATTCATGTTAATCCCAGGATTAACTATTGACTGTAAAAACTATTGACGAGCCAAAGAGAAAATTGGCACAAAAGTTTGATGAAACCAATAACAAAGAAATCACATCGCTGTTGATAACATCTCAGAACAGTAAATACTTTATTACACGAAGATGGATGATATTTTGAACATTCGCTGCAAATATTAAAACCTCATGATATTCCCATGTTAGGCCCTATTTATCATTATGAAGATGATTTTCGAGCGCAAAAAGTCGCTCTAACATAGAAATTAAAAGCTGCGCCAATTTTGGTACACTCTGCATTTCATTCATTATTAATTGTATTTACAATATGACTTCAGATGCTCCTGGTGGACATCGATCTCCTATACTGGATTGGCTACCTTGGCGAAGAGTCGACATCATCGCAGTCAGGATGAACCCATATCTGCTCCGTCCGCCGCTGGATCGCCCACTTCAGGGTCGCTCTGCTGATGTTCTCCATCAATGGATTATTCCGACGCCGTCGTGCTGGTCCAAAAAGGTCGCTCTTACTTCGTCACCGCGTTGAATGCCTTTTGCCACCAGTCTTCGCAGTGTAGGAGTCCTCACTTGAATCCTTCTCGCGCAAATCATCATACACGAGAGACATGACAGTAGCTGGATCAAGTGTCAGACTGCCATGAATCGTAGCTGTACTCGCAAGCTTACTGCATTTTCATTGTCAATGACACCACAAGGGCCAGGCCAAAATATCCATGTCATCCTTCTGAGTCGGCTCTTTTCGAGGGAACTTCTCCAGTCATTGTAAATAAGGCCACCTCTAATCTTTTCCAATGTGGACATGGAGTCAGTGACGACAACAGCATGCCTGTAAGCAGTGAACTCGAGCCAGGACAAAGCCTGTCACAGCCCTCACTTCCATGCACATACTGGAGGTCGTAATACGGAACTCGCCGCAATTTTCATGCACCAGCTTGCCACAGACGAACGCCGCAAAAGCCCAATCAGACCTACTGGATTAATCCTTCACTGGATTAGATATCATAAACAATTGTGACGACATATCTTTTCACTGATTATAATCGCGATGACAATTGATATTCGATGATAAAGACTCAATGCTGCCAATCATCATCGATCACATATAAGGGGTCGCAGGTTCGAGTCAGATCATCTGCACAATTCTTAGCATGGCTATTTGATCGTTTGTTGTTTATCTCATTTCATTCTTATTGTGAATTAATTGAAAAGTAATTAACGATAGCTAAAAGCTGATTTCAACTTGCGCACCTAACCTGCATAATAACCTTGTAAAATTCATATAGGCAAGTCTATCCGGAAATTTTATTTGAGATGAAGTAGGATTTAAAGAGCTACGTGTATAAAATTTCAACGTTTGAAACAGTTCACAACTTTTATGTCACACAACATGCAATTATTGACATGCATAATGTTAACATGCATAATTAACTCATAAATTATGTTAAATTCAGGTACATGCTCTTACAATGTTGTAATTATGTTGATTGTATAAACAGTTCATTTCGGAATAAATGTCGTCAATGGTCGGCTTAGGCCTAATTGAATTAACTGGTCCGCATATCGACCGCAAAAATCTGTCTGATCGGCTCCTACCCCGTTAAAATCATCTAAGCGGATATTTTAACATTGAGTGCAACAGAGTTCGTTTGAACAGCTCGCCATTTGCTGAAGTAACTTTGTGAGAAAGTCTAATTGTCTATACTTTTGCTGAAAGTGCATGGAGACAATGAGTGGCGATAACAGGAACTACTATCGCCATCTTTGATGAAGGGACCCTTTACTCTTTGTACATTCAGCAACTCCTTGCAAAAAGTACTGGAATAATAATTGGAAATACTCAGTGTGGCTGCGAAAAGTCTCCTATCTCACTATCAAATGCGTCAGAATCATCGCCTAGAAGGGGAGACCACAGTGAAAACTAACGTCTGATAATTGCTATGAATGGTGCTACCACTGCTGCAATTTTTATTCCAGACTTGCGAACAGGAAGTTCAAGACTATAAAGTACGTCGTTTGCACAAACCAAAACTCCCTGATTCACACTGATATCGTTATGACAATGTCAACACTAAATAGAAGTTAGTAAGTACACGTATATGACAGCGTCCCGTTTGCTATAATTCGGTTTGTGTAATTAGCAAGTAATGAGTTCACATGATGAAAAAAATACAGTGTTGCTGACAGTCTTACATGTACAATCCGCGAGATTTTTCTTCAAATTTGCTGCACTAAATAACTTATGTAGGAAAAATGCACTAAATGTAGGTATTAGATAGCATAACCAACGAATAATAGGAAATTTTGTCTGTGTTTTAGATAAGGACTATTAAACAAACAATCAACTTCAGCAAAACTGTATGCAACAAAAAGCGTATATTATGTTTCATAAGATCTTTTGCAGGAAACAATGACCCACAATTTCACGAGTTGAATGATTTTTATTTATCCCCTCACTCGTCTCACAATGAAATATAATGACTCTATCGACATATCAGTTAAATATTTATCTGATGTCAACAACAAGATATGGTTGCATTGTGAAGATACAGTGAAATTTTGTTGAAATGTACCTTTCAATAAGTCTTTAGTCTGAAATACACAACTCAGAATTGAGTTGAAATCTTTGTCAAAGAATTCTTCTGCCAAATCAGAACTATTGTGAGATATACAACGAATTGCCCAAGATATCAAAATTATCAAAATATCAAAACGTTTATTTCTCAAATCGAGGACACAAACATATAATATGGCAAATAATGCTACAATTACGTATGATGAGAAATAAGATGATTTACAAAAAGAGAATACATGTTGTATGAATGTGATAATGTTATGGAAACATATTCAGATGAGTGTCATGAAGCAAACAAAAATGATCGGAGAGAATAAGATACCGGTAGCTCTGCAATGAAATGACATTTACGAGTATATTGCAGAAATAGCATTTGAATGTCGGTCTATTTTTTTATAGCAAGAAGCAAGTGAATGATTTTTTAGAGAAGAGACTTTAAATATTAATAAATATAAGCAATCTGATATCATGTTATCAAGCTTTTTAACTATTGAAAGTATCCCAAAGCAAATTCGACATACCTATTTAGCAAAGTCTGATTGTTGAGAGTCCAGAACAGAATCTTATTAAAGTATAAATATTCTCGCGAATTTACTGAAATCATACAGAAATAATATAGAGCAATTCATATTTTAAAGGATCTTACCTGAAATAGAGCGCTTAACGTTGAAGCACAATTGCATATAGTTCAATTACAATGTTCCGGACCTCGTTGGCTGATATATGCTTCATTGAATTGATATAGACTTCCAAGAGTATATCTCTAACTTCTTCATTTCATACTGAAATTGTCAACTTCAGCAAATGTTTCATCACAGCTATTTTCATGGCATGAATTATTTGCTTTTTCTTGCATTGTATTGTTCAAGGATATTGACATTTCCAGAGAGATCTTTAAATAAAAATGCTGTTGATGATTGCAAAGTGTGTATAACTTTGATTCATACTCATCAGAATCATATAGCGGAAATAACATATTGATGATATCATGGAAAATATCGTTAATACTGGCAGAACCATGACAATGTTATGATTTAATCTGCTGCTTCCATCATTCTGTATAGAGAGCTACGTGAGAACTGAATGCTTATAGCTGGAGAGACTATATAGGCCAAGACACACTCCGAATCACACCTTCTACAGCTCTGGCCGCTGTCAGCAGATAAACACTGACAGAAGCCAAGAAGGGAGTGAATACTGTGAGCAAGCCAGTCAACGCTAAACTTGTTCCGAAGATTCTCTTCGCACCATAGCGTTGCGCTAAAGTCCCTGCAGGAATTTGCAACGTGAAGTATCCCCAAAAGAATGCACTTAGGATAAGTCCTTGGTCTTGTTGAGACCAAGAGAATTTTTGTCCAGGCATTTACAGAGATTTACTGTTGGAAGTATTGGAAGGTAGCGGGCATTGGCCTTCTTCCGTTTGATTGTGATCTAAACCAGTGCTGTTTGTCATGGCCACAATAGCAACACTTAGATTAACTCGCATGGCGTAGTCCAATAAATTTGCCAAATATAGCAAAAGCACCAATAAATGTCGCTGTCCAAAACGAGGTCCTCCATATCTGCTCATTTCACATGCGTTCACGAGTTGTGGTGATCAAACTGGAAATCTCATTCCTTATCAGCTCTCTTGATATTTAACAGCAGCTGACTTTAGCTTTATGTCTCATGTACCTCACTGATGCTAATCATGTGGATTGCAGAGCACGTGAACTACAAATAGTTCATATGCTCTTGCCGATGTTGAATAATGAGTTTGAGACAAGGTTGGCTTTTTGCCGGCTAAAACAGGTTTTTGCCACTAAGTAAAACACAAAAACTGGTAAAAACCGGCTAAAACTAAAATTCCGAAAAATCAGTCTATTTCTTCACGAAATGATCGACAGCAACTTAGGGTTAGAGTATTATGATGCATGCGGGTTAGCAGTTTGCAACTCTTATGTTCCACAACATGACATTCATTCTGTGATAGAACCACATGATATGTTTTTATTACGAACGACATGCGATTTTGTCTTTTGTTTACGATTGCTCTGCCTTTTCTTGCGATTTAAAAACAAATGTAGACTTCAGCACGATTTTGGCTCTTTGGCTCATGTAACAGAAGTTGTCAGATACTCCCAGAATTATCATCAAATGAATGAAAAAGATGAAAATAACTTTATGAATATAACTGGTTTATACATAGAATTAAATTGAGCAAACCACTTTCTTCATGTGGACGGGCTTCAATAATCCCACTGTCATTATTCTGTGTTGGTTGTTCAGCAAGAATGCAGAGTGCATTTCAATAGTAGCTTAGGTTTCATCAGATCTAGATTTGAACCCAGGTCTCATGAACGCAGAGAGAACACTCTATCAAAAAGCGTCTGCACCGGAAAATCTCAGCTCCCAAATCAAGCAATGTGCAACAGTCACTTAGAATACATTTCTACTTTTTTAGAAATATACTAAATGTACTAATGCTTGTGACTGGAGCAGAAAATCATGATTTGCAAGAACAAAAATAATTAAATAACATAGTTCGCAGCAGCAATCTTGACAGTGAGGTATAGTGTATGTCTGAATAACTTCAGTCATAATCTCAACAAAAGAACATGTCCAGTTAGCTGCAAAATTGATCTTGTTAATAGAATCTGAGAGCCACAAACAATTTTGACATTATTGTGATATACAAGTTTGTTTAAAGTTCTTGAAATTTCCATATTTTGAGCTCAAATCAAAACTTTACTTTCAGTATTAAATTCATTTTACATCACCTTATCCTCTAAATATGTGAGGGTAAATTACCATAACAGGAAAATGTTGAAGGGTAATATTGTTAATCTGGTCTTTCTGGGAGTGCAGGATAAATTTCATAGTAATGTTCGTGTAATCACAATGGCCATGGGACATTTGCCACAGAATTAGAAGATAATCTATTCTATGAGATCAGCAGGGAGGTTAATCGTAGAAATCCGAGGCCAGATTTCTACATTTTCTTGCCCTTCTAGCTTCTATGGAATGCCTGTTTTCGATCTTCTACGTAGAGCTAAGTGATTTCCTTCCAGCATGGACGTCTGTTGCATCTCACAATGAATTAAGTTTGTAAAGCAACAAAATGCGTGCACGCTTAGAAGAATGCACAACAGCTTTACAACAACATTTTTAATAATAATACATATTCTTACACCTATACTTGGAACATATTCTTGATTGAAATATGATATTGATAAGGTTTAAATTGTGAAAATACAGGCCTAAATGTTTATCGAATGAGGAAAAAGTAAAATGAACTTATTGTGATTAACGTTCATCAGCAAAGTAAGGAGTGACGATGATCCCTTAGTACCCAAAAAACTAATGTGGTAAAGAAATAGTGGAAAAATAGTTTTAGCCAGTTTTTGCCAGTTTTAGCCGAAAACTGGTGACAAAAGCTGGTGGTTTTTACCAGGTTTTTACCGGTTTTTACCAGGTGGTAAAAACCAGTGTGGTTTTTACCCGCCAACCCTGGTTTGAGAAAATCTTCCGGGTACGTTCAAGAGAGTCCATATCGCTCATTACAGGGCCTGCTACAAAATTCATATTTTTTAGATGAACATTTTAATACTTGGATGCTTTACAGAAAATGATGCAGGAGCTGTAAGAAGTTAATAACCCCGTGACTTTCTAGAGCATAGTCAACGCTTTCAAACCATAGAAAACATTTGAAGATAGTAAGCTTGCAATGAAATACAGCCAGTTGAAACATTATGTCGGATGGAGTAGATAGAATTTTGACTTTTTAACTTTTCTACTTCAAGCCAATTTCTATCTAAACTAATGAAAATAACTTGGGTTTGCCGTGTATGCTTATACTCCGTTGGCCATAAAACATGGCCACGTATTTTTTAAAAATCTTTTCTTGAATTTAGAGACACTTCCTCTTCGGCTATGTCATAACATGTAAAAGTCATTCTGGTGCAGTGCCTATCCAAAGGACGCTTTCATATTGATTACAGGTGATGTTTTTGAGTTAACTTTTAGCGTTGTAAAATCTGATGTAAATTAGCAAATTCAGACATTTTAATGTAAACATATAGGTATATTTTGGAAGGTGACAGTGCTTTAGCCTGGTGCTTTGAAATAGCTATTTTTGGAAGATTATCATAAAGAAACATTGAATTCAAATAAATTGAAACATCTTGAAAAATAAATGCATTTCGCATCTGACCGCTCGCATAATTGATACATTTATTCAATACGTATATCATCTGAATAGGCATTAGTCAGGAAGGGTAATAACGGATGGTTCAACATACACTATGTCGCAATGAATTTATTTCGTTGTAAAATAGTCTAATTTTAAAAATGTATGTATTTGGTATGGAATACACTTAATTTCTTTGTGTTCTATGCACATTTGCCATATCAATGACGCATTTGAATTTGTTGTGTCTCATCTGGATATACAAATGTTCACATTTGGGTCTCAAATACTATAACATCATCCCAGTGTAAACACAGTTTAGCGATGGCAGCCCGTTAAAAGATGTATATGTTTTTATTAATTTGGACCCACAAATTCCAAGAAACATAATTACTAAAAAGTGAGGACTGAAATGACAACTTCAGTGCATTGCCCAAAGGCAGTCAGGATTGCGTGACTGTACTCGAAGAGGAAGTGTCTCTAAATTCAAGAAATAAAAGAGTTAGAAAATGTGTGACCATGTTTTATGGACAACGATATATAGCGACACATGTTTTTTGCCAGTTCTTTTTGCATTGCTGTCAAATTTAATTTGTTGTTATTTATCTCATCCAATATCAGTTTACTTCTGAATTGCTCTGTTATCTTTTTATCTTGTAGTTCTCTTTTGTGTAACTTTAATTTCGTAAAACTGGGCGGTATGTCGTTCTCATTACGTTTCATTGAATTTTAGATCATGTTGAATCTTAATTGATTTGTGGTATACTTTTTCTGTTTTTCTGAATTGATATTTTTCTTCTATTGACAACTTTTTATGACGATAAACGAATACCATTTTATCGCAAAGAATTTTAATTGATTACGCAACGTTTCAGACCTTACTTGTTCCATTTTCAAGCAAATATAAATTACAAACGGTTGTTCAAGTCTAAATAAAGACTAGGTACTAAAGTTTTGAAAACAACAACCTTAGAAATAGGAGAAAAAATATGCACATATATATTAAGAAATCTAAAGTCAATGTAGATTCAATGATTCGAAAGATGGAGGTCATAGCATTGGACAACATTCAGATGACGCGTTAATCCTTTGTCCCTCTGATTACATTTGGGATCTTGCTCTTTAATTATTATCGCTTCTGCTATTTGCAATGTGTTAGTTTCATTGAAGTTTGCGATAATTTCCATTGAGCACTTTTAATAACTGAATCCAATGGTTACAACATTGCATTGCACACTTGCGGATTGGAGAACGCCATCAGTCCTCATCAGGGCAACTTCAATTAATAATTTGAATTAGTAGGCATCATATCCTATTATAAATGACTGCTGGTATCATCGTATGAGAATCTTCACGGAATAGGTACGGTACATAAGGTCGACGTCTTTATTCGAAACTCGCAGCCTATGTATTTGGCATAACAACTTACATTTCCGTCTTGTCAAATCTTGCATTTAATTTTTTTGCATCTTTTAGGGTGTTACTGATTCTCTTTTTAAGTAACGCTGTTTTGCACATATATTTCAATATAGATTCGGTTTTTCAATTACAATTTGCTCGTAATTATTTATTTAATATTTGTATATATTCATGTTGATCAATTTCTGCATGTCATGGTTCGTATTCTTCGCCAAATAAAGCTATCCTATTTACTGTTCTAGTGCTATAACAGGAGTTTCACACAAAATCGTTCACAGGTGTGTGCATGGATGACGCGTGTGCATATTCACTGTTAATTCAAATAAGCTTCCCCGCAGATTGGAGTGAATCTTAGGCCTACCTATAAAATCAGATCAAGAGTAATGAAATAAAACCTCCGTAAATTTAGTCCTAGCAGTAAGTCACTCCCTGATTTCAAAAGTTTATAGTTCCAGGGTAAATAGATATTTTAGTCTACCTGTTCGCCTAATGTTTTGAGAACACCTCAAAGTTTGATCCCAAAACAGTTTGATAAAGATTGATTGATTTCATAGTTTTTTGGTCTAAGTTTTGCTTGTGTATAATTAAGCGAATAAAATTCATCAATATAAAATAAAGAAAATCAATAAAATCAATATATAAAGCAATAAAACACATCAATATATCTATGATGATAGACTTCATAGAATTACGGTCGATTTTAAAGTAGTTTCGTGTCATCTCTTGAAAGAAGGAAGTTTGTATAGAGTAGATGCAAAGGGGAGCTCATGCTTACACCATCGACCTGTCGGAATGTTTTGTCATAAGAAATTGTCCCTCCGCGTGTAAATTTGAAATATTTTAAAAAGTATGTTTTATATTCTACATAAAGGTATTTTTGCTATTTTTAGGTTTGTTGAAAGAGTTCTATCTATATACCACTAGCATGTAGATCAGCTGCAAAGCGAATAGTTTCATCGATGGAATATTGAGAAACACGAAACTAGTTGCTAGGGTATTTTTTATCATCATACAAAGTTTATGTTCATTTATATTGCCAAGGTCGATGATAAAACCTATAAATAAATGATGCCCCTGTTAGTGTACCTGTATGAATGCACGAAACTACAAAAGTCCTTATCCACAAGCATAATAAGCCGATGCGACCAATTAATGCTACTGGCTAAGTCAGCTTTTGGTTTTGCTAAACTCAGAATAAATAATTGAAAAGTTTGTTGATAATACGAACATGCAACATTTGATGATACTTAAGTAACCTAAGTTTTGAAATAGTTTTTTTATTCACTAATATTCCATTCGTCCTCACGCGTCCAGAAGTTTTGTTCAGAACCTTAATTTACCTATGGGACTGTTCAGACACAAATCTAGCCCGATGGCACATTCCCGCGCGTCTCTTTGTGAGCAGTCCCATAGGTTTATTAAGGTTCTGAACAAAAAATCTGACGCGTGAGGCCGCACCGCGTCGCGTCCAGTGTGAATGTACCAGTAATGGTATATAGACCGTTCCAGGACACATAAAATTCAAAAAATAGTATCTTTAAAAAGCGACTAAATTTATCAATTTATGTCATTATTTCAGGTTTTTAAGACCTAAATTCATAAATTTAGACCATTTAAAAAGTACCATTTTAAAAAAAATATTTAAAAATATACCTCCAGAATAAGCATAGGAAATAGTTCATAATCTGAAAAGAGTTTTATAAAAATAAAAAATAAAATGTTAAAATAGAAAAAAAGTTTTAAGTTCGTTGGGTTTTTTTCATACACTGAGAATGAGTATAGGAAATAGTTCATACACTGAAAAGAGTTTTATAAATAAAAATAATTTTAAGTATAAAAAAAGAAAAAAAGTTTTAAGTTCGTTGGGTTTTTTCATACACTGAGAATGAGAAATGTAAAAAAAATATATGACCTCCAAACTCTTATAAAAGTAAAAAAAATATGATATCTCAAAAATGTAAAAAAATATATGACCTCCAGACTCTTATAAAAGTAAAAAAAATATGATATCTCAAAATGAGTATAGGAAATATTTCATACACTGAAAAAGAGTTTTATAAATAAAAATAATTTTAAGTATAAAAAATCAAAATATTTCTTAAAATATTTCTTTAAAAAATGGATAAAACAAAAGTGGAAGGAACCTCAGAAATGGAAGAAACAAAAGTGGAAGGAACTTCAGAAATGGAAGGAACCACAAGACTATATCCTTCGTTATCATAGTTAAAAATAAGTGAAATGGATCTTAATTATTATTAAGATTAGAGCATTATGATAAATTAAGAAGACATAATTATTACTTAGACATTCTTTGTTATTGTATTCTCAACATTATTTAAAGTACTAATTGTGTGAACTAGAAGATCATTGTAACTCATAAACTCAAAATTATTCAATGAACCCGTACACTGGCTGATAATTCAAGACAGAAAGAGATTTATTGTTTTAGCAACGGAAACATCTAGCAGCTTTCCCCTAAAATTATCGTGGAAACTCTTGTCATTTCAATTTACCCATCGGTAAACTTTTGACATTTCAACTGACGCGTGCGTAAAAGTTTTGACATTTCAATTTACCCCTACGTAAATTATTTTCAGAACCTGTTTTCAAAATCTATTTTCAAAGTCTGTTTTCAAAGTTTGTTTTCAAATTCAGTTTTAGAAATCGATTTGCAAAATTCATTTAGCGTTTGCCAAACACATACGGGTAGTAAAGTACTTCCCATTGTGAAGATATGAATAGATTAAGCACATAAGAGTGCATTGACAATAAAAGCAAATGACAATAAAATTCTTCTTGTGAACTCAGAACGCATAAACGCCGATATGCGGGTTAGTTGTTATGGCAATTTTAAACAACCATTTTAACGATGAAACATATTAACAAATGAAGTTCATGAAGAAAAATGGAAATATGTAAAACAATATAGATTAGAATAATTATAATATAATCATTTCAAAATCGAATAAGTAGTAAGGAAAGTCATCATTATGGAAAAGTTTTTTAATCTAGGGGTCCCTATAAGAAATTTTTTTATTATAAAATGAGCAACATAAATCAGTTTTTAAAATTATATGAAACACAAACAACAACGAATTTTGATCTAAAGAAAATCTCAAATCAATTGGGAATAAAGAATTTTCACATATTGATGAGAGACGAGTTACAATTGATTAAAAATAAGCCATCTATAAATTTCATAACAAATTTTCATACGTCAGATCAAAAAGGTGTACATTGGTCTGCAGGTATGTCTAATAAAAATGGAGATAATTACTATTTTGACTCTTGTGGATTACCTCCAACAAACGAAGTTAAAAAATTACTTGGCAATGGAACTTATAATACATTTCAAATTCAAAAACCGGGAACAACTTACTGTGGACAATTATGTCTTTATGTTTTATTTAAATTACAGGAAGGAGTACCATTTCTGGATATTATTTTAGAATTGAACAAGGGAATTTCATTCCCGAAACGTTAGTTCCAATAATAATGATAATGATAATTAAAAATCAGTTCGTTGTAATTCATTTTGATAAAATCGGCCTCTGATATCTTCATCATCTAAATCTTTAATTTCATAAGTAATCGGATAAGTTTGGTTTATTTTACAAACTTCAAATATTTCTTTAGTCCAGTAACCAACAAAGCCTTTTTCAAATTTATTCTTATATTTAAATATTCTAACTCTATCACCAATTTTAAATTTCGGCTTACGTTTCTGCAAATTCGGATTACTCTTATTCAAATTATTATTTTCGTTCGAATAATTATTCTCGAATGTTTTCTTTCGGATTAAATCAGGGTCGTCAGAAGCATTCTTTGGAGTTTCTTCAATACCAGAATGAACTTTATTATTGTACTCTTCTACAACTTCTGGTAATATCTTCAACCATTTCTGATTTCCTCGCTCAGTAAATTTTTTGAAAATTTTATTTTTTAACGTCCGATTGAATCTTTCTATTACTACAGCTTTTCCTGCATTTTCTGTGGAATAAACAGTTTCAAATAGTGGCTGAACGTTTCGGTTATAAAATTCCGACCCTTTATCAACAAACAATTTCCTTGGCTTCCTCTTACTTTCTTTAAAGATTTCTTCAAACGCATATTTAACTGACAGACCACTTTTATTTTTTAAAGGCTTTACCCAAGCGTATCGTGTATATAAATCTATAACGGTCAATGCGTATTTATAATCAGAATCATTCGGGATATGAATAAGATCAGCACTCCAAATATCATCTTTATTAAATACTTTTACTTTCAATAAATATTTAGGCCTTCTATATTCTTTATGAATTTCAGACGCGTAGGTTCGAGCGTTGCTCTCAGACAGTTTTGCTGTCGTTTCATTTAAACCCTGACCGAATAATATTTTAGCTTGTAAAGCTTTCTTAACAAACATTCTTTCAATTTTTTCTCTAAATGTAGGATTTTGAATACTATCTAATTCTTGAATCATCTTCTTATCAGCTGCATGTCGAGAACTTAGATCATGATTTCGATAAGCTAAATCATGTCTATAAGCGGCGGCATCTACTCCATTTATTGGTTCTTCACCTGGTTTTGGATTATTATTCTCATCTAGTCTTATATCTAATCGAGTTCCTGGGCCGGTATATGAATGACCAGGAAGATGTTTTTCTTTCGAATATTTACTCCAAATAAAACCAGGAAAGTTTTCTAATGTTTTTTGTATGTCGTTACCTTCATAAATTTTACAATTTGAGTTTTTATTTTTGTTTAATAGATAATTCAATAAATCTAAATTAGCAATTTTTAATTTAATTAAATTTTCGGAATCCATTTTAAAAGATAAAATAAAATAAACGTTTTACCGAATAGAACCTTGTTCAGACGCTTTAGCCGATCGGACCAAAGGTCCTGAGGTTATTACCTTATCATACTAGGACTTAGATGTATTCCAGAACCATCTTTAGTTTCTTTAATTTCTATTAAATCATCAACATTGTGGAGAATATTTTTAAGAACTCGTTTTCCTTCATCAACTAAATCTAATTTACTAATAAAATTATCTACTATTCCTTCACCCCTAGCAACTTTCTCTAACTCTCTATCATGACGTTTTTGTTCTTCTAATGCTGCCTTCTCTGATTTATTTTTATTTACTGCTTGGACAATACCAGCTGTCCCACCCGCAACACTTCCTGCTGCTGCTATGCCACCTATTATTAGTGGAATTAATGGGAGAATCCCGCCATTCTTTTCTTCTTGTAATTGAATATTCTCTATCATTGGTTTACTTATGTAATACTTTTTTTATTAATAGTAATAGTTTTAGGGGAATTTTTGTCAACAATACTACGTAATTTTAATTCAACAGTTTTATTATTATGACTTTTCGCTTCCGACATTTTTAATAAAAAATTTTTAAGTTACGAAAAATTTTAATCCATTGCAGTTATGAAAAATTTTTAAGTTAAGAATTTTTAAGTTATCAAAAATTTTAATCTATTCTAGTTATCAAAAATTTTAAGTTACCAAAAATTTTAAGTTACCAAAAATTTTAATTAACCTATCCGTACCATCTTTCTATTAAGAATTTCATTTAGAATATTTTACATCTTCTAGCAATAAACCATAAGCCATCAATGAAGTTGTGGAATCTTTTTTTTCAATATTAATTGTTACATCACAACCATTTTTAATAATATCTTCAGATTGTGCACTTAAATCGAAACAGAAAACAGGATATAAATGTCTCCAATCTCCAGGAGTTAATTGTTGTTCAACTCCAAATTCCATACAAAGATTTCGATAAGAATCATATCCTTCCATAAATTGATTATTGGTATCATCGAATCTTAATGGATCAATTGGATATCTGGTTTGATTTAATGAAACTTGTAAACTTCGAATTGTATCAATATGAAAAAGATTGTTGTTCTTATCAAAACTTGGAGAATTATTTCTTTGAAATGTTAGTAATAAATATCTTGGAGTATTCGCAGTTCCAGTAAAATGCCAGTTAAATCTTTGTTCGGAAAAAGTTACTGAACTAGCAGTACGCTTTAGAAAATTTACTGGAATTGGTTTGATAGTATTTAATCTTTTTGCAATAGCTGATTCAACCTCTAAACTAGGAGTAATATGATTTATCCACCATTCAAGTCTATCAATTTTTAAATATGGTTTTTTTCCAGTCTTACCAAAAAAGATTAATTCATTATTTGCTGTACGATGAATTATTAATTTAAATTTTAATTGATATGATATTTTATCATAATCTAAATATCCGAATAATGGAGACAATGACCAATTAACTGTCTGTTTACTTTTCTTGTTAAATTCACGTCTTTCTTTATATGCACTATTGTTTGTTTTATTTAAATGTTTTGCAATATTTTCTACATCTTTCGCAATTCCTGCTGCATCTGTTCCAGCGTGAGTTAAATCATCTATAATTATACCATCATTAGTATCAGGAAACCAACCTTCGATTTCATACTTTTTATTATTTTCACCAATTGTTACAAATCTAAGCATTGTATCAATTACACCTGGAGAATCACTTATTGTTTCTATATTTTGAGTTGCAACATCGAAACGCATTTGTGTAAATAATTTTGGAAAGAAATTATTCTCTAATGCAATATTATCGGTATCTGGTAATGGTGTTGTAAAATTGGCATCACTATATAAAGAATAGTCACAGTGTAAAAACGAATCGGATAAATATAAATAACTTTGTTGATTATCAACTTCAAAAATTAAATCTCCTCCAGTATTTACTCTACTGGAAGATCCGGGATTCATAGCAGTTCTTATATAGTCATTCTTTTTTTGATTATAATTGACGAACGGAGGATCATCCAATCTAAATTTTCTTTCAAACGAGGAAGACATTTTTATAAAAAATAATTTGACTTTTTGTTTTTCTCGCACATAGAAAAAATTTTACTAAATATAATTTTAGAATTTTGCTAGACCGGCTCCGCTGTTAACACCATTACCTCTTATTTCTTCAATTGTTTTTTCATTATTTTTATTTTCATTATGTTTACTATCAGACTCCACAGCTATGTTAGCAATTTTGTTTTTTGTTTCATCTGAAAGTTTTTTTAAATTTTTTAGTTCTTCAGAATCATTTTTAAGTTTACGAATAGCTTCTAGTTGTTTTAATTCGTTTTGAGACTTAACAGCATTTGATATTGCACTAACTGTACTACCTATAGCAGCTGCTCCTTTTGCACCAGATGTAATCAAATCTTTATTATTTTTAATTAAGTTAACGATGCTTCCAATACCAGAAAATATACCATCTCCTTCCGTGTGAACTGTTTCTCTATTATCATAATGATAAACAGGATTCATACGTGGTTCATGAGCAATGCTTTGATTTGAAGCAAAATGTTTAAGATTGTGTTTATAAATTATAGGCATTTTTTAGGAATAAATTTGACTTTTGGGAAAAATATTTACGATTGGTTAGTAACCTGAGGACCTTTGGTCCGATTAAGATTTACGTGCGTCATCGGCTAAAGCCTCTGGACAAAGTCCGATCAAGATTTACGTGTGGAATGTCCAACAACTTCGTGATAACTTTATTAATTTTCCGTTGCACTTTATCTATTGCGTCAAGCAGCGTGTGATGTATTTTAATTTCTTTTCTATTAACTTGCATTTTCTCCTGATTCATCTTCAACGCCGTTTTAAGAGCATTCAATTTAACTTTAAGAACATCTAATTGTCTTTTAACAGCATCTAATTGTTTTTTATTTTCTTTAGAGTTTTCTTGTAAATTTTTCTTTAATTCATTTTCTAAATTGATTTTAAGAGTTTTCATTTTATCAACTCTTTGATTAAGTGAGTTTACTTCATTTATTATTCTATTCATCTTTTTCATTTGTTGAGTAATTTTAGAACTTAATTCATCAACACTTTTTTGGAATGTAGTTTATAACTGCTTTAAATTTTTTTTAATTCTTTCAGGTAGTTTTTCTATTTCATCTTCTAATTGTTCTTTCAATAATTTTATCTGATGTTTATTTTTAATGACTGCAGATTTTAAATTTATAGAAAGTAATATTAAAATTTTTGATTGTTCTGAAATCTTTTTAAAAAGTTTTGCTATATCTGCTTCTAGCTCTCTATCCTTTTTATCAAGTTTTAATAATTTTTCGTTTAATGATTTGTCATTCAGTTTTAGCAACTTTAATTCATTCATCAGTGAAACCAAAACATCGTTGATATATTTTTCTTTTAGGTCATTGATTTGTGTATCAACATATTGTTTATTTGTTAACTCTGTATTTTGTTGCGGAAGAATAGAAAGATGTAATGGACCAGATAAAACGTCTCCAGTTTTCATGATATAATTTTCTATTTCTATTTCTGATTCACGATTATTCGGGATATATGCACCTCCACCAACATTTGGTAACATCATTTTTTAACGATAAAAATAAAATCTTTTTTATATAATGAGAAAAAAAATAAAATTTTTTCTAATAAAAATAAAAAATGGAAATGTCTCAAATTTGTCAAGTTTGTAAGACACATTTTTCAAACCCAACGATGTTGTATACTCATATGAAAAACAGACCATGTGGTATGCATATGAATCAATTTCAAAAAAATATTCAACAAAATAATATTCAACCTAATAATAATATTCAACTGGAGCAACCATTACAAGGATTAAAGCATTTATTTATTTCAGATCAAGGACAAAATCTTTATACTGCTAGAAAAAATACACCCAGACAAAATGATCATTTAGATACAAAAAATAATTATGTGACTCAATGGCTTAATACATGTGAAAATAATCATGTAAATCAAAATAATCCTTTTGTTCAAAATAATCCTTTTGTACAAAATAGTCATGTTAATCAAAATAATAAATCTGTGAAAGGTAATACGAAAAAATGTTCTGGTTGTAATAAAAATATGACGTCCAAAAATTTTGCACGTCATTTAAAATTATGTGAACAATCAGAAGAGGTTAAAAAAGATAAAAAAGAAAAACTAAAAGATCAGTTATGTCGGTATTGTAATAAATATTTTACAATTCAAGGAATTACTAATCATTATAATTCTTGTATAAGTTCTACAAGACAATGTACAAGTTGTCAAATTACTAAACCTAGGACAGAGTTTTATGATAGTAAATATAAGTGTACGGATTGTTTAAAAGAAAATGTAAAGTGTAGAGGTTGTCAAAAAATTATATTAAAGAAAAATTTTCCAAGACATGTAACACTTTGTCCAAAACTTAACCAAGATCTTAATCAAAATTTCAATCAATATAATAATAATTTATATCAAAATGATAATAATAATAATTTATATTAGATAAAAATTACTTTTTATTATTAAAATAGGCTTATATATATTAAAATAGTTGTATTTCTACTAAAATAGTTGTATTTCTACTAAAATATTATTTTTTTATAAAGAAGAAAATATTATTTTATTAAAATATTATTTTTTTATAAAGAATAAAATATTATTTTATTAAAATATTATTTTTTTATAAAGAATAAAATATTATTTTATTAAAATATTCTTATGCATTCTGGAAGAGAGGAGAGGTATAAAAATACTTCTTTTAAGTATAGGAACAAAAATACATATACATTCCGGAGGTTCTACAGAGGTTAAAAACACTCATTAGAGTGTAGGAATGCTAGTCCGGAATCAACAAATAATAATTCCTAAATTTTTTTTTAAAAATAATAAATGAATAAAAGCGAAAATTTGGAAGATTTATATTCACCGGTTATAATTAAAAGTAATAAAAGTGATAAAAGTAATAAAAGTAATCTAAGTCGTCATAAATCTCTTAATATATTAAATGAAATGATAAATAATTATATAAATAACACTGAGTTTCAAGATACACTATCCCCTCAAGATCCGAATCTAAATAAAGACGAAGTAGAATATGTAAAAGATATTAATAATATTGTAGATAATCCTAGATATAATACTATAGGTAATAATATATATAATAAAAAATATGTAGAGACACCACCAAAAAAATTTTTTTCCATAATTCATCTCCTAATAAACAAATAGCATAATCAGATCTTACACGTCTTTGGAATTTTTAAAATTTCATTGTATAAAAATATTATTTGCATGTATTTTAATATTTTTTATTTATCATCTTATTATATGTATTGGAAATCAATTGGGTTACTTTCTAACAGAGGAACAAAAGAGGATAAATTTTTATAAACAAGAAATGAAAAATTTTAAAGGTTGGAAGACTGATGAGGATAAGATGAAGGATAAAACTAATAATAAAAATATTACACAAGGTAGAATGTATCAAGAAAATTTACATTTCATTGTTTACGGTAAAACTGGAAGTGGTAAGACTACGTTTATTAAAAAATATATAAAGGAACATTATGAGGATAAAACAAAAGTACATATTTTTTGTATGCATACTTCTGAATGGCCAACTTTTACAAACGTTTATAATGATAAACAATTAGATGAGTTACAAGATATGGAAAGTTTTGCTGGTACACCTGAAAATAAATCTTTATTAATTTTAGATGATGTTGCAAGTTTATCAAAACAAAAAAATATGTCAGAAATATTTACAAAAGGAAGGCATCAAAATATTCAAATAGTTGTATTAGCTCATAAAGCTTGTGATGTAGATAATAAGATTAGAGAAAACATTCAAACATTTTTTACAACTACACAAAATAATGCAGCATTCTTTAATGATATTAATAAAAATTATAAAATGAATATGCCTTTATCATATTATACACAACATAAATATGGAATAATACGTGTTGATACCATAAGTGAACATATGCAAGTATATGATAAAGATTTGAATATATTAGTAGATACCGAACATGAAATCTATAATAACTCTCAAGATTTTGATATTAGAATATATGCAAATAGAAAACATTTATCAAATCAAGTTATAGAACAAATAATTATCTTTTTAGAATCTGAAGCAAAAGTACCACTAAAAATTATTCCCGATACATTTAATTTTTATTTTGATAACTATTTAAATACAAAATTTGGTATACCAATACCTAACAGATTACAAGATAATGAAACATTAAACTGCTTGAAAACTGCAATGGATGATGTTAGAAACGCCTTAAGAAAAGCAACACCAATAATATCTGATGTTAAATTTACACTTTCTGATGCCAAATCTACATTTAATGAAGCCAAAAAAACATATGATGATATACAACCATTAATAAATGGTGTTAGCGAAATATTTAATAATTAACAAAAATTTATCATAATTTTATTTATTTTTTATAATAAACTAAAAACATATTTTATAATATTTTGTTTTAAAATTGTAAATATATGGATGAAGATTTAATTTATTTAGTGTTTTTAAATCATATACGGTTAAGTTATCTTTATTAATTAACCACCATAAATTATTAAAAGCCAAGAATACTCTAAAACTTCGAAGACAAAGTGGAAAGTCTGTTGTTATAGTATATTTAGGTATACCGTTTTTTATTTATTTTATAATCTTTTACAAATTGCATATATTTATGGTGATAATAAAATTTAACTTCTTGTTTAGGAGTAAGAGGATTAGTAGGATGTCTATAATTTTTTAAAACTAGTACATGTTCTATCTTATACTCTTCAAACATTTTTATATTTTTTATAAAAAAGTTTATCAAAAAAATATTTTAGAATTTTTCTTTAAATATTAAAACATAAATTTTTATTTAAAAAATAAAAAAAATGAAAAAGTTTTATTGTGTCTTATGAAAAAAAAGTTACAAACAAAAAGAAGTTATCAATCTCATTTAAATAGTAAATTGCATTTACAAAATGTAGAACGATCCAAAGAAGAAAATATATCAAATATAAGTAATTATATAAATTATTTAGAAACATTACTTACTGATATAAAAATTAAAAAATATTTGATGATTATTCACATTCGGAATATAAAAAAGTTTTTAATAATCATAACGTTAATGTATTAAATTTTAAATTTTTATTTAATGAAATTGATGAAACTAAAAAAACCGACGAAGCGATAACAGATATCAAATATTTATTTGATGAGTCTGTTGAGCACAATGAAACCCATGAAACCTTTTATGATGTATTAACAAACTTCTATAATATATTTAAGAAATCTTTCAAATGTTATATGAATGTAGAAGTACTTTATACAAAAACTGGACCTGATGGAATTCCTGAAGAAATAATACAAGGACATTTTATAAATTCACAAGAAATTCATAATGTAAATGATATACAACCCATATTTGAATCGATGATACTTAAATTAGAAAATTGTATAATTGAAGCCCAGTTACGTGAATTTGGTTGGAGATTTGTTAAAATACAATCTAAGAAAATAGTAATTGATAAATATAAAAATAATACTGGTGGTAGTTATGTTCCTTTGCCTTTCAGTTCACCACAAATAATCAACATAAAAAATATGGATGAACGTTGTTTTCTGTGGAGTGTTATAGCACATTTACATCCTGCACGATATCACAAAGAAAGACTAAGTAATTATAATAAAGAAGAATATATTAATGAATTTGATCTTTCTGATGGCTTACATGAATTTCCATATGATTATAATAAGCTAACAAAGTTTCATAAAAAGAATAAAAATTTAATAGAAGCAAATGTTTTTGAATTAAAAATAAAGTATGTTTCTATTGGTGATATTAATCCATTATACTCAGATTCAAAAGAATTTTATTTAAATAATAAAAATTTATGTCAATTAGAAATAGTATATAATGATAGAGGAAATTACATGCATCATAATATTATTTACCAAGGAAAAATAATATGTACTGAAAAATTTGAAATTGTTAAAACACTATCACCAATAATGATTAATCATAATAATTATAAAGGATGTGGATTTCCTGATGATTATGAAATAGAATATACATCTTTATCATCAGAACATAGACATAAGTTAGAGATGTTACCGCAACTATATAAAAAACAATATCAACAAGAATATCAACAAGAGTTACAAATGTTACATAATCAATATCTACAAAAATGTCAACAAGAAGAAACTATATCATTTCACAAATGTATTGAAGATGAAAGGAATCTCGAAGATGAAGAATATTTAAAATTTTCATACAATATATACAGTGCGTTCATAAAGTCACTGTGCACCTAATAAATCAATGGATGCGCAATACTTTGTCGCTTAGAATTTGCCACGGCACTATAAAAAGTGGAGTTTATCTTGTAGAAACTTCGACTTCTGTGTGATCACAAAATATCTATTTACATACTACAAAAGCATTTGAAAATGTCCACCTTGTTCACGAATACAAATGTCAATTCGACGTCTCATATTCTCAAACATTCGGTGAATTTCCTCGTGCCTGATAGCGTCAATTTGCTGTCGGCGGTTTTCTCTAGACTCCTGTAGATTTCGTGACCTGCTTCCGTAAACCTCCTGCTTCACCGCTAACCACCAGTAAAAGTCCAAGACATTCAAATCCGGGATCTAGGATGCCAAACTCCTTCAGAGATAACTCTTGTTTGAAATATTCCACTAAAATATCGAATTGAGGAATTGGCGGTATGCGCAGTTGCTCCATCTTGCTAGAAATAAGTAGTCAAACTTTCATCGTCACTTAATTCGTCAACGAGTGAAGCAATAATTTTGTCAAATAATTTTTGCAATAGTAGTTGAATATCGGCCTAAGCATTTGTAGTCTTGACATAAGAGAATGTAATGGCTTCTCAACAAATTCGTGTGGGTTTTCACTAGACCATATGCGGGAACTCTGACTACTGAAATGCCTTGATAGATGAAACCAAGCTTCATCAGAAAAGAAAGTCTTATCGAGAACATTATTTACATTTAGATTTTCCTTGAATCAAACACAGTACTTGAATTACAAACGCTTGTCATGATCGGCATCATTCAATTCATGTTGGCCAGAGATGCGGTACGGATATAGGCCAATGTTCTTTCTTGCAGCAGGATGAGCCGCCCCGAGAGATAGACCCACTTCTTGGGATAAGTGACGCATCGACTTGTTTGGGCAATGAGTCATAGCTTCAGAAATAACATTTTCAGGAATAACTTTTTTTATCGCTTAAGATTAGGGCCTAATGGTCGATCTGAGCGTGATGGATCGTGCACCGAGTCAGCTTTTCTGAACTCACTGATTGGACTCCAATCAACATTTCGATGAGGCAAATCAGATGTAGGAAGTCTTTCTAAAAAACCCTTCTTCACCTCATTATTATATTCCCAATGGCGCGAAAAACATTTTCGACCAAGAAGTTCTTCTCTCGCATTGACAGCATACCATGCTTAGCTTCGAAATGCAACGTACTGATCTTCACCGAGTTAGTAGCTGACAAATGTGAAGTTAAATTCAAATTCTAGATCATGTTGAATGTCGCAAGCTACTCAATTGCGCTTCCCAAACGAGCCAGTGACTCTGTGCATGTGATAGATATCTACAATTGTAAGATTACGACTGTTTTCTTTGGCAAAACAAAGTTAGAAGAGGTGCACAGTGACTTTGTGAACGCACTGTATAAACATTTAACTTCACAAGATAATTCTCAATTTAATGAACTAGAATGTCATCCAAAAAATCTGCAACAATATAAAGAACATTGTCAACGAAAAAATCTACAAGAATATCATATGGGTAAACATATATTACGTAAGGAATATCATGAACAATATGAAGAACAATGTCGAAAACATTATGAAAAACAATTTCAAAAAAAATATCAAGAACAATATCAAGAACAGGTAGAAATATTACAACAGGAATATCAAGAAAAATTAAAAATATTAAAAAATGAATTAATGCAACCAGCACAAGCAAATATACTACACTATCAAGATCATTATATTATTATTTACAAAAACTTCAGATAATACTAATTATCCTTGTCTCAAATGTATGACTAGTTATAAAAACGAACAAGCACTAAATAATCACTTATCAAATTGTCAGCAATATGATGCAGCTAAAAATACTTTTACTAAAGAAGAATATTTAATTTATAATAAATGGTATTACAAAAATAAAGTACCCTTTATTATATATTGTGATTTTGAAGCATATAATGTTAACATGACAGAAAGTTCTGATAAACATGTGCTTGAACAAAAACCATTATGTTGGGGAATGTACATTCATTCAAATTATCCTGAATTATTTAAATCAGAATATTATCAATACTATGGTGAAGATAGTTCAGAAATGTTTACAAAGAAAGTAGAAGAATTGCAAGGTCACTTTTCACAATTGCTTAAAACAAATAAACCAATGCTTCCATTAACGTCTGAACAAACATTACAATTTCTTAATGAAACAAAATGTTACTACTGTGGAAAAGTATTAGGATGTGATAGAGTAAAAGATCATGATCATCTAAATGGATTATATAGAGGTGCAGCACATAATTCTTGTAATCTTAATGCTAATAAATTTAGATATAACTTTGTCCCTTTATATTTCTATAATGGTTCTAAATATGATTTCCATTTAATAATAAAAGATTTTTTTTCATCTGAAAAATTACAACAACTAAGACCAAACTTACTATGTAAATCAGTAGAAGAATATTTTTCAATGCAATTTGGTTGTATTAGAATTTTAGATGTAATTAGATTTTTTAATCCTTATTCATTAGATGTCATAGAAAAAACTTTGAAACCTGAACAATGTAAAAAAAAATAAATATAATTTAAAACCTTTAAAAAAAGGAATATTTCCGTATGAATATATAACTGCAGATTTTAATTCTGTCAATAAAATTATGAAAGAACAAAAACTTCCTCCAATAAATAAATTTAAATCAACATTAAAACAATCACAATTATCTGAAGAAGACTATACAGAAGCTGAAAAAAATTGGAGAGAGTTAAATTGTAGAACAATGTATGATTATACAATGAAATATCTTCAGATAGATGTATTAATACTAGCTGATCTTTTCGAAAACTTTCGTGATATGTGTGTAGAATATTACGGAATAGATCCATGTTATGTTTATTCTACACCAGGTTTAACATGGTTAGCAGGATTAAAACATACTGGTATTCAAGCCGATGGCTCTAGGACAAAGTCCGTTAAACTTAAATAAAATACATATAATAAATACATACATAAAGAAAATACATATGATAAATTATTATTTTTTGAATCTGGAATTAGAGGTGGTGTTTCATCAGTTTTAGGTAATAGATATGTTAAATGTTATAATAAAAAAGTAAATCCTGATGATTATGGTTATTTAAAAAATTTAACTCCAGAAGAAAGTGATCAGTTTATAAAATTGTTTAATCAAAATATAGAAGGACTTATATCAAATGAAGATAGTCAAGCAGCAGTTGATGAAATCATGAGAGAAAACTATTTGTTATATTATGATTTTAATAGCTTATATTCTTCTTGTATGATACAAGAATTACCAACAGGTGAAATGGAAAGGAGTACCATTCTTGAATACGAACCTACATTAGATGGTGAAAATAATTATGGTTATATGTATGAAGTTGATTTAGCATATCCTGATTATATAAAAGATCAAACAAAATATTTTCTTTTCTGTCCCGAAAACAAAATTCCCAATATAGAAGATTTTTCAGATTATCAAAAATCTATAATGCCTAAAAAATACAGACCAACAAAAAAACTTATGTTAACACAAAGTAATAAAAGAAAGTATGTTGTTGAAGGAAGAATGCTAGATTGGTATTTAGAACATGGAATGATTCTTGTTGAAATTCACCGGAAACTAGTGTATAGAAAATCTAGGTGGTTAAAAAATTATATAGAGTTCAATATTGAAAAACGTAAAATAGCTAAAAGAAATAAAGATGATTTTCGAAACGCATTCTTCAAATTAATGAATAATGCATTTTATGGTAAGACTTTAGAAAATGTGCGTAAAAGACAAAATATTGAAATAGTTTATGATAGAGATAGGTTTCAAAATTTAACAAGGAAACCTACATATAAAAGGACTACTAGATTTAGTGATGAACTATGTGCAGTACATCTAAGACGAAACATTATAAAACATGATAAGTTTAATTTTATTGGTTTCACTATATTAGAATTAGCTAAGCTATTTATGTATAGATTTATATATGATCATTTAGCACCTGCTTATGGTGAAAACTATAAATTACACTTTACAGATACCGATTCTGTTTTCTTAGAATTAACAGTACCGTATAATTTTTCACTTGATGAAGAAATAGATAAAATAAAAGATATCATTCATCCTTCTGATTTATATAAAGTAAAAGATGAGTTAGGAAATAAAAAGTACATAACAGAAGCTATATTTTTAAAATCTAAATGTTTTTGTTATAATACAAATTCTAACACAGATTCTAAAACATTAAAAGGAATTTCAAATTCATCAGTCACTAATCAAATAACATTTCAAGATTATAAAAATGTATTATTTAATAATGAAATAAAAACAGCATATAATTATAGACTTAATTCAAAGAAACATAAAATGTCTTTAAAAGAAGAACATAAATTAGCATTAGATCCATTTGATGATAAAAGAAAAATTTTACCTGATAGAATAACTACTTTACCTTTTCAATTTTCCAATTTCTAAAAAAGTTAAATTCAATAAAATATAAAATAATATAAAAATATAATATAAAATTATAATATAAAATTATAATATAAAATATAATATAAAAATATAATATAAAAAATGGATTAAATTAGAGCTGATAATTTTAAAAGAATTAAACAATTAGACGAATTAATAAAACAAAGAAATATTATGAAAGAAAATCATCTTCAGCATAGAATGAAAAAAGCTGGTATACAATCTGATATGTTTGATCAATTAAAATTAAATGAAGAAGTAAAAACTGATTATGAAAAAACTGTCGAACCATTTAAAACTCTTGAAAAACAAATTAATGAAAAACGTGTTGATATAGCGGATCCAGTACTTAAAACACTATTAGATGATTATGGTTTGTTAGAAGCAAACATAGATAAAAAATTACCAAAATCTATGTTATTTGAACATTCTACTTTCTTTTTAGATAAAAATTATTTGCAAGATTTTATCTTGGTGGAAAAGAAATATTTCCAGAACCTTTACGGGGGTTAATTTTTACGCCAGATAAATCACCTATTAGTTTAAATAGAAATTTTGTTGATCTTTTAAGAGGAGCAGATTTAAAAAAATTATGCTGTAGAAGATCTTATAAAATATAAAGCTATGTTAGATAGAGTTGGCGTAGTAAAATCTCTTAGACGTTATAAGGACTTAGAAAGATTAGTTTCATCGGGAGTTAAAGTAGGAAAGGGTTTTAAAACAGAGACAACTGTATTTTTACCAGATGATCCACAAGAGTTACTAAATAGATTAAATATTTTAATATCGGCAATAAAAGAAGGACATAATTCTAGTTTCAATGAAATTCATGCTATATTGAAAAGACTGTTAGAAATGAAGATTCTCAAGGAAGAGGATTATAAAAGTATAGCTGTTATATGTTGTTTCTAGTTTTTATCTACGATTTTTTTTATCTACGATTTTTACCTACGATTTTTTATCTACGATTTTATCTACGATTTTTATCTACGATTTTTTTATAAAAAAATATTTCAAAAATAAATATATGTTTTGAATTTTTTAGTTTAAAATTGTCTTCGAGAGAATTATCATCAGTAGATTTTGACAAAATTAATAATCATTTAGAAAATTTAACAGAGATTTTGTGTTCATCAAAATTTAGTACGACGTTAAAAATTATAACAACTTCTTCATCACACACTTGTAATTTAGAACCCATTCTACATTTGGAACAAAATAAAAATTATCAAATTGCATTGACTAGTTTCTCCACATTTAACACTATTCAAAACGTTATCAAAGATGTGAATGATCAATTTAGATATTCTACTAATAAAGGCAAAACATGGAAAATACTAACTTTTCTTCCTGGTTCTTACGAAGTTGAATCAATATCAAATGAAATTAAGAGATATTTAGGTATACCATTTAAAGAAAAGAAACAATTACATTTTGCAGTTCAACCGGCAGTTAATAAATTTTCTCTTACTTTATACGAAAATCATCAAGTTGATTTTAATCATGATAGATCATTGTCAGAGCTATTAGGATTTAATAAACAAACCTATAGTCAAGGTTATCATTTAGGTGAGAAGATTCCAAAAATAACTGAAATAAATTCAATTGTTGTACATTGTGACATTATTGAAGGAGGATATATAAATGGTAAATTGTCAAATTGAATATTCAGTTTTCCAGCTTTTACTGTACCCATTGGTTATAGATTAAATGTAATTCCACAAACATTAATATATTTCCCTATTACAAGAAAAACTATTAACAACATTAACATAAAAATCACTGATGACAAAGGACAAGAAATAAATTTTGGAGGTGAAGAGATTATGATAGATCTTTTGGTTCGGGAGGTATAAACTCCCGTTCGAGAGGTATAAACTCCCATGCGAAGCTAGAGAAGTTTAATTTTCTTCTTATTATTATTCTTATTCTTATTCTTCTTCTTTAAAAACAAAAAATAAAAATAAAATAAAAATAAATTTTTTTTATGAAAAAATTACTGAAGTACTACCATTAAATTAAAAAAACTTAAATTTAATCATCATCCAAATTTATCTAATAAAGTTTTCGCAGTTATCTGTGGAAGATCAGGTTGTGGAAAAACGTATCTATTATTTAAAATTTTAACGACACCAAATTTTTTGGATTATAACAATCTTATAATTTATACAACAACAGTAGAACAACCCGTCTATCAATCTTTAAAATATGGATTTGAAAATAATCTTACAAAACCAGCAATTGCTTCCCTATTCGAAGAATATGAAAAATCTGGATATGAAGAAGAAATAAGTTTGTGGTGTGAAGAAGCAGCAAAAAATGATCAGTCAGTAGAATCTAATAAAAATAAACACATAAAGATACAATTAATAGATGATAGTGGTAATATGCAAGATCCTAGTAAACTAGATAAAACAATGAAACATTGTATAATTTTTGATGATTGTGTTAATGATAGAAATCAGTCAGTTCAGAGAAATTATTTCACAAGAGGTAGACATAATAACTGTAGTGTTTTTTATTTAACACAAAGTATGTATTCATTAGACGGAAGTGTTATTAGAAAGAATGCAAATATATTTATACTATTTGAAATAAATGCAAGAAACTTAAGTGATTTGTTAAGAGATTTATGTATAAGAGATAAAGATGAATTTAAACAATCGTGTCATAAGGCTTGGTCAAAAGATTATGGCTTCATTACAATTAATATTGATAAAAAATTCATGATAGAGTTATCGAAGATTTATTTACCTGGTGATAAAAATATACAAATATAGCATTATAATATTTTTTTGTTATTATTATCAGCTTTAATTTTATCCATTTTTAAAATATAATATTTGAATTTTGTGGTAACATTGGAATACAGCAAAAACATTTTACTGAACAAATTATTTTTTTATTTCTTTGTTGTCTAACATCTTTTCGTTTAAAGTTTTCTCGTCTAAAGATTTGTTTAAGAAAGTTTTGTCTAATAAAGTTTTTAGCTCTTCTAAAAAAATTTTATCATTTTCTTCATTAGAAATTTTACCATCACCAGAAATTTTGCCATCCTGTTTATTCTTATCATCAACTTTTTTGGTCTTTAAATGAAATGATATTTGATTTACTTCATTAGCTATTTTATCAAATTTTTCAATCTCATCTAACGTAATAACATTATCATCACATACTCTTTGAAAGTAGTAATGTAGTTTATCATAGACTTCTTTAATATGTAAATGCTTAGTTTTTAATGATTTTCGTTTCCTAGTTATTAAAGATTTATCTAACATTGTAACAAGTGAAGTTGCAAAAACACCCGTACCTGTTAAAGCTGTAGGAACTACTGGAATTACTAAAACACCTGAAGATATAACAATTGTTAAAGCACCTAAACTTATTGTTAAGAATATGCCAATTCCTTGTGTTACATTCTTAACTTTACTCCGTCTCTTTCTTAATTTTTTATAATGCTCTAATCTTAATAATAATTGAGATTCCTTATCTTTCATATAGCGTACTCTATCTTTGTGTTTTTCTTTGTTCATCTTTTCGATGTTCATTTTTTCAATGTCCATTAAAGTAGAACTACGTTCATATGATAACGAAGGATATAGTCTTGTAATTCCTTCCATTTCTGAAGTTCCTTCCACTTTTGTTTCTTCCATTTCTGAGGTTCCTTCCACTTTTGTTTTATCCATTTTTTTAAGAAATATTTTAAGAAATATTTTGATTTTTTATACTTAAAATTATTTTTATTTATAAAACTCGTTTTCAGTGTATGAAATATTTCCTATACTCATTTTGAGATATCATATTTTTTTTACTTTTATAAGAGTTTGGAGGTCATAAATTTTTTTTTACATTTCTCATTCTCAGTGTATGAAAAAACCCAACGAACTTAAAACTTTTTTTCTTTTTTTATACTCAAAATTATTTTTATTTATAAAACTCTTTTCAGTGTATGAATTATTTCCTATACTCATTCTCAGTGTATGAAAAAAACCCAACGAACTTAAAACTTTTTTTCTATTTTATCATTTTATTTTTTATTTTTATAAAACTCTTTTCAGTGTATGAACTATTTCCTATGCTTATTCTGGAGGTATATTTTTAAATATTTTTTTTAAAATGGTACTTTTTAAATGGTCTAAATTTATGAATTTAGGTCTTAAAAACCTGAAATAATGACATAAATTGATAAATTTAGTCGCTTTTTAAAGATACTATTTTTTGAATTTTATGTGTCCTGGAACGGTCTATATACCATTACTTGTACCTTTAGACTTTAGGGAGAGTGACATTTCCACATGTTGATATATTTCTGATCAGTCAAATAAAGCAAATAATTTAAAACAATTTTTTGATCTACAGCATCCTAGCTTAGAATTCACCTCCTGAAGATGGGGACTCAAACATCTCTTTTTTAAGAATTGAAGCCAATTAATTAATTCGTGATAACGAAAGTAATACAATATTTTTCAATTAATCGGTTATTCAGAGGTTGTTCTCAATATGGTACATATTTCGACAGGCCTCTGGAATCTAGGAGATGGCTAGGAGACGTCGTTATGTCAGCAAACGATTCTCAGCTGCGAGGATGTTGTTTTCCAGCTACATGTGCTATAGATCCCATTGAATACCATGTTAATAAATGCCATATGTAGTCAAGACTTGATTTGTAATTGCAGTCTCAATTACAATTAATTGGTATTTATTATATGCAATCAATTACTTTTTCCTAGAATTTGACTCAAAATTGATAAAGACCTCTCTGTAATCTCAAGATTGAGAAGCGAGCTCGAGATTGCATTTATTAGTTACACGACAACTTTATGAATTCCGTTTTTTGCAGTAACGTCATTTGTGCTGATGAATATGTATTACAAACCCAATCGTATTCCGCTTGTGTTGACATGAAGAGATCACTTTATCATGATCTTGAGTCTTCTTTCAGTAACGGTACCGGTACTGAATTTCAAGGCTATGTCAATAAAATACTTCTCTAGTCTCACTATTCTGGGAAATGTTTGCACCGACGAATTGAGTTCAAGATCCCGCAAGGTTCATTTTGATAGGCCAATCGCGATCCTCAAAGTTTGATTTTTGTACAGAAGTTGAAGAGCTCTGCGCTATCAGTTGAGATTTTCAAAAATGTCATTTTGAAACCGAGCTGTGAAGAAAAGAGAACTGTTTTATATAACAATTAATTTCTTTGTTACGTCTTCATATCGGAGTGCTTTTCCAATTCAAGAAAGTTTACACTAGAATTCCTTGATCTATTTTGATAATCACAACGTTCATTTTCTGGTGAGTTGTGTTAAAACAGTTAGGGTTGTGTCAAACCGCAGACTTCATGTAGTGTCAAACTGCCGCTTGAGAAGTCAACCATTTTCATAAAAAATCTTGTACGACAAACGTCGATATTTTCTAGTGGCAGCTGTGTTCCATGAATATCAACCACGATATGAGCGCCTTGAATTTTATAGAAACAATCAAATGAAATTATCTCATAGAAGCTTCATTACGAATAATTAATGCAACCATGTTACGTCAGCGATTTAACACATTTTCCTGTCCTGCATACTCTATTTTGACAGGAAACAGAGGATGTCTATTATCTCAAAGTGTTTCCGACTTGAAAATCCAAGACCTTTGTCGTTCTCAAATAACTCTGATGCTTTTGTTTACATTTAAACCCCTCATCTCCTGATCACTGTAGACCATATCATTAACCTATCAGCCACAGGATCACTGGCCTACAAAATGCTTGATTGACTAGAATTGTGTTTAATACACACTGACAACCGAATATGTGATAGCCTAAGAGAAGTACGTGTATAATAAGAGCTAAAGGTGTCATAAATTTCTCAACCACGGCATGAGTACTCATAATTTAACAAGTCCCATTATGAATGTTGAGTTGCAGTGCAAAAGAGCACATTTACTACATATCTATTTAGTAATTACGCAAATTTAGGCTGTCAACAATACATTCAGAGGGTCATTTATTTGAATCAACGACAATCAATGTTCGATTCTATCAAGGTCATTAAAAGTCCATGAATCTGTGGTTAGGCGATTCAGAAAGTGCTACCCTTAAAGTACTACTCTGATTGACATGAAATTCTTGATGCAACATATTTAGCGTACAAACTAACAATGGTTGTATTCATTTGCTCTAGCTCCTTTAACTTCGTAATAAATGGCATTTTAAACTTTTTGAACACCAATTTTTACTAGATTTTAGAAATTTTGCCAAATTTTATACATAAATTTCCATAATTAATGATTGTTATATATGATGTCATATTGGTAAAATGCCGCACTGAAAAGTCGCATCTATGTATAATAAGATACGTGCATTAATAAGATGACTTTCTGCATAAATACGACTCAAAATGCATATGCAGAATAGAAGCTTATAGAAGATTTTATCAATGCGGTTATGCAGAAGAAAGGCGACTACCAGATACTTAATGCAAGTTCACAAATTATTATGAAAAGAAACAAAGCTTACTATCAAATGTGGCCATTACTAGAATGTTTGTAGCTAGTATTTGTACGACATGAGAATTTTAGTGTTGCATCCGATTTCTACCAATAAATGATTGTGATGTAATTTGTAGACTCACTCATATCTGCGAGAGTACTGCAATCATGTTGAAAATCGGGCGTTCCGCTGAAACTTATTACACAAAATGCTTGTAAAAGGTACTTTTCAAAATAAGTTTTGCTTTCCAATTGGCCCAGTCTGACAATTTTCAGGGAAAGTTTAAAAAATGTGCCAAACAGATAAGTTAGTGAAATGTGAAGCCTAGGTCAGATGTTCCTAATTTTAACTACGGCACATTAAATTCGGCAAACTTTGTTCTGTAAGATTTGACTGGTATGGTGGTTTTATAAATCTGTTTATTATCTTATTAGCCACCCACACTATATAGTGTAGTAGAGTTGAAGAGGCCTATTAATAGTCCGGGAGCCAGCGTGAAGTTCTGCAGGGAACGAGGTAGTACATAAAACTTTCACATAGCATAGTACACCTCTAATCTACTGCAAAACTTCGCGTCTGCCGGATCAGATCATTTGCTTTTCAGAAATAGAGAGGATAACACAATCCTATGTATTTCCAGTAGTAAAATTGTGACATTTATGGTGTTGACTCCATTTTTTCGAATTTTTGCTCATAAAAGTTGCACAAATTGGTATTTTGTTGAACTGGTTATTGTAGAAATCATCTGCAGATCATGATCTTTCAAATGAGTTATCATTCAGTGACAGAGGATGAAGTAAAGTGTACAAACAGACACTTTTCGTTGATGTAACTGCACATTTCCATGGCCGCGCTTGTTCTTCAAAGGGCTTGCAACATGGAGTATTTCATTGTCTGTATATTTCTTGTTGTAAACCACTCAGAAAACCGTTGTGAGCCGGAGAGGTTTACCGGATGAACAGGATCAGATTTTTCAATTTCTCTAAGAATTCAGATTTTTATAAAGGCACACTGACCCACTCAGTCGCTAGCTAGGTAATCGGCACTTCAATCCAATCTGACCTTTGCTGTGACAGTACATTTTTGATTGACAAGAATGAGTTTGAGCAAACACTGATGGAATTTTTAATCATGCACACATGATTTCCGTTTACTCAGCACGTTTGCGTCCCAAGATAAATAACTTTAACCCTTGCTTACTGTGCAGTCACATTATGATATCAACTGGCAATTTTGTACCAAAAAAGGAGGAAAAGGAACTTGCTCAATTAAATCGAATTCCCTTAGTGTTTGTACAGGCGCACTTCCTCTACATAAGCTTCTATGTTGGTTCCATATTTCGGCTGGCAGGAACATGATGCGGTATGAATTCCATCCACAATTCTAAGAATGGTTTGTTGGCTTGCAAAACCATTAACTGCAATTTTTTCGATTCTGTAAAGAAGCAGCAAAGTGCTTAAATAGTGGCGAACATTTTTTATTCTGGATTTCCACATGCATTCACACCATGTATTCGCTAGAATTTTTGATCTGCATTTGTGCAAATGTGATCATTCATATCCTTTTCACAATTAGAATTTATTTGTCATTACATTCCATGAGATCATAAATGAAGAACGTCGCAATTTTATTTACGAGATAGAAATTCGCTGATACGTACCAATAGATTTTTTGCCACATTTAAGTAGTAATCTATTCTAAATGCTACATGCTGATGTGGGCCATTAACAGCCGGTTTCTTGATAAAAACAGAGATCGGCTTCTAAAGCTATCATTGATATTCATTAAAAAGCCACATAAAGTGGGACAAATGTATTTGTTTTAACATAACCGGCATGTTTTATGAACATCTACATGTAAAAAGGCTTAAGTCATTAATGTATAGCTTGTCTCAGATAGAGTTTCACAATAACTCACTTGATTGTTAGATAGTGAGTTTATGAATTCGTCAGTGAACCATTTTTCTGGATTTATCTGATGAAACGATCTTATCTGCACCCCATACTTCAAACAGCATGTCGCGTACTCTAAATTTGGATGATCGTATTCTTCGTCAAAATAGATTAATGTCAATGCATAGGATATCCACTTTACAAAATCAAGCACATGTTGGATAATTATGTTTAGTGCGAGTACATTCTGTACTTTGAAGCATTTTATCTGTCGTAAAAGTCAAAGCACAAGGAATACAAAGACTCCCAATCTCAAGCAGGTATTCCAAGTTTTAAGCAGCATTCAACAGATATGCAATAGACATTGATCAATTGATAAATTTCTTCCGTAAATTCGATATGACAAAGACGAATATCTTAGGGGAACATTGCGAGTGGTAGGCAAATATTTTGAAGAAAATCAGCGTAGAAGATGGTGCTTAGAAATATGAAAACAGAGGCGGTGTCTTATCAATAGAATTATGATCTTATTTTTCTTTTATGTTAATTTACATGAAATGAATCTATCTCATGGTCGTCGTGTTCACAGCAGTAAGGAAACTTCAGTTTAATTCAGCCATTCTTGGAAAATTGTATAGTTAAATAATTGCCTCCGGCTTTTCAAGAATAAGACGAGTTTTGATGTCCGATACGAAATATCAGACATCAAAACTCGTCTTATTCTTGAGAAGCCGGAGACATTTATTTAGCTATTCAGTTTAAACAATGGTTCAGCAGTTAGCAAACCGTAGATTCTACTCACAGGAGATTTTTCGCATTGTTTAAGTTGGTTGGAATATAATGGACTGCAGCTATTTGTTAATGACATTTCAGCTGCTCGTTTGGGCGCCGTGATCTAAAGACGGTTTTTCACAGTCCAACTTGTTGACCAACATGCTCGCGATGCTTTCACACGGTCCAACAACGCAAGGTGATATCTTTTGCGCAGGGACGCCGGCAAGGGTGTTGCATATGTGCCCTCTGCATGAGTTACTGAAAAAATATTATTTAATCAACCCACGTTGAAGCGTGTTGTGGTCACAAAACACCGTCCCGGCGGAGCTATAGTTATTATGGTGTACATAAATTTTACGTGTATTAGGAAATTATAAAGATAGATACGATACTTTATTGTGAACTGATGCAGTGGTAGCAAAATTGTCAACAAAAAAAATCGTAGAATCATTTGATGTAGCGTGCAAATTATCTCGTCTTGTTGAACAACCTGCTTTTTACAATCGTTACAAGTGATGCGCCGTCGTGATGTTGAAAATTTGTGCCAAATGTTTTCGGAATGTGTTGACAAGATACAATATTCCAAGCTTTTGCTTAACTAAGTCCATTAGTAAAAAATCGACATGATTTTACATGTATGGGCCAAGGCTACTCTTGGATGTAAATTTTTGAAGGCTATTTTTGTAATTTTTCAAATATTTGAAATTTTACCATGTAGCCTACCAAGATCCAAAGTGCGATAGCAGTGCGGAGCTTTGTAGCATGTTTTTCTTTCAAGCATAATAGCCAATGACATATGGCTCACTTTGAACACCTACCTTAAGATTCTTCTTGCCCTGTGCAAAAGCGATTTTCAGTAAAAATTGTCAAAAATTTCAATTTTTTATCGTAAAAATGTATTCTGATGTGTTATAGATTTTCTTCCAGCCAACTAGCATTTCCATCAGGAGACGTTTCACATCATGATGTCCTGAGATTTGAATTGTTTTGCAGATTTTTGTATGCATGCAACACGCAAGCAATATCTATGAGATGTAAATTTTTTAATTTATGTTGTTTTTCCTGATCCACTACAATTCATTCAATACCTCTGTAATTGTTTGAGAGTTGCAATTGTTTTAGAACAAGTTTCATAGTTGAAATTGTAAAGACGCTTGATATATCGGCATATCTACTGGAAGACCAATGCAGGAAGTAGGTCTCTTGTATCATCCACTGGATAATTGCATGTCATTTTTAAGGAAAAGGTGCTGCTAAACACAAGATCTATTTGAATAGAATCAAACTTTTTATTTGTATTGAAGTAAAGGGGTATCACATACATTTATATGTAGTGCAGTAAATTTGCAGAATTTAGCTTGGTATTAGTAGGCTATGTTTAGGCTAGAATTGACAACTAAGTGATTTTTACTCATTTGATTTACGCACCTACACTCATGCATACTGGCAATAGCTGTTGTCCGATGAGCATGGAATAGTTATCAATTTTCAATAGGTTCAAATTTCAGCATTTTTGCTTATAACAGTTAAAGTACACAAACACCATGTAAGGTGAACGAAGGTTCAAAACAAAGCAATTAGTGAAGGCATGTCTCTGTTCTCCCACGGTGACTGGAGATTGTTTACCTCCCATGTTTGTGTACTTTGGCTGTTATGAGGAAAATGTTGAAGTTTGAATATAACTTTGGAACTTATTTGAATAAAACTTTCATATTCGCATTCCTTACGTCGCAATGATTCTGAAGAAAAGGATTCTCGACAAGTTCCTGTAATTGACAAGATATCTATAAAAGAGGTTCATTTCTACGACAACTCATACACAGGATTCAATGGTCCATTTCATTAAAACGTTCATTTGTTCGAAAAGATTGATCTCAGGATCGCGACATTACTTGTTTATGGCATGGATCATGTATGGTATACGTCCCTAACCTTGAGATCCATCTATGTGTACTCTATATAGATCATTAAATCAAATGAATGATATCCTTTGGACAACATAATTTGTGATATTCATTATTGCTTCTGTACTTTTCTGAGATTGAGTTTCAAGAAGCATAAACATCAAAAGATAAATCCCTGTGGATAAACCTCTAATTTGTAATAAATATGCCTACCTTATTGACAGAAAGGGGAACAATAAAAACCGTTGGAAATGCACTGAGGGTAATTCAAAGAAAGCAAAGCATGCGAGTATAACTTGAAACGTGTCGAAAAAAGCGACCATCCCCGAACGTGAATATATGTCTTTGTAACTTATGAATATTGACATGTCTTAATTAATTCTGAACAAGAAAATCTTGGAATGTGATCATTAATTATTCAATCATAATTTTCAACTATTCAAGCAGTTACTGACTTTTAATTAAATAGGCAACTGGCTTGGCACGCTTCGGATCACGCACGAGCGAAAAATCCTGACTCGTCTCTCACTCTGATCGAGATAGTGATAAGAAGATATTGAAATTCCTTTGTTCAATAAATCAGAGAAAGGAATTTTTCGTGACGAGCGGGCGTTCGACGGTCAAATATCTTCCATGTTGAATGCCCTACAAAAACCTTCATCTAGTCATGTATTGCATCCAAAATGTGGACAAGAATATTAACATGATTCATTCGGTTTTAGATTATATGTATTCTGATCAAAAATACATGATGCCCAACGACAATGAATATGTTCTTTTCTAAGCACTAGTTATGCACAAGCATGTTGCAATTGAAATATGGGAGATTTGAGTATTAGATACTCATATTCCTATTACTATTCAAAATAGAATAATCAAAACTTGGGGGAAATCTAGAATGATTAACCGTGCTGTCGACAGCCATTGTGTGGACTGCATGGAGGCTGACAATAACCATCAACTAATGCTTGAATTCTCTCTGCAGGAGGTTGTCGGGCCACCAAATGAAGACTAACTAGGTCAGTTCGATTGTCTATGCTTGATTTATTTATTTGTACATGTTTCTGATACACAAAATTGGACCATTTCATCTGTGCGATTATTCCAATCAGTTCATATTTGAATTATGAGATCACAATTAGATCGGAAAGATTGCTCACATTAAGGGAATAATAAAAAGTTTCTAACGCTGGCGCGTGATAATAAGGTGGTGATTAGACCACAGAATCTCTGAAATTTACAAACATTATTTTTAAAACATATTTTCATTTCACTCTTTCTATACTATATCTTGCATGATCAGTTTAAGAGGTTAAATTTATTTCAATTCAGCGTTTCATAGGCAGTGATTGTGATTAGTCTTTCTCTCTGTCACAAAGGAGAATCACTGTATGCAAGGTTGGGGAAAAGCGTGGATTACCATATTTGATGGATTTTCGTAACCATAAAGCTCACAATGTTTGTTAATGGGTTGTTGTGTGAAATTGAATCAGTTTTATTGAAGGGTTGTAATGGGTTTGATGGGTATTAATGGGTCCTTAATGGGTTTGAAATTCGAAAAATACATAAATTCAACGCAGTTGTCAAATAGTTCAAAGTCTGAACTTGAAAATCCATTCTGTGATTGATCGATGGTAGAATGTAGAGTCTACGCAAATTTGAAATGCAGGTGTGCTCACTTTCAAAAACCTAAACAGATATTGCATCCTCAAGTAACAATATTTGCATTCTCAAGTAAAACTTTCCCTTGATAAAGAGTTATTGATGATCTGTGCATTCATCTTAACAAAAGATGTGACAGTGCCCAAGACAAAAGCATTTAAATTTGAGGTTTCATTTCACATGACCTATTATACAGATTCGGCAGCAATTTTAAGAATGCTATCAGAATACCAGTAAAGCTGAGTCCAAATGCAAAAGATAGCTTATACTGGAGACAGGGCAGCGGCTGGAGCACCATGGCACTCCAGTCGTAAGAGACCATCGAAGCTGAAACTGTCCGAGCGACACAAGAAACTTAGATTACAGTGGTCAATCAAACGCTGTCATTGGCGGAACCAGTGGTCACGTTTTGTTTGGTCGGATGAGGCAGCTGTTCGATTAAAATTCAAAGATCGACGTCTATGCATTTGGCGGAATTCTGGGCAAGACATTCCTGATCGCTTTTTTACATGGAGGAGTCATTGCGATTGCAGGAAATTGTTCATCCGGGGAACCATTTGTAGCGATGGTCGCAGTTCACTGCATGTTGTGATGGAAAACGTGAACTCCGAGCGCTACGTTCGAGTGCTCGAAGAACACGTCATCTTTTAGAAGTCAGTTTAGGTGATCCATCATCTGATTGGATTCTCATGGATGACAATGTTCCATGCCATTGTGCCAGGGCAACTCAATTGTATAAAAGACAGGCAGGAATGTGAACCTTAGACCGTCCAGCAAGGTCTCCTGACTTGAATCCAATCGAGTATGTCTGGTCTATCTTGAAATGGCGAGTTCGTCGACGAATTTGTCCTGGCAATGATTTGAATCGGTTGGAATCTTTAGTGAGGCTGTAGCGGAATCAGATTGATCAACAAATGATCAGAAATTTGATCGGCAGTATGCCTAGTCGCATCCGAAAGGTAATAGAACTTAGAGGAGGCGAATCTGGCTACTAGGGAACGCACCCATCAGCACTTTTAAGGACTAGGCCCTTACTGGGCCAACATATAACACAGAAAAATATTTAACACGATATAGGAAACAAATTCATTCAACTATGGTTAAAAACTTGCTGTTTACTAAAAAAATTTCCTGTTTTAACTAATTTTTAAACATTTATGAAACAGACTGCATAATTCGATGAAAAACTACGTTTTTATTGAAGTACATTTTAACTGACCGTTTTGCGACATCTATCTTCCAAATTCAAGCTATCGAATGTTTTTTTACCTTTTCCGAAAGAGTGAAGCAAAGCAAGGAATACTGTGAAAATGTACCTCTGTTTTATCTTCATTGACATGTTTTTTTGTTGAAGACATTATTTATGTTTGTCTGCTTTTCATTACCTTGGTTACAAGACTGGAATAAATAGAGAATGAAGAATAAACAGCAAAAAGCAAACATTCACACTTCTTGCTGAGAGATAATGAAAATCAACAAAGAAAGGAGCACCCGACTTTGATGACTTTCATTACAGGAACAAGATTCATCCCCTCCCCCGGAGAAGACTTAGTCGCCGATCCTCCCAAGAAAAAATCTGAAATTTACCATTTGATGACACATTGAGAAATTGAGCATTTTTGATTTTGCTAGCGTGAACTCGTATTCATTTCAGCATTTATCTGTTGAGACGTAGCCACTATATCTAAGAATGTAGCCTCAGAGATCTTGTGTCTAAATCTGTCACTTCTCAAATGATTTTTCAATTTTTCTTTCTGATGACAAAAGCTATTGCTACAGACGTCCACTGAATATCAGAAAACTTCGATCAATTTAATCGAGGATTGACACCATGTTGACATTGAACCAAAGACATACCAACATCTGTCTCAACGTACGATGAATTGCACTCATTTGATATGCATACTCTCAAACTGATGCATGAAAATGAGTTGCCATGATTACAGACTCATTTCAACAATAAATACTGTTATGCTTAAACCCAACTCAAACCCAGCTCCTTTGTCTGCTTGTCACTATGAAGACAAAATCACTTTAAATCAGTAATCCTATCTAATTAACAAATAAAATTGCGAACATTGCACTGAATGCTATATCGTGGAAACTCGGTGCCATATCTTCACTCGTATGAGAGAATACATAAAAGGAAGACTAAAATCTGAAAGTTCTTTACATACGTTCACTTGCCGTCCAAGAAGTCGTTCTCGATTCAGCTCCATACTAAATAGAGTGAGGCCATTTTGGTCTGGCACACAGATTGCAGCATAAAAAATGTGACTATATTTGAAAGTAGCATAACTTTCTAATTATCCAACAGAAATTAACAAATAGTGTCGCATAATGAAGCCAACACACATATTTTTTGCCATAATCATCATTGCAGTGATTGCATTTGAGGATGAGAGTATAATGTGCATGCAAGACAGAAGAGTTCGAAAACCAAGAAACTAGATAGCTGGCTTACTTCCAATTCTTCACTTAAACGATAATCATCATGACGAAGTCTTTCTGTTGCAGATGATCACACAACATCAATTGTATCGCCTTGTAGCCGAACGCCAGAAATTTCGTATTTTCCTGTTTCATTTTTTGCAAAGTCTCTAGTCTCCAATTTTCTTCCAAGTTAGACCTCAAACATTTTCTTTTTTTTACTTTTGTTCATTAGACTACATTCAATGTGTTCATGATCGATCATTGAGCCCTTCAGAGCGGGATATCTTTTCTCTTCAACAATTTTATAAGGTAGTCTGGGAGCCAAGCCGTCGTATCGTGCTTACAAACGAAGTAAAAATGACACCCCTGCTATACTTTTCTTAACACTTTCATGTTGTTAAGGGGTGTATGGGACATCAGAAAACAGTTGTTAGCAATGCCAACTCTCTTGCAAAAGTTGCTTTAGGCCTACTTTTGTAAAACTATCACGATGTTAAAAATGCAAAGCATGGAGTGAGTACGGAACACAAAAGTAACTTTAGATATGGATTGAAACAACGTATATCTACGCACGACGTCTCATTTTGATCGTCTAGATGTCATCTCACTCATAAATCTTGTTGGAAGTGAATACGTTAAAGAACGAAGTCGCCAGAGGTCAAAAGGTCACAAAACCTAGGTCAAAACTCAAAAATAGCACTTTTCTTAAAAGGACGCCTGACTCACTGCCTTGGAGCGATCAAATACTTCAAAATCAAACGGTAACCTCATCTAGGGACCCATGGGAAGTTTTTGAAACAGTTGTTTGGAGGTCATGACCCAATGACGTGATCACAGGTCAAATTTCTGTAAAGGTCAAATTTTAAAAAATCAATAAAACCAGCTTTTTTGGTCTTATCGATATTCATACGCATTGCGTTAGCCTAGGCACAACCAAGGGATAGTTATCCATAGTTTACAAATATATTCTTCTCAAATCAATGAGAATATTTTGACTAGAAGTTATCAATAGCGTAGTTCACCACATTTTCACCGAGACCGCGCAGGAGGAATAATTGACTGTTATCGGCGGCGTAGCTCAGGATTTCCAAGAAATTTGGAATCACCGGTGAGCTGCTGTGTTCCATGGTGAAGTTACACTCGCGCTCGTAGTACATCGACAGTGGAAAGGATGGCCAATGAGATGAACACAACTTGTGACGTCATAGTTCTTGAGTGGGTAACATTTTTAACGTCGTTCATTATCGATGCTTGCGCTTTGCGTTATCCAAACAATCTTCCTCGTGTACTTCTGTTGTCACTTGCTTGGAATATTCGACTCTTCTTCCGCCCGGAAATACCATTAGCTATAGTATTTCTCGCAATCTGCATTGATATCAATTAGCTGTCGGTGTTCGAGAGCCACGACCGGTGAATTTTAGGTACGGTAATGATTTAAAATTAATGGATCACATATTCTATGTATACCTCTGTGATTTGTAGAGCAAGGAAGTATTGCATCATACCGTGTGTCGAACGACATCAACGTGTGTGCGGCACAAGTACAACGCTCTCAGCCTCCATTTCTGAAATGCTCGGATGAGAATAAAGTAAGTCAATTTCCATCTTTATAGCATCCCTCATTGAATCTAAATCGTCATTTATCGTTCACATTTTTCATGAGAACTGAAAATAATGATAATGACAAACAGAAAATGAGTTTTCCTAGAACCCCCTTGCGCAATTTTTTTTTTGATACCAAAAAAACTTGTAAATTATTTTGAAAAAAATGATAATTAGAAACAGAAAATGATTTATTTTGAAACTTAGATTTTTCTTAAGAAATGGTGGATAAGATAGGACTAATATTAAAGTCGATAACTCATTTTTCGATTTTCATTTTTCGTTTCTTTTTTTCAGGTTAACAAGATCCTTCTTCAAGTATGGAACCATTACTTTCGAGGAACACGAAAAAGAAGCGTCGGTCAAGCTCCTGTCCTGAATTCAGAATTGACTATTCGAAATGCATCATATGTCAAAGTGCAGCCAAAAAACATGGAAAAACGTCCACTATAACAAGCAGAGGTTTACCAGGATTGAAGTCGGCAATTTTCATACGAAAGAATGAATTGTTTGCGAAGATCTGGAGTGATTTAGAGGATGAAGCTACCTTCTTGAAAAAGAGACCAATCATCCATGTAATCTGTCGTAGCAAATATACACTCAAGAGAACATTGGATAACATAAAGTTGAGGTCTAAGCAAACGAAAGGAGAGAAGTCGGACTCTTTCGACAATTCGACTATTCGTCTAAGATCTGATTCTTTATCTTTGGTTGGGAAATCTCTTGAATATAATAAATCTGTCTGTTTTCTTTGAGAAAAAGAGAGAGATAGCTATGGAGTTTGGACCTTGATTGCCATTGCAACGCCTGATGGGAGGGAAAGAGCTATACACAAGAAGGCAAAGGATATTAATGATGAAGTCATGTTATTCAAGATTAAAGGACATGGTGAAACGTGTGTAGATATGGTGGCTAACAATTTTCATTATCACAGGAGTAGATATATGAACAAACGTACACTGAATGACAAAGAAATATCTTCAGATTCCAATCAGCACGATGCAGTATTTTCACTTCTAGTTGACTTTTCTCATAATGATTCACATGTTAGCTCTACAGTTTTTGATGAAGCTAGGGACTTCTTTTGTCGTTTGTATCGAAAACCGGAGTACAGTTTTTCTCTTGACCGCTTACGCGCTCATCTGTTCACTTCCACTAAACGCGACTTACGCTTGCTACCACCGACAGAGGATGCTTTCCATCAACATGTTTTGAGAAGTCTTTGTCAATTCAGCTTACACAAGGAAGCAGCAAAATCAAATCCGTGTCTCCTTTCACCCTTGAAATTTGGACGAAAGCTGGATCAGAAGGGAGCATTAGTTCCTGTTATGATGACAAAAGAGAGCAAAATGGCGGCTGCTAAACTTCTTTTCTGTAAATGCAAGAAAGGCTGCCTTCAAAAGTGTTCATGTGCGAAAAACGGAACTGCATGCATAATCGCATGTAGCTGCAATGGTCATCATTTGAAGTGTGGACGTCTGGAAGAAGATAGTGAGGAGGATGACATGACTTTTTAATGACTTTCATAGTAACTTTCATGGTTTTCAGCGTCATGTTTACCTAATATAAGCAAGACATACGAGCAGTGGCGGCTCTATGGATTTCTGTTAGGTCATGCTCATCAATTTTTTCGCATCATGAGGAAAAAAGTATGTGTGACAGCTATCATACGAGGATTTTTAACCATGCAACTGATGTAGCATAATGTAGCTTAATATCATGCAACTTAAGAAACAGTTACGAATTCGATGAACAAAATTTTAATCTCATTCCATTTGCATTTGCCCTTTCCTAATTATAATTCAAACATGCAAGCCGCCTACTTTTCATGTCAGGTAATCCAGTGAATATGGTGTAGGGCTAGGCATAATTCTAATGATCTACATACTGTATCAGCCAAAATACGCTTAAAATAAAATTCCAGGCGTAGGCTACATGATTTGTATGTTTGAGTACATCCGATGATAATCTGATGCATGCATAGCCTATTATACTATTTGCTCCTAGACATATCTACATATGCAAGCATGTAGAAGACCACGGCTAAATTTAATCACCAGATAATGTATATTAAATAATATTCAAGTTCTAGTTATTTGAAGCATGCATTTAAGATAGTAAAAACACCGTCAATCGCACAAAATCACAAGCTGTATTAACATTGGAAGATATTGAATTACTTATAAAGGAAGTCAATTCGATGGGGTTTCAATCGTGCAACTGAGACTCGAGACATCTCATGATCTCACTACACCGATAAAATCAGCAGATTGCCGTCCAATCAGCTACCGTTAGTTGGTTGAAACGAGCTATACGTATCATTTGTGCTTCCCGTCCACGGCATGAGATGCAGTATGAAAATCGTCATCCGCAGATTTTGCTATTGTTCTCCCGTCAGATGATCCGACCAATAACAAATGAGGTATGCTCGAATTGACTTGCGTTCCCCTGAATTTTTTAGAACAAGTTAGCTACTTGACAAATCTTAATTGAGTATGACCTTAATGTCACAGCAACATGATCTGACATAGTAATCAAATGTTGTCAAATGTAATCAAATGATGTTGGAAGTTTTTTTTGTTGATTCAAAACTTTCCCTTTCTTGTGGTTGACATCGTTGATTTGTGTGGAGGAAAATTAGACAAAATACTTCGTCATGCTGAGCATGAAGGGCATGATCGCTAAAGCCGCCACTGCATACGAGCAACATGAGTCCTTTTCATTTTGAGCTGGTCTTCATAGGAAGTTACAGAAAAAATGCATATTGTGCCTTAAAAAACGAGGGTAGGAAATGCGAATGAGTCACAATAAATATATATTTCAAAGCAATAAATTAATGTAATAGTAACATAATATAATAATAATAATGAAAAGTGACGTAAATAATGTAAAATAATGAAATAGAGAAAAAGTAGCCGATTACGTATGCTACGAATGACCTCCTGACCGGCTGAATGGCCTAGGCCTAATGATAACTTCTAGTCAAAGTATTATCATTGATTTGAGAAGAATATATTTTTGTGTTCCGTACTCACTCCATGCTTTGCATTTTTAACATCGTGATAGTTTTACAAAAGTAGGCCTAAAGCAACTTTTGCAAGAGAGTTGGCATTGCTAACAACTGTTTTCTGATGTCCCATACACCCCTTAACAACATGAAAGTGTTAAGAAAAGTATAGCAGGGGTGTCATTTTTACTTCGTTTTTTAGCGCCTTGGCTCCCAGACTAAGGGTTCAGTGCGGATGCAAGTTATGTAGGCATTTTACGCATCGTTGAACAGACTCTTTTTTCTCTCTACTTTTGCATGTAATTGTGATTGATTGTAACAGCTCTCATTCTAAATTTGGAATATGATTTTATTTATAGATATGCAAGTTATAGGACCATGGTTTTCTGATGAAGCCACATAATGCTCTGGGCATTCATTTTCATATGAAAAATATCTTCTCTGAAGACATTTGATTCAACACATCGATCCTTTTATGTACCTACAAATATTTATTATTGCATGATTGAAATGAAAGCTGTTCGGCCAGTTGCAAAAATGGTGAATGACTTGGCTATGACCATAGAAATTGACAACAACAAAACCTCTAGAATGGAAGTTAAGCTTAATGCGATCCACAATAGTGGCACATAAATCGCACACATTTTTACTTAGATACACTTGTCAACGGCTGTATCATTGGATTAGAATCAGTCACATGTCTAGGCCTTTCATTGGTTCTTCATGCCCCAACTTAGTTCCCCCGGATGTGCCGCGACCTTGAGTCAATTTCCATTCTAGTCAACTTCAGATAAACAACAATCTATTTCTATGGCCATGACAGTTATCTATCATTTAAGTAGTTTATAGTGTGACATCCGGCGCGACGCTTCGCTTCGCTTTGCTTCGCTTCGCTTGCGCCGGATGTCACACTTTTGCGGGTTTTTTCAAAAAAATCAAAATTTCAAAAAATTTCAAAAATTTAGGTAGACTTCAAATTTCACGTGGCTGAAGGCCGAAGGGCGAAAATTTAAGCGTTTTTAAAAATACCCAATTTTTCAAATTTTTCAAAATCTCAAATTTGAGAATTACAATCGGGCGAAGCCCTAGAACCTTCGGTTCGATTTTCACCCTCGCTTAAATCATGACCGTTCCAGGACACCGAAAAAATCATAAAAGTTGAGAATCTCAAATTTGTGATTATGACATTTTTCATTGCTTAAATCATGACCGTTCCAGGTCATGTAAAACCGGACACCGAAAATCATAAAAGTTGAGAATTTCAAATTCATGAATTTTATCCATTTTTCAGGTTTTTAAAATATATCATGTGACTTGCGAACCGAAGGTTCAGGGCTTCGCCCGTTAAAAATATTTCTTTAAAAATGGAAGAAACAAAAGTGGATGAAACAAAAGTGGAAGAAACCGCAAGAATATATCCTTCGTTATCATATGAACGTAGTTCTACTTTAATGGACATTGAAAAAATGAACATCGAAAAGATGAACAAAGAAAAACACAAAGATAGAGTACGCTATATGAAAGATAAGGAATCTCAATTATTATTAAGATTAGAGCATTATAAAAAATTAAGAAAGAGATGGACTAAAGTTAAGAATGTAACACAAGGAATTGGCATATTCTTAACAATAAGTTTAGGTGCTTTGACAATTGTTATATCTTCAGGTGTTTTAGTAATTCCAGTAGTTCCTACAGCTTTAACAGGTACGGGTGTTTTTGCAACTTCACTTGTTACAATGTTAGATAAATCTTTAATAACTAAGAAACGAAAATCATTAAAAACTAAGCATTTACATATTAAAGAAGTCTATGATAAACTACATTACTACTTTCAGAGAGTATGTGATGATAATGTTATTACGTTAGATGAGATTGAAAAATTTGATCAAATAGCTAATGAAGTAAATCAAATATCATTTCAATCACAGACAGAAAAAGTTGATGATAAGAATAGACAGGATGGCAAAATTTCTAGTGATGCTAAAATTTCTAATGAAGAAAATGACAAATTTTTTTTAGAAGAGCTAAAAACTTTAAGCGAAAATTTAAGCAAAACTTTATTAAACAAAACTTTATTAAACAAAACTTAAAACGAGAAAACTTTAACCGAAAAAACTTTAAACGAAAAGATGTCAAACAACAAAGCAATAAAAAAATAATTTGTTCAGTAAAATGTTTTTGTTGTATTCCAATGTTACCACAAAATTCAAATATTATATTTTAAAAATGGATAAAATTAGAGCTGATAATTTTAAAAGAATAAAACAATTAGAAGAGTTAATAAAACAAAGAAATATTATGAAAGAAAATCATCTTCAACATAGAATGATAAAAGCTGGTATTCAATCTGATATGTTTGAAAAAATGCAGCAAACCGAGCAAGTAAAAACTGATTTTGAAAAAACTATGAAACCATTTAAAACTCTTGAAAAGGAACTTACAAATAATGATAAACAAATTGATATAACAGATCCAGAGCACAAAACTATATTAAATGACTATGGATTACTAGAATCAAACATTAATAAGAAATTACCAAAATCTATGCAATTTGAACATTCTATCTCATTTATAGATGGAAAAACAATACCTAGATTTTATCTCGGACAAAAAGAAATATTTCCACAACCTTTTCGAGGTTTAATTTTTTCACCAGATAAATCTCCTTTTAATTTAGATAGAAATTTTGTTAATCTTTTAAGAGGAGCAGATTTAAATAATTATGCTGTAGAAGATCTCATAAAATATAAAGCTATGTTAGACAGAGTTGGTGCAGTAAAATCTCTTAGACGTTATAAACAATTAGAAAATTTATTATCAACGGGAGTTAAAGTAGGGAAAGGTTTATCTGAAAAACAGAAAACTGAAACAACTGTATTTTTACCAGACGATCCACAAGAATTACTAAATAGATTAAATATTTTAATATCTGCAATAAAAGAAGGACATAATTCTAGTTTCAATGAAATTCATGCTATATTGAAAAGACTGTTAGAAAAGAAGATACTAAATGAAGAGGATTATAAAAGTGTAGCTGAAATATGTTGTTTCTAATTTTTATCTATGATTTTTATCTATGCTTTTTATTTATGATTTTTATCTATGATTTTTATCTACGATTTTTATCTATAATATTTATTCAAAAATTTAACTAAAAAATGTGTTCAGCAGATTTAGACAAAATTAATAATCATTTAGAAAATCTAACAGAGATTTTGGGTTCATCAAAATTTAGTACGACGTTAAAAATTATAACAACTACTTCATCACACACTTGTAATTTAGAACCCATTCTACATTTAGAACAGAATAAAAATTATCAAATTGCATTGACTAGTTTCTCTACATTTAACACTATTCAAAACGTTATCAAAGATGTGAATGATCAATTTAGATATTCTACTGATAAAGGAAAAACATGGAAAATACTAACTTTTCTTCCTGGTTCTTACGAAGTTGAAACAATATCAAATGAAATTAAGAGACATTTAGGTATACCATTTAAAGATAAGAAACAATTACATTTTGCAGTTGAACCGGCAGTTAATAAATTTTCTCTTACTTTAGACGAAAATCATCAAGTTGATTTTAATCATGATAGATCATTGTCAAAGCTATTAGGATTTAATAAACAAACCTATAGTCAAGGTTATCATTTAGGTGAGAAGATTCCAAAAATAACTGAAATAAATTCAATTGTTGTACATTGTGACATTATTGAAGGAGGATATATAAATGGTAAATTATCAAATTTAATATTCAGTTTTCCAGCTTTTACTGTACCCATTGGTTATAGATTAAATGTAATTCCACAAACATTAATATATTTTCCTATTACAAGAAAAACTATTAACAACATTGGCATTAGAATCACTGATGAGAAAGGACAAGAAATAAATTTTGGAGGTGAAGAGATTATGATAGATCTTTTGGTTCGGGAGGTATAAACTCCCGTTCGGGAGGTATAAACTCCCGTTCGAGAGGTATAAACTCCCACGCGAAGCTAGAGAAGTTTAATTTTCTTCTTCTTCTTTAAAAACAAAAATAAAATAAAAATAAATTTTTTTATTAAAAAATGAGTGAAGTGCTACCATTAAATAAAAAAAAACTTAAATTTAATCATCATCCAAATTTATCTAATAAAGTTTTGTCAGTTATTTGTGGAAGATCAGGTTGTGGAAAAACGTATCTATTGTTTAAAATTTTAACGACTCCAAATTTTTTGGATTATAACAATCTTATAATTTATACAACAACGGCAGAACAACCCGTCTATCAATTTTTAAAATATGGATTTGAAAATAATCTTAAAAAAACAGCAATTGCTTCATTATTCAAAGAATATGAAAAATCTGAAGATGAAGAAGAAATAAGTTCGTGGTGTGAAGAAGCAGCAAAAAATAATCAGTTAGTAGAATCTAATAAAAATAACCATATAAAGATACAATTAATAGATGATAGTGGTAATATGCAAGATCCTAGTAAACTAGATAAAACAATGAAACATTGTGTAATTTTTGATGATTGTGTTAATGATAGAAATCAGTCAGTTCAGAGAAATTATTTCACAAGAGGTAGACATAATAACTGTAGTGTATTTTATTTAACACAAAGTATGTATTCATTAGACGGAAGTGTTATTAGAAAGAATGCAAATATATTTATACTATTTGAAATAAATGCAAGAAACTTAAGTGATTTGCTAAGAGATTTATGTATAAGAGATAAAGATGAATTTAAACAATCGTGTAATAATGCTTGGTCAAAAGATTATGGCTTCATTACAATTAATATTGATAAAAAAATTCATGATAGAGTTATAGAAAATATTTTCGAGGAGTGATCGAACGGAGTGACCGAACGGAGTGACCGAATAATTTTTTCTTATAAATTTTTTTGTTAATAAAAATAAAAAAAAAATATGTTGAATGATTATAAGATAGAGCATGTACCAGTTTTAAAAGATTATCGTCATCCTACAAATCCTGTAAATTCGAAGAAAGAAGTTAGATTTTATTATCATCATAAATACGTTGCGCTCGTTACAGATTATAAAACAAAACATGGTATTAAACCGTGTGTTAAAACAAAAGACTTTCCACTTTGTTTAAGAAGTTTCCGAGTATTTTTGGCGTATAATAATTTATGGTGGTTGGTTAAGAAAGAACATTTAACAACACATGAATTAGAAACATTACATCAATTACATATTCCTGTGTATATGTAAAAACGGAACCGAGGTTCTATGTAAAAATTCATTTTTTCTTTTAAAAAATATGAATCGTGAAATGTCTCTCGGACAAACGTCTAGGATTGATGAATTAATCAAGAAACAAACTGCTGAGTTTGATGCGCAAATTAAACATAGTAAACGTAGTAAACGTATTAAAAAACAGAAACGTACTAGGCGTAGTATTAGACGTAATACTAAAAAACAGAAACGTGGAACAAAAGAAATATTAGAAACTCCTATTAGTGATATCTTTTTTGATGATAGAATTAAGGATGAACTTGGTGATGATTTATGTAATTTATTTAATCCAAATGAAATTAAATATGAAAATGTATCTTTTATTAATGTAGTAAATGATATGCGGAAACTTTTAGCAAATGGTAAAATTATTAATTTACTTGGAAAAGTTGTTAAAGATCAGGAAAATATAATTCAAAATTTTTACGTAACCTTCTATAATAAAAAATCATTTGAAACATGGTTTTCGAATCTGGATGAGAAATCCGATGCTAACGAATGGATTTTTACAGGTAATATTAAATATGAAGATTTTGGAATGAAGTTAGTACAAAGATCGCATAGAGGGGCAGGGATTAATATGAAATATAGAATCAAAGAATATTTCGGTGAATATTGTTATATTCCTTCTGAAGATTTTTGTTTTATTAAATGTTATAATGTTTTACGAGGTTTTAATGAAGAACAAGGAGAAATGATGAAAGAAATGTTTAATAATTTTTTATATAAAGAGAAAGCCACATCTAGAACAGGAGTAATGTCAAACTGCAAATTTTCTCAATTCAATAAATATTTTGGAGAATGTGTTCAATATTATAGTCCTGCCAATCGTCATTTAAATCCTAGAGGAATTGAAACGTTTCATAATTATGTTTATTACAATTATTTTCACGCAGGTTCAACAATTGGTCACTATTGTTTAATTAATAAATCTCATAAATTAAAAGCTATTAGAGAAATTGAAAATAATTTCAAACCCATATATAAAACAGTTACTGATGAAAATCTAACAACGCGTCCATATAAAATCATAACAAAGAAAAAAATTGACTATGCTTCAACATATATTTGGGATCTCGAAACTTTTCCTGATCCTAACTGTTCAACAGCTCATCCTATTCCTTACGCTGTAGGAGCTATTAATTTTAATAAATTTATATGTTGCTTACCGAAACAAAGATTGAAAGAATTAGAAACACGTTTGTTAAGTGATATGATTAAAATTAAACGATCAAAAGATGAAGATGAAATTAAAAAACTTAAAAAACAGATTAATGAGTATAATAATTTAACTGAATTAGAATTTAATAAACTTCAAAATTGTGTGAAAATATTTACGAGAACTGAGGATGATGAATGTTCGATCGGGGGAAACCCAGAGGACGTATGTCCGATCCATCAATTTTTTAAAACTCTTGGAAAATTTAATTATTCGAGAGTAACTTTAATAGCTCACAATTCATCAGGTTTTGATTCCTATTTTCCGATAAAAGCTAATTTTAAATTATCTAAACCGCCTCTTAAAACTTCAAGAGGAATATTGACTGCTTCATTACAAAATCCTTATACAACTGAATGTGTTAGTAGATATATTCAAAAATCTCTTAGATTTAAAAACAATATGAAAAAAGATTCACTTTCAGGTAAATTAGCACTTCAAACTATTATAATGAAATGTAGTTATCAACATGTAAAAACAAGTCTTTCTAAGTGGTGTGAGAATTTTAAAATTCCTACGAATGTGTGTAAATTAAATTATGAAATTGGAGACATAACACATGAAAATTATAAAGAAAAAGAAAATGAATGGAGACCATATTTAGTTAACGATATTCTTTCTTTAGCTTTTTGTATCTACAAATATAATAATGTTATGCGAGATTTAGTTGGTGAAGATATAACTACTAATTTAACATCCTCTGCTTTAACATTTAACGGTTGGATGAAAAGCGTACAAAATGACAATATAAATATTCATTCTCATATAGATTTATGGGCTAGAAATTATATTAGAAAATCTGTTAAAGGTGGAAGAGTTTCAGCAAATATAAGAAAATACATATCGCCATTTTGTAGCATCTTGTTACCAATATTAAAACAGTATTTACCTGGTCGCTGCGCTGGGGGGACTTTGTCCCTTGGTCGCTACGCTGGTGGGGCTTTGTCCCCTGGAAATAATTTAATAGATTTAATGAAACAGTATCGAGATTTAGGAGATAAAACTGAAATTTGTAAGAAAATTTCAAATCAACTACTTGAACAAAAAAATGAATTTCTAATGGCTTTTGATGCAACATCTTTATATCCATCAGCTATGTATGATGAAAATTCAGAATACCCTAAAGCTGAATCAGCTAGAAAATTTCGTCAAGAAGAAGAGCGGGAAATAGTATATAAATTTAATAATCAAACATTTAGACCTAAAACTGAAATATTCTCTGTTGTGTTTCAATATCCGAATGATATGTTTTTCCAACCAGTTCCTATAAAAGATAAAGTTAAAAATCAAAATAATAATTCTCATGTAAAAGTAATCAGGTTTAGAAATGGTATATGTTATGATGTATTAACTTCTGTTGACATACAAGAAATTGTTAGATGTGGGGGAAAAATCTTACATATTACTGATGGTATAATTTATGAAAAAAATTATCAAGTTTCACCATTTCGAAATTATATTGAAAAACTTTTTAATTTGAGAAAAAGATATAAAACAGAAGGAAATACTGTAGGTGATGAGTTAATTAAATTATTGATGAATTCGCTATATGGCAAAACTGTGCAAAAAGATATAACCACTAAATATCATTTATGGAATGAGAATACATTGAGAAAAAATTTCACTCAAGAAGTAAAAGATTATGAAAAATTAAATGATGAACAATATTTAGCGAAAGTAGAAATGGAAGATGATGAATTTCTCAAAACTAATATTGTAAAAGATGGGAAGACGTCATTCATGCCATCACACTTAGGTTCTTTCATTCTTTCTCACTCTAGAAGAATCATGAATAACTTTATTTTAGAAATTAATGGTTTCAAAGAAAAATACATTCATTATACAGATACTGATTCAATATATATTTCCAATGAGCTCTTTAATAAATTAGACGCTGCTGGATATGTTGGAGGAGAATTGTGTCAAGGGAAAAATGATTATGGAAATGGTGGAATTATTTTTGCAATGTTTATTGCACCTAAAGTAAAATACTGTATTACTGTAGATGAGCAAGGGAGACTTAGTGAAAAGAAAACATTCAAAGGTTATTCACAAAATAAAGTAAAAGTAGAAGATTTTCTAAAATTATATTCGGGGAAAACATTATCGACTACAGTTAATAAACCATGGAAAAGATCTTTAGAAACTGGAATTAGTATTCCTGATAAAAATAATAATACTGAAGAAAAAAAATTTTCTGGTCAAATAAATATTCTTAAACGTCAAGCACCTGATGAAAATGAAATTATGTTACCTTATAACGGAGAAGATATTCAAGCTGAAATATTTCAAACAATCATCTGTGAGAGTAATTTAAGTGATGATGATGACACGTGGGAATAATAATTTTTTTATTACATCTAAAAACTTATTACATCTAAAAATTTATTACATCTAAAAACTTATAACATCTAAAAACTTATTACATCTAAAAACTTATTACATCTAAAAATTTGATTACATATGAAAATATATTTATCGAATATTTTGGTATTTTCTATTAAGTTTTATCATATTAAATTTCATCATATAATGTTTTATCAAAAGATAATTTAAATTTTTTTTCACTAACGATTGATTCTTCATCATCATCATAAATTGTTTCTTCATCATCATCATAAATTGTTTCTTCATCATCATAAATTACACTTTTTGGTATAGGATGCCCTTCCATGATAGGATACCATTCTCTTATTGGAATATCTAATTCTAAATTACATCTTTTATCTGTTAATAATATAATAGAGAAAAATATTGGTCTTTGATCTCTTTTGGAAAATTTAATAACACCACCATAATCTGAATCACTTTTAGTTTTTGTTAAAGATGATAAAATTTTAAATTGATTAGATGTAAATCCTAATTTAAATTTTGTAGACCCGACACATAGTTGTCTAACAGTATCTTCAACTATACCATCATTATTATTTTCAATTGTAAGAAAATGAAATTTAGATAAATTTTTATAATTACTAATATTTTTATAATCTTTTTTACCATTTACACCTTTTTCAGATGTTACAGAATCATCATTATTATCATAAGATTCTTTAAGATCGGGCAAAGCCCTAGAATCTTCGGTTCGTTTATTATGATTATGATTATGGTCATTGTTAATAGTATAAGGTGTTGACCACATATAAATTTTCTCTTGTTGAGCTAAACCATTTATATAAGATTTTAATAAATTAATATTTAAGTTGGAATATAATCCTATGTACGTATCATCATCATATCTTTGCGGCATTTCTAATGTTTCTTGTTTATAAATTGTGTCTCTATAATAAACTTGACATAATAATTCTTCATTATGTTTTTTACTCTCTATGTGAATGTTATATTGATTTTGATCGTCAACAAATAATCTAATTTTTTCTTTCGAAAAAGATTTTAATTTTTTAACTAATTCTTTAATATTGATATAATTAATAATTTTAGTTTCTATCCAATCAGTATTACTAATTGGTAACACTGCTCTAATAAATCCATAAACATTATTATGACCTATTATAACCATATTTTCTTTATTTAATTCAACATAAGCTACATCATTATATTTACTTACAATCTCCATAAATTTAATAAATGGATCCCCCGGAAATAAACAATAATTAGTTTCTATAGAAGGTAAACCTTTAGTCTGTTCTCTAAATATTTCGGCTTGTAATTGAAATAAAATATTAACATCTATACATGGATTATTATTATTATTATTATCAAAACATTTATTTTCAAATCCCGTTGATTTCGTCGAATAAGAAGAACAGGATGATGCGGGCGAATATAATTTTTTTAAATTTGGATTTTCCATTTTTTTATTTTTATTAGAAAAAATTTTATTTTTTCATTTTTATTAGAAAAAATTTTATTTTTTATTTTTATTAGAAAAAAATTTATTTTTTTATTTTTATTAGAAAAAATTTTATTTTTTTATTGTTAAAAAATGATGTTACCAAATGTTGGTGGAGGTGCATATATCCCGAATAATCGTGAATTAGAAATAGAGATAGAAAATTATATCATGAAAACTGGAGACGTTTTATCTGGTCCATTGCATCTTTCTATTCTTCCGCAACAAAATACAGAGTTAACAAATAAACAATATGTTGATACACAAATCAATGATTTAAAGGAAAAATATATAAACGATGTTTTGGTTCCACTGATGAATGAATTGAAGTTGCTTAAACTTAATGATAAATCATTAAACGAAAAATTATTAAAACTGGATAAAAAGGACAGAGAGCTAGAAGCAGATATAGCAAAACTTTTTAAAAAGATTTCAGAACAATCAAAAATTTTAATATTACTTTCTTTAAATTTAAAATCTGCAGTCATTAAAAATAAACATCAGATAAAAATGTTAAAAGAACAATTAGAAGATGAAATAGAAAAACTACCTGAAAGAATTAAAAAAAATTTAAAGCAGTTGCAAACTACATTCCAAAAAAGTGTTGATGAATTGAGTTCTAAAATTACTCAACAAATGAAAAAGATGAATAGAATGATAAATGAAGTAAACTCACTTAATGAAAAAGTTGATAAAATGAAAACTCTTAAAATCAATTTAGAAAATGAATTAAAGAAAAATTTACAAGAAAACTCTAAAGAAAATAAAGAACAGTTAGATGCTGTTAAAAGACAATTAGATGTTCTTAAAATTAAGTTAAATGCTCTTAAAACGGCGTTGAAGATTAATCAGCAGAAAATGCAAGTTAATAGAAAAGAAATTAAAGTACATCACACGCTGCTTGACGCAATAGATAAAGTTCAACAGTCAATTAATAAAGTTATCTCGAAGTTGTTGTCCATTCACAAACGTAAATCTTAACACGTAGATATTTTTCCCAAAAGTCAAATTTAATCCTAAAAAATGCCTATAATTTATAAACACAATCTTAAACATTTTGCATCAAATAATAAAATTGCTCATGAACCATCTCAGAAACCTGTGTACCATTATGATAGTGTAGAAACTGTCGGAACACAAAAGTTCCTAGGCACCGCAGGTGCCGTCCAAAAAGAAGGGGCTGGCATCTTTTCTGGTATTGGAAGTATCGTTAACTTAATTAAAAATAATAAAGATTTGATTACATCTGCTGCAAAAGGAGCAGCTGCTATAGGTAGTACAGCTAGTGCAATATCAAATGCTGTCAAGTCTCAAAACGAATTAAAACAACTAGAAGCTATTCGTAAACTTAGGAATGATTCTGAAGAACTAAAAAATTTAAAAAAAACTTTCAGAGGAAACAAAAAACAAAATTGCTAACATAGCTGTTGGGGAAACCTTGAGGAGCGGAGCTCCGTCTAATAGTAAACATAATGAAAATAAAAATAATAAAAAAACAATTGAAGAAATAAGAGGAAATGGCGTGAGTAGCAACCTTCGGTTTAACCAGCAAAGCTGTAGCGGAGCTGGTCTAGCAAAATTCTAAAATTATATTTTAGTAAAATTTTTTAGTAATTTTTTTAGTAAATTTTTTTTCTGTCTGTGAGAAAAACAAAAAGTCAAATTATTTTTTATAAAAATGTCTTCGCTTATCGAAAATAAATTTAGATTAGACGATCCTCCGTTCGTCAGTTATAATCAAAAAAAGAATGACTATATAAGAATTGCTATGAATCCCGGATCTTCCAGTAGAGTAAATACTGGAGGAGATTTAATCTTTGAAGTTGATAATCAGCAGAGTTATTTATATTTACCTGATTCATTTTTACACTGTGAATATTCTTTATATAGTGATGCTAATTTTACAACACCATTACCTGATACCGATAATATTGCACTAGAGAATAATTTCTTTCCAAGATTATTTACACAAATGCGTTTAGATGTTGCAACTCAAAATATAGAAACAATAAGTGATTCTCCAGGTGTAATTGATACAATGCTTAGATTTGTAACAATTGGTGAAAATAATAAAAAGTATGAAATCGAAGGTTGGTTTCCTGATACTAATGATGGTATAATTGTTGATGATTTAACTCACGCTGGAACAGATGCAGCAGGAATTGCGAAAGATGTAGAAAATATTGCAAAACATTTAAATAAAACAAATAATGAAGCATATAAAGAAAGACGTGAATTTAACAAGAAAAGTAAACAGACAGTTAATTGGTCATTGTCTCCATTATTCGGATATTTAGATTATGATAAAATATCATATCAATTAAAATTTAAATTAATAATTCATCGTACAGCAAATAATGAATTAATCTTTTTTGGTAAGACTGGGAAAAAAGCATATTTAAAAATTGATAGACTTGAATGGTGGATTAAGCATATTACTCCTAGTTTAGAGGTTGAAACAGCTATTGCAAAAAGATTAAATACTAACAAACCAATTCCAGTAAATTTTCTAAAGCGTACTGCTAGTTCAGTAACTTTTTCCGAACAAAGATTTAACTGGCATTTTACTAGAACTGCGAATACTCCAAGATATTTATTACTAACATTTCAAAGAAATAATTCTCCAAGTTTTGATAAGAACAATAATATTTTTCATATTAATACAATTCGAAGTTTACAAGTTTCATTAAATCAAACCCGATATCCAATTGATCCATTAAGATTCGATGATACCAATAATCAATTTATGGAAGGATATGATTGTTATCGAAATCTTTGTACAGAATTTGGAGTTGAACCACAATTAACTCCTGGAGATTGGAGACATTTATATCCAATTTTCTGTTTCGATTTAAGTGCACAATCTGAAGATATTATTAAAAATGGTTGTGATGTAACAATTAATATTGAAAAGAAAGATTCCACAACTTCATTGATGGCTTATGGTTTATTGCTAGAAGATGTAAAATATTCTATTGAAATTCTTAATGGAAAGATGACTAGGATAGGCTAAAGCCAGAGGAGCTTCGCTCCGATAAGTTAATTAAAATTTTTTCATAACTAGAATAGATTAAAAATTCTAAAACTTAAAAATTTTTCATAACTAGAATAGATTAAAAATTTTGGTAACTTAAAATTTTTGGTAACTAGAATAGATCAAAATTTTTTGGTAACTTGAAATTTTTTCATAACTAGAATAGATTTAAATTTTTGATAACTTAAAATTTTTTTATTAAAAATGTCGCAAGCGAAAAGTAATATTAATAATAAAACTGTTGAATTAAAATTACGTAATATTGTTGACAAAAATACCCCTAAAACTATTACGATTAATAAAAAAAAGTATTACATAAGTAAACCAATGATAGAGAATATTCAATTACAAGAAGAAAAGAATGGCGGGATTCTCCCATTAATTCCACTAATAATAGGAGGCATAGCTGCAGCAGGAAGTGTTGCAGGTGGGACAGCTGGTATTGTCCAAGCAGTAAATAAAAATAAATCAGAGAAGGCAGCATTAGAAGAACAAAAACGTCATAACAGAGAGTTAGAGAAAGTTGCTAGGGGTGAAGGAGTAGTAGATAATTTTATTAGTAAATTAAAATTAGTTGATGAAGGAAAACGAGTTCTTAAAAATATTCTCCACAATGTTGATGATTTAATTGAAATTAAAGAAACTAAAGATGGTTCTGGAATATATCTAAGTCCTAGTATGATAAGGTAATAACCTCAGAACCTTTGGTTCTTTTCGGTAAAACAATTATTTTATTTTATCTTTTAAATTTTTTTTTATCTTTTAAAATGAATTCCACAAATTCCGAAAATTTAATTAAATTAAAAATTTCTAATTTAGATTTATTAAATTATCTATTAAACAAAAATAAAAACTCAAATTGTCAGCATATTGGAGGTGACAAGAACAAAGTTCCATACCACTTCGGTGGTGATATACAAAAAACATTAGAAAACTTTCCTGGATTTATTTGGAGTAAATATTCGAAAGAAAAACATCTTCCTGGTCATTCATATACCGGTCCAGGAACTCGATTAGATATAAGACTAGATGAGAATAATAATCCGAAACCAGGTGAAGAACCGATAAATAGAGTAGATGCCGCAGCTTACAGGCATGATTTAGCTTATCGAAATCATGATCTAAGTTCTCGACATGCAGCTGATAAGAAGATGATTCAAGAATTAGATAGTATTCAAAATCCTACATTTAGAGAAAAAATTGAAAGAATGTTTGTTAAGAAAGCTTTACAAGCTAAAATATTATTCGGTCAGGGTTTAAATGAAACTAATAACCCTGAGAGCAACGCTCGAACTAATAACCCTGAGAGCAACGCTCGAACTAATAACTCTGAGAGCAACGCTCGAACCTACGCGTCCGAAATTCATAAAGAATATAGAAAGCCTAAATATTTATTGAAAGTAAAAGTATTTAATAAAGATGATATTTGGAGTGCTGATCTTATTCATATGCCGAATGAAAGGGACTACAAATACGCATTGACCGTTATAGATTTATATACACGATACGCTTGGGTAAAGCCTTTAAAAAACAAAAGTGGTCTATCAGTTAAATATGCGTTTGAAGAAATCTTTAAAGAAAGTAATAGAAAGCCAAGGAAATTGTTTGTTGATAAAGGGTCGGAATTTTATAACCGAAACGTTCACCCACTATTTGAAACTGTTTATTCAACTGAAAACGCAGGAAAAGCTATAGTGATAGAAAGATTCAATCGGACGTTAAAAAAAAAATTATTCAAGAAATTTACTGAGCAAAGAAATCAGAAATGGTTAAAAATATTACCAGGAATTGTAGATGAGTACAATAATAAAGTTCATTCTGGTATTGAAGAAACTCCAAAGAATGCTTCTGACGACCCTGATCTAGTACGAAAGAAAATATTCGAGAATAATAATTTGAATGAGAGTAATCCGAATTTGCAGAAACTTAAGCCGAAATTTAAAATTGGAGATAGAGTTAGAATATTTAAATATAAGAATAAATTTGAAAAGGGCTTTGTTGGTTATTGGACTAAAGAAATATTTGAAATTTGTAAAATAAATCAAAGTTATCCGATTACTTATGAAATTAAAGATTTAGATAATGAGGATATCAGAGGACGTTTTTATCAAAATGAATTACAGAAAACAGAGCTTTAACCTTTAGGTGGCGCTTTAGCTAGCTTCGCTTGAGTTATAGATTGTTTAACTCTAACATAATATCTAGAAATGATACTCCTTTTTGTAATTTGTACAAAACGTATAAACATAATTGTCCACAATAAGTTGTTCCCGGTTTTTGAATTTGAAATGTATTGTATGTTCCCGTTCCAAGTAATTCTTTTACTTCATTTGTAGGGGGCAAACCGTATGAGTCAAAATAATAATTATCTCCGTTTTTACTAAAGATACCTGCTGACCAATGTACGCCGTTTTGGTCTGAAGTGTGAAGATTCGTTATGAAATTTACAGTTATTGATGGAACTTTGTTCCGGGAACTGAAGGTTCCTGTTGGCCTATTTTTTAGGAATTGTAATTCATTTCTCATTAGAACATGAAAATTCTTTATTCCTAATCGATTAGCGATTTTCTTTAGGTCGAAATTTGTCGTAGTTTGCGTTCCATATAATTTAAAAAACTTATTTATGTTGCTTATTTTATAATAAAAAAATTTCTTAAGGGACCCCTAGAAGTCAGAAGGGGGGGTATTGATTTAAAACTGGTCTCTAATGATGTCTTTCTTTACTACTTAGTCAGAAGGGGGTATTGATTTAAAACATTTTTATAATGATGACTTTCCTTACTACTTGGGGGGGGGTATTGATTTAAAACTGGTCTCTAATGATGTCTTTCTTTACTACTTATTCGATTTTGAAATTATTTAATTTAATCTAAATTTAAACGTTACATTGTTGCATTGTGTTAGTGTTTAACTACATAGAGTTTCTTGTTTCGCTCATCTTTTAACAATAGTAATTCATTACTCATCAATATGTGAAAATTCTTTTCTCCCAATTGCTTAGCAATCTCATTTAAATCGAAATTTAATGTGGTTTTGTTTGCTGTATATTTTTTGGAAGTCTCTGATGTTTCTCATTTTTATAGAAGATACAATATTTCTATTATATTCCCGTAAATGAGAAATTAAAAGCAACACATGGATATTTCAATTTGGTTACAACCACTTTGCATACATTCAATTTGGATACATTGAAATACATGTAAATTTGTCCACGCGAGGACAAGGTTTCATTGGATGAGAGAAAAATGACGACATATAACAACATAATGAAAATGATTGAAAACAGGAAATAACATTGCATTTAAAACAGGAAATAACATTGCATTTAAAACAGGAAATAACATTGCATTTAAAACAGGAAATAACATTGCATATAACAACATAATGAAAATGATTGAAAACAGGAAATAACATTGCATTTAAAACAGGAAATAACATTGCATTTAAAACCGACAGATACAAATTTTCTAAACAATGGGTTTTCTGTCCACGCGAGGACAAGGTTTCATTGGATGAAACACTCTATTGTATTTACATGTGCAAGAGGAAATAACATTGCATTTAAAACCGACAGATACAAATTTTCTAAACAATGGGTTTTCTGTCCACGCGAGGACAAGGTTTCATTGGATGAAACACTCTATTGTATTTACATGTGCAAGAGGAAATAACATTGCATTTAAAACCGACAGATACAAATTTTCTAAACAATGGGTTTTCTGTCCACGCGAGGACAAGGTTTCATTGGATGAAACACTCTATTGTATTTACATGTGCAAGAGGAAATAACATTGCATTTAAAACCGACAGATACAAATTTTCTAAACAATGGGTTTTCTGTCCACGCGAGGACAAGGTTTCATTGGATGAAACACTCTATTGTATTTACATGTGCAAGAGGAAATAACATTGCATTTAAAACAGAAGGGTTGAATAATCAATTATTCCAAAAACCCTCATCTTGTGAAAGACACTGCTCCAAGATTGAAAGATTAGTTTTTAACAGTCGTATAGGAAGCGAGACTCTACAAAGAGTCTGATATTTATCTGCCAGTTTTGCCAACTTCATTGCGAAACTCAATTCAGTTCGTGAAAAGTTAATATTGTGATGTTTTAAGAGATATGTGAAATCTGCTTTATTATTCTCACACAAGGATAATATATGATTTGCGTGTTTTCCAATAAAAATTTTACATGTGACACTCAAAAGATGGCTTTGTTTTTCGTATTTCAAGTGTTGTTTCAAAGAATTCACTGTCGTTGATATGTCCCCCGCCGGTTCTGTAAAATATTCCACTGATTCGATGAATGTATGACGTTCAACAACACTTTCCTTCAACTGTTTTGTAAATGTTTCGATTCTGAAGGGAAGTGCTGCTTCCTTCTTTGCTCTGGCTGCGATTTTATGTTGCTCTTTGTATGCTTTTCGAGCAGAACGTATAGCGTCAGGATTGAAGAGTAGAGGCGCTTTCTTCACTTGCTGGTCTATATACGAAAAGTATTCAGAATGTTTCTCCGATGGAATGAACAAATCCGCAATATTTTTGAAGAACTCTGGAAGTACCGTTGCTATGTTGGCTTGTTGTTCAACGACTGCTTGACTCATGATTGACGGATAAATTAGTACAAATCACTATGTTCAAAATATAAGAATAACGTAATTAAAGATAGCGGAACGATGAGAGCAAGCAGATGATAAGTGTTGATTGAAATAATAACACAACAATCTGAGCACACGATACAATGACAGACGAGAGAGATAAATGAAAACAGTACAGCTGGCAGATATCTTAACGTCATACGGATGTGCTGACGCACTAACAAGAATTTAAAACAACTCGCCTAACGTACAATTAAAATGTCATTGTTTCACAGAGTAGTAGCAGCTGTTTGTTCTTTCATACATTGTTTCCTTTCAAATGTTTGAGTTGGAGGACAAAGCTCCTTACACTGAAATGCATTTTATTCTTAAATGCGGGAAGCAGATGTTCTCTACAATTGAATGACAATTGTAAAAGTACCTAAACTTATTGTTAAGAATATGTCAATTCCTTCAAATATTTTTAGTCACATGATATATTTTAAAAACCTGAAAAATGGATTTAAAAGACGTTTTTAAAAATACTAATTTTCAGTGTCCTGGAACGGTCATGATTTTGGCGGGGGGTGAAAATCGAACCGAAGGTTCTAGGGCTTCGCGCTTCGCCCGATTGTAATTCTCAAATTTGAGATTCTTAACTTTTATGATTTTCGGTGTCCGGTTTTACATGACCTGGAACGGTCATGATTTAAGCAATGAAAAATGTCATAATCACAAATTTGAGATTCTCAACTTTTATGATTTTTTCGGTGTCCTGGAACGGTCATGATTTAAGCGAGGGTGAAAATCGAACCGAAGGTTCTAGGGCTTCGCCCGATTGTAATTCTCAAATTTGAGATTTTGAAAAATTTGAAAAATTGGGTATTTTTAAAAACGCTTAAATTTTCGCCCTTCGGCCTTCAGCCACGTGAAATTTGAAGTCTACCTAAATTTTTGAAATTTTTTGAAATTTTGATTTTTTTGAAAAAACCCGCAAAAGTGTGACATCCGGCGCAAGCGAAGCGAAGCAAAGCGAAGCGAAGCGTCGCGCCGGATGTCACACTATAAACTACTCATTTAAGTGAGAAATTGGAAGTAGTAAATGAAAATGTTTGGGCTTTAACTTGGAAGAGACATGAAGACTTTGTAAGAAATGAAACAGGAGAATACGAAATTTCTGGCGTTCGGCTACAAGGCGTGATTGTTAAAGATTGATCCAGTCATCATCCATTGATGTTGTGTGATCACATGCAGCAGAAAGACTTCGACATGATGATTATCGTTCAAGTGAAAAATTGGAAGCAAGCCAGCTATCCAGTTTCTTTTAGCTATCTAGCCTAATTGGAAGTAGACTAGCTTTTCCCTTTGTTCATTGCTCTTTTCATCTAGTTTCTTGGCTTTCGAGTTCTTCTGCCTTGCATGGACAATTAGGCCCTTACACTCTCATCTTCAAATGCAATCATTGCCATGCTGATTATGGTAAAACATATATGTATTGGCTTCAAAATGAGACACTATTTGTTAATTTCTGTTGGATAATTAGAAATTTATGCTACTTTCAAATATAGTCACGTTTTTTATGTTGCATCCTGTATTCTTCAAAATAACCGATTCTATCTACCTTCTGTCACCTTTTCCTACAGAAAAGGCCTGCTTCCAGTGCATATGAAGAATGTCTACAAAGTAAGAATCAATTGATTAAAACAGTATTTATCGCTATATAAATTCTTAACTAGATTTCTATTATTATCAGCCGTGCTTTAAGTTCTTCGAAGAAATTGGAATGCATGCATCTCCTAGAATTACCTTAAATATCTCTAATGATCCAAACATGAAATGTTAAAATCCATTCGTTTACATGCAGCACAAGTTTTGCAGTAGACTACAAAGCGGAAAATAAAGCGAGGTTTTTCAAAATGTATTATTTTTCCCAATATCCAACTTTTATGAAAATCTTGCCTTATTTCACAGTGTACGTGGTTTTTGACATTAATGCCATCATGCTTTTCCTTGCAGGTATCAAAATGAGTGAATTAAATTTGACTTTTTGCAATGCATCAAATCCTGACGGCAACAATCTAATCGCAGGAATTATCTATGGAACAATCGCTATATCAATCGTCATTTTTGGCTGGTTTGGTAATATCCTTGTCATCATAGCTTTAATGACAGAAGCATCCCTCAAATTTGCATCTAATATTCCATTTGGAAGTCTATCATGTGCTGATTTGTTTGTGCTAACGTTTCAAGCGTTTCCGTCAGCCTTGAATTCATTTGCAAACTATTGCATGACCCCACCAATTATGTGCTACATGAGTGCCGTTTTAGGCCCAGTAAATAGTGGATTTTCTTTTCAAATGATCACTTATATCTCAATCAATAGATATATTGCAATATGCAGACCTCATATCTATTCCAAATTCTTCTCAACCAAGACCATCGCTTTCCATATAACACTAATTGTTGGAAACTTGTTTCTTCTTTTGATAATTGGATCTACATTACCTGTTGGAAATCCATATATTCTATATAAATACTTTCCAACGTATGCAATTTGCTACATCTACTTCTCAGTTATATTGATTCAGGTCATAATGACGTTTATTGTCCTTCTCGGGCCAAATATTGTTAATATCCTGTGTTATTGGAAGATCTATACGACTTTGAAGCAGCGATCAAAATCTATTGAACAAATAGTGAATAAGTCTGAGGTTAGACGCGACAAAAGGATGTTCCGAATGCTTTTCGCTACATTTGCGTTTACCAATATCTGCTGGTTTCCAACTATGCTCATGATAACGATAGATGTCAACTTGCAAACTCCGCGTATAGTGGTCATGTGTTTTCAAGTTTTAAATTTCTCTTGTAGTGCTGCTAACCCAGTGATATATGGAGCCTTGAATCCTAACTTTGCAAGAGCATTCAAGCGAATCAAAATGTGCGCCTTTCATAAAGTGGGTCCACAGGAATCCATTGAAACCATAACCGATTCAAGTCGACGAAGGTAGATGTCTCAGCTATGTTCTTTAAAATTTTCTCATCAACAAATTTTTCTATTGATTTCTCGATTCAACTATATAAATTCATTTTGCGTGTTGTTGTTACGAACTGCTAGAATGATGTGCAGGGCATGGTTGGGTAAAATCTTGGGTAGATTCCCAAGACTCAAGATCAAATACCCACGATCGAAAAATCAGAGCCCAATTTCGTGAGATTATAGCTATATTTTCTCCTTTTTGGTAGCTGTTTTCCCATAATATGAAGTGATTAACAGATATATTTGTATGTATCGCAAATCGTGTAAACTGTCTATTTTACTTCGAGAAATAATGCACCCTCCATCCGACAACATCATTTTGCATTACTTCCTTCAACCTGTTGCTTGAAAATGTTGTGGAAAAATACAACGAAACGTCGCATTCGCAAGAAATGGAGTTTTTGTTTCATAAAATGGTTTTCAACGGTGGCATTGAAGACTTCTAATCATGAAATTAAACTTTTATTCAGAAAGATTGAGAAATTTCCGAAGCAGTTTGCTAAGACGCAAAACAATATGAATTTTGACGATATATGTCTCAATAGCTATTTGTGTCCCAAATATACAAAAATTTGTATATGTTTTTAGTCGTGCATTTTTTAATTGAATATCGCATTTTTGGGAGAATTCATTCTATACATGTTTTGTCTTTTAGTGTAGGTTAATTTACATGCATTCTTTAAGTATCTCTAAATACTCAGAGGGTATATCTATAAATTTCTAAATACGTTGGCCATACCCGAGTTTGAATAATGGAGTTGATTTGTGGTAATAGCCTTGCGGGTATAAAATAAAAATACTCTGTTGAGTAAATTTTCGATCTAATCTTCGTCAGACTCTCACATTTGATGAAAGCATGAATAACAAGAGCTTTTATAAGAAAGACGAAAAGAAAGATTGTCACTTCACAATTAGGAAGATTCCAATCGAAATTTTAATCGCTATTAGCACAAATCAACTCCGGTATATCTATAGTTTGCTTACATTAATTGAATTATTTTGTAATTCTACATGATTTACTACATCAGTTTTGAATGTTGATAACCCAGATAAATCAGCTTAACAATGATGACAGATCTATGACTCGAATATACTCGTATAAAACAGAACAAATTTCTATGCACAATATTGCTTGCATTCATCATACTAAAGTGTGGTTTAATTCCGACACCAAATTCTCAGCTTGGTATGAAACCTTATTAAATGAAATGAGAAAATCGGTTTCATTGTACTACCCAAGATCTTGGGTTCATTACCCAATATTTTGGATACCTTCCCGTAATTGCCGCGCCGACAAGGGTGTTGCAGATGCAATACCTGCCCTAAACCAGGTGTTGCATCTTTCTTCGAAAACGACTCCCGTTTAGAGAACATCCGTCTAAAATGAATTGAAGCAGCTGACATTAATGCTATTGAATGCCAGCAAAAAGGGTCTTCTGTGGGATTTGCAGCGATACGATTTTGATCCATTTGATCGACGCCCCAAAAAATTTGCCGAATTTGCCAAAATTGTCGCCTAAAACGAAGGAATGCTTCTGTTTCCTCACCAGAATGAGGAACTCAGCAGCATGAAGTTTTTGTTCTTGGTCATTGAGAAAGATTGTCAACGAAGCAAGTTGTTTTATTCTTCAGTAAATTCAAACTGATGACAGCACGCGATTCTCTGTTTCATACTGCTTGGAAAGGCAGTACAAAATAAGATATGCTATTGACATAATTAATGAAACAAACTATCATTAGCTTGAATTGAAGTTTGTTTTATTTTTTTCTCAGGTATGATGCAATATCTCGCTTTCTATGTATTACCATTCAACACATTAGAGAATAGAGAAAGATCTATGGTGGTCAAATTTCAAATTTTGATATCGATACAACTGTAACAATTGCTTTTACAAATTGAACATAAACGTGAACTGAAATCGAGCTTTTGTAAAATAAAATGGCACACCATCAGTTTACCAGAGGTATGGCTATTGGAATAATTCGTTGTGGTAGAAGCTGTGCGAGTGTTGCCGAAGAGGAGCAACTATCGAGAGTCGTTGTTTGGAGGTGGTGGTGTCGATGGAAAGCGGAAGGAGATGTTAAAAAGAAGAAGGGATCTGGTCGACCAAGAAAGTCTGCAGGAAGGACAGACGCACCTCTAGCTTTAGCTGCAAAGAGGAATAGATTTGTGTCAGTCCCAAAGCTAGTCGTACACTGGAAGAGTGCATCAAATAGACTGTAGCGTTCGAACGGCTTACCGAAGATTACGAGAAGCTGGAATTCAATCGCGACGACCAGCTGTCCTAATTCCATTGAGTTTTGAGCACCGCAGAAGACGAGTTGCCTGGTGTGATGCCCATCGCTCATGGAATGACCATCACTGGCAGAAAGTCTTGCGGACCGATGAATCGAGATTCACTCTGGATTTCAATGACGGTCGTGTCAGAGTGCATCGTCTTCCAGGTGAACGCCTTGCCCCATGCTGTATTAAAGAACACGACAGATATGGTGGTGGAAGTGTTATGCTGTGGGGTGGCATTTGGCATGGCGGACGAACGACATATTTGCAAGCCATTTCCAAGTAGAAAGAAAACGTTTTGCTTAATACGTGCGTATAACATTTATTTGAATAGAATTAGACTTTTGTCTAGCAGTGAAAAAGTGTTACGTACATTTACAGATCGTGTAGTAGATGTATGCAGAATGGATGAATGTGCTAGACTTGGGTCAAAATTTACGACAACGTGACTTTTACTCATTCGATTAGTACTCATGCATGCCAGTTGCTGTCTTATGAGCACGGAATAGTTATCAATTAAATTTCAAAGATAACAGGCAGGCCCGCGCAAAACCTAAGTAAGCCTGCAACGCATTCAAGACATGAAATTTTGGGCTATGGGCCGTGGGTGCGGTACCTCAATGTGCCTTGACAGCAGGATGCGACATGCGCGCGCTGCTAACATCGTGGAGCTCATTCATTATTCATCAACTACTGTGACAAATATTAAGGCCATCTGCGAGGTGTCCATTGTCTATTTATAGGAGTAGTAAGTAAAACTCCACTTCTGGACCGCGCAAGATGGCCGCCGTCGCTGACGTCCCCCCCCTCTGGAACGACAGAGTGTCGTGGTCGGCCGCCGTGGTGCTTTGAGTCTGACCCCCCCTCTGGAACGACAGAGGTCTGTCGTGGTCTGCAAAGTTGGTCCGAAGTTGGTCCCAAGTTGGTCCGAAAGGTTCGCTGACGCCCCCCCCTCTGGAACGACAGAGTGTCGTGGTGGACTTGGGCGACCGCCAGGTTTTGTCTTGAGGCTATAGTGTGTGATGTTTTTCGTGCAATCTGATGAATGTTGGGTTGAAAATGGGCTGTTTCGAGTGGAAGCAGTGCTCGGATGTAAAAACGGAGGCCACATTCGGATTCAGCGTGAAATTCTGCATCGGTATGGTGAGTTTCAAGTTAATCGGAGAGAAAAATTTTCGCTGACGTCCCCCCCCTCGGGAGAGCTAGCTTCGATCTTGGCTTCTAGTGGACGGATTTTGTCGTGCAATAGCTCGTTTGAAAGCTAAGAGTGAGACAAATTTAGTGAAAGAAACGCCTTGTTCATATCTGTCTTCGCTTAGATGTGAGACGCCATTTAAGATTTTAGGTCGGAGCTCACCTGAAAAAATCCTAAGTGTCAGAGTGGCTTTGTATGGACAAAATTTTGAAAATTTTCCAAAGTGTCGCATTTTGACCTGGGACCTTCACCAAAACATTTTTCATCAAATTTCTCTGAACGAGGGGGGGAGGGGGGTCCGTGAAATTTGATGAAAAATGTTTTGGTAAAGGTCCGAGGTCGAAATTCGGAAGTTTTAAATTTTTCAAAATTTTCACCACACTGGAGCTCTCACACTTAGGAATTTTTTCACTTGTGGCATGTTACATGGACATGTGCTGACGGACCAACTTTCCGTGGTCATATGAGAATGGTTCAGGTGTCATATGATAGAGAATGATGAGACGAATCGTTTGCAACAAACTGCATGTCGCTACGATGAATACTTTCGGAGATAGATGCATTTTAGGTTTTCTTCGAGCATATATAAACCCCCGACAACGTAAGTCTGATCACTTCATCGAAAGACGAGGTAAGCGACGGTCATCGCTCTGAGCTCCCGATATCGGGTGTTTCAAAGGACTCTATCTTTTGAAGTAGGCAAGCTATCTTCTTACTTCAAAGTTTGTATGATAGAGTTTGATAGTGCCTTTACTATTGATAAAATTTTTTAAAAGTAGTATGAGTAGTAAAATGCTTAATTCTTTTTTTCAAATGAAAAATTCATAAATTTTCAGTTTTTTCAAAGTTTTAACATGTAGACTAAGGTTTTCAAGTATGCTGAGTTCAAATCTACTATCAGATTTGAAATTTAACTAAGTCTAAGGCAGCTTTGAGGGGTTAGATCCCAGCTACTGATCACTACCTTTGACTCGGCGTTGCTGTTACCACTTCGGGGCAGTGACAATGATGTCTTCAGCTGTAAATAGCGGGTATCGGGGAAGATCTCTCACTTCCCTAGTGATCAGTACAAGGCCTTCGGGCTGTCGACGGGATCGAGTGCCACTCACTACACTCAAATCTATCATTCCTCACTAAGTGTTATGCTTTAGGCTGTATACTACATGATTCCAAACTTATACAAATTTCATTATCTTACAGTTAACGATAAAATCGCAGCCATGGTCAATAATGACAAAAATAAGAAATTCCACATTAAAATGTGTGTATGCGGCCGAATTAACCGCCGAGACGGTCTCAAAGACCACATCAAGAAAGCAGGGGCCGACCACATGGTTATCCTGAGTAGGGTTGCCTGTGTGAAGTGCAGGGTGCTGTTGGTTGTTGGGCAGGAGGCCGAGTATTATTTGAGGCATGGTGAGTGCACAGGAGGGTTGGTGACCGATTTGAGATTTGTGGAGTTGATGAATGCTGAGAAGGAGCGAATGTTGGGTAAAGAGGCCAAGAATGTTGTTGAGAATGCTAGTGGGAATGTTGTTCAGAATGCTAGTGGGAATGTTGTTGAGAATGCTAGTGGGAATGCTGTGGAGAATGAGGTAGAGAATGCTGTGACCGGTTTGAAGGCTGACAAGTGGCGGAAGAGAGTGTTTGAGAGTGATGATGAGGATGATGTGGACTTGGATAGGGAGCGAGTGTGCGAGGAAGCGTGTGAGGAAGTTGAGCTCTTCGTCGTCGGAGGTATCCGCTATTGTCATTACCGACCCCCCGCAGAGCTCATCTTCTCCAATAGTGAAGGGTGCCGGGGTACGGAAGCAGTCGGCGCGGTGGGATGAGGACATGGAAAAGAAGCATGTGTCGCAGCAAGCGGCACAGGCTTTGTTGGTTGATCGGTACGAAAGTTTGAAGAAGGTGAATGAGAGAACGTTGAGTGAGTTGAGTGACCTGAAAATGAAGGAGGTGAAATGTAAGGAGGTGGCAGATGAGAATATCCGTATGAGGCGTGTTGTGAAAGAGTTGAAGGAGAATGTGCGAGTGTTGGAAGACAAGAATGATGAGCGAGAGAAGAGGACGAGTGCTGCAGAGAGGAGAATGGGAGAGGCAGAGTCGAAGTATGAGGAGTTGATGAAGGAGATGAGTGTATTGAGAGCGAGGAATGCTGAGTTGGAGAGGAGTGTGAGTAGGCAGGGTGATGAGAGAGAGTCGTTTGCGAAGTTGGAGCGCATGAGGAATGAGTGGAATCGTGTGAATGAGGACAGAATGTTTGAGTTCCACATCCCTATTCGGGATAACCATCTGGACGGTCAAGTCCTCGTCAACCAAAGCCTAGACGAGAGTATAATCTGCTATAATGGTCATCCGACTAAGAAGTGCTTACATGCCACACTCAGAATGCGCGGCCATTTACAAACATTTTCAGTCAGGAAGCCCGCGAGACTGCCTAAGGATGACTAACTTGGTAAGTGAAAAGCAAATAAGATAGTATATCCTATTCTAATACATATCATTTTCATTGCAGATCTTTTCCCTGCCTTCACCACCCCATCACGACACTCCCGAGAACGAACCATCGGCTCTCTTAAGGGCCACCTAGGGGCAAGACATGATAGAACCTCCACGCGGTTTGCCCTCGGCAGTCTTTGGACTGGCGAATACTATCATTAAGTTGAATCTGCTATCAGTCAACTTGAACGTTGCGTCGCGTTAGAGGGGTATATAAACCACTGACTCTCATTTCATTTCATTTCAATCATGCAGACGCCGAACAGTCAAGTCAGCTCTCCTTGCGGACCGCAGTTAAGGCCGCGAAATTTATTTGAGGAATTTGTCAGGCTAGAGGAGCAAGACAGAGTCCACAATAATCTTGCTCGGATTGGCAATCCGATGACAGCAAGTGTTGTCAATCCAACAGAATGGCGCTACATTCCACTTTTCAGCTACATACCAATTAGCGTGGAAGTCGACACTGCTACCAAAGAGAGAGTCAAAGACTCTCTCAGCAGAATCGGTAGGCTGTAAGATGACGTTACTCCCGCGAACGAACAACCGGCTCTCTTAAGGGCCACCATGGGGCAAGATTTGATAGAACCTCCTCGCGGTTTGCCCTGGGCAGTCTTCAGACTGGCGAATACTATCATTAAGTTGAATCTGCTATCAGTCAACTTGAACGTTATGCAGTCGATTGCTATCCCTGAAGCATTCTGATTCGCTGTTGAGCAATTCATTGTTGAAAACTCTATATAAGCCAGAAGATTGTAGCGCTTCTCATTCAATTTTAAGTCACGATGGAAGCAACATCTGCTAGCACCATTCCCGTCTTCATCGATGAAGACAACGCCATTCCCGACTTCATCATCCTCGACGAGTGGGATGAAGAGGATGAGAAGAAGGGGAAGATCAAGAAGATCGTTTGGACGGATGAGGTGTGGACTCCTAATACCACTCGCATCCGAAAGGTGCCAGATGCACCACCACGACCTAGGCGGTATAGGGTCTATGAGAACCTAACCGTCATACCCATTGACTATTCCAGCCAATAGTCAACTTAATTGACACCGAGAACGAACCATCGGCTCTCTTAAGGGCCACCATAGGTCAAGACATGATAGAACCTCCACGCGGTTTGACCTGGACAGTCTTCGGACTGGCGACTACTATCATTAAGTTGAATCTGCTATCAGTCAACTTGAACGTTGCAAATGAAGTTCGGTGTAATACTTCCTTTCGACGGGCGTTCCTGTAAAGGGCGGCGGTGAAACCCGTAGCTATGTATACCGCAAGGGACATTCGGCAATGGTCAATCTTGTTTAACCTCTCTGCGTCATGTTTGCAAGTGATTGCCTCTGTCTCAACGTAGTATGCATTCGCGCCAGGGCGACATTCAGCCAACTGTCGAAGGTTGCCTAAAACTTTCCATTGCATACGTTATGAGAACCATGAGTTCTACCTATCTCTATCAATGAGACGAATTGATGAATGGAATGAAATGGGAGGACACTCACGCGCCACACGCAACATAACACACTTCTCTCTTCCGTAGTCTAACAAGCTCTTTACACATGGATCGCAGTCGATTGCTATCCCTGTATCAGAAGTGTAAGCCATCTTAATTTTATTTGACACTATTTCATCTACCATCATCGCCCATGTGAAATGTTTTAAGATTTACAAGTTAGACTAAGCGTGCTACTATTTCCAAATGAAAAAGTATACATGGTTAAATCATCCACTTAAGCCCATCCGTAGTCTAACAAGCTCTTTACACATGGATCGCAGTCGATTGCTATCCCTGTATCAGAAGTGTAAGCCATCTTCATTTTATTTGACACTATTTCATCTACCATCATCGCCCATATGAAATGATATGTTTTAAGATTTGCAAGTTAGACTAAGCGTTCTACTATTTGTAAATGAAAGATATGGTTTCAACCGTTTACAGATTAAAAATAAAGTTTCATCACTGTGTACGCTAGAAATAAAGTTTTAGCTGTTTGTATGTTAAAAAGAAAGTTTTATCAGTTAACAAGTTAAAAATAAAGTTTCACCAGTGTACAAGTTAGAAACAAAGTTTCAATATTGTATATGTTAGAAATAAAGCTTTATCTGTTTGTATGCTAGAAACAAAATAAAGTTTCAACAGTTTACAAGATAAAAAATAAAGTTTCACCAGTTTACAAGTTAAAAAATAAAGTTTCAATAGTGTGTACGTTAGAAATAAAGTTTTAGCTGTTTGTATATGAAAATAAAGTTTCAATAGTGTGTATGTTAGAAATAAAGGTATAACTGTTTGTAAAATAAGATCGCAAGATTTACTAGTTAGACTAAGTGTAAATTAAAAATAAAATTATAACTGTTCACGAGTTAAAGCGTTGATGCAACGATAAACAATTAATAAGCTGAAAAGTTTTAGATTCACTTTAATATTACCATATGTTTACAGATAGAAATGTATCACAGCAAAGCTACTTCATGAGTTAGTTTGCCAGGAGTGTATCATCTCAAACTTTTACTCCGTCGTTGAAATTTCATGACGACTTTTTGCTAGAATACAATAGAGCTTTAGTCGAGAGGGTGAAAGGAGACGATGAGCGCTAGCGGGCGAATGAAGCATCGGTGAGAGTGGGAATCAACTTGATGCTATTCTCCAATGAGGATCATCATCCAATGAGAATCAAGCATTTCTATATAAATAGCGAGCCTTCCACAGTGAGAATCATTCCATCGTTGAATCACACGAGTGACGGACGCACATTTTCTCTCTCTCTCTCTAGTTCCCTATTCTATTATCCAACTAAAATGGTAAGTCGCTACTTTCCTCCCTCTCCTCCCTTGAACGTAAACCTAATACAATCTTTTTCATTTTCAGGCATCTACTCCATCTGCTGCACTAGTAGGACAAAATGGCGGTCAAACGTTACAAGGTTCGCTACGATCAGATCATCTACAACTGAGGCCAGTGGAAGAAACAACCAAGGTACATAATCCTACACCGCTACAGCGTAAATTTAAACAAGTCTTGCGTTATGACGATCATAGCGTAGTACTCCAAACGGGAATGCTCCCTTCCACGGATGTCAAGATAATGCACAATCAGTATGGGGACTACATACTGATCCCCGTGAGTCCGTACATTCGCCACCAACTTGATATTATTGAGGAGTACGTGACATTAAATATGGACATTCCTACTCCTCTTGCTCAAGAGTGGAAGGCGAGAGATGACAAGGATACTCCCTATAGAAGGATTTGGGATGGTAATCAAATTTGCCTACCGGTATCACATTGGTGCACTTACTATAAGAAGGAAGGAGATCATTCAACACCCATCACATGCGACGAGCTCGGAGAAGGTACTTGGGATATCCTTTTCAAAGTGAATGGGCTATATTATGGTCGGCACAAGGATAATAAAATAGCCTCGCTCTCCATGCATATGGAATCCATCCTGTATATTCCAAAACCACCCAACGTGGACGACATAATTGATCAAATCCTTAACAGCAGTGGTACGAAGCGCAAGTCGGAGAAGAATGCTGCCTCAAAACGCAAATCAAAGAAGGAGAATTACTAGTCGTTTCCTAACTCTACCCTATGACAATTCGCTTATGTGCTTTGAGTGTTGTAGACGTGGTCTTATTAGATACATTTTACTTCTTCGTTGCCATCATATCATTTGTGTATTTTGTCGTGAAAAGCATCGATGTAATTCTTCATTTTGTAATATGTTATAGAACGTTTCGTTAGATGTGTAAATTTCCGTTTTAGGCTTCTATCATCATTTTTATGGATTGTGAGGGTGAACCTGTACAGGAGCTCAGTGCTATTGCTATGAACAATTGGACATATCAGATTGTTAGTGTCTATCATCAACATGCCAACTGCGATCCCAATGTTGATCAATGGGCGAGAAAACACATTCATGGACTTAATCTGAAATATTTGCAAGACTATGGCTTTTCTTCTGAGACTGCTCTTCTTATTGACTTTAAACGATGGTTAGCTGCTTTCAATGTTATACGCATCTTTTGTAATAATCCTGGTAAGGAGAGGAAAGTATTTCCCAATCTAATCATTGATGATATTTTGCTCCCATCTTGGGATAGTAGAGTGAATCAACACTACCATGAAGTCACGGAACGTTTTAAGGATTTGTGTGTTCCTATTTTGTCTGTTCGTTGTAGTAGCTACGTTCATAACCAATGCTTCTTTCCTCCTTACCTCAACACTGCCAAAGTCCTGTAAGGTCATCGTTGCTCGCTGTATGATAGTTACCAGCTGTATCTATTTTATCTGTTTCAAACCATTGACTTGTAATGCATGCTTGTTACAGTTATTCAATAAATGTGATTATGCGAAGAGTTGTTGTTATCATGCAACGGATGGGTTAGATGAAGGGTGATCATATCTTTTTCAAATGACTGTGGAACATTGATTTCCATGATAAAGATTTAAACAGTTAGATTCGATGACGAATAAGATTTACTAGTTTGCAAGTTAGACTAAGCGTTCTATTATTTGTAAATGAAAGATATAGTTTCAACAGTTTGTCGATTAAAAATAAAGTTTCAACAGTGTGTACGTTAGAAATAAAGTTTTATCTGTTTGTAAAATGAGATTGTAGGATTTACTAGTTTGCAAGTTAGACTAAGCGTTCTACTATTTGTAAATGAAAGATATAGTTTCAACAGTTTACAGATTACAAAATAAAGTTTCAATAGTGTTTATGTTAAAAATAAAGTTTAAGCTGCCTGTGTGTTAGAAATAGAATAAAGTTTCAACAGTTTGTCGATTAAAATAAAGTTTCAACAGTGTGTACGTTAGAAATAAAGTTTTATCTGTTTGTAAAATGAGATTGTAGAATTTACTAGTTTGCAAGTTAGACTAAGCGTTCTACTATTTGTAAATGAAAGATATAGTTTCAACAGTTTACAGATTACAAAATAAAGTTTCAACAGTGTATACGTTAGAAATAAAGTTTTAGCCGTTTGTGCGTTAGAAATAAAATAAAGTTTCAACCGTTTACAAGTTGAAAATGTTGAAAATGAAGTTTCAATAGTGTGTATGTTAAGAATAAAGTTCTATCTGTTTATATGTTAGAAATAAAATGAAGTTTTACCAGTTTACAAGTTAAGAATAAATTTTATCTGTTTGTATGTTAGAAATAAAACAAAGTTTGATCAGTTTACAAGTTAAGAATAAAGTTTTATCTGTTTGTATGTTAGAAATAAAACAAAGTTTCAACCGTTAACAAGTTAAAAATAACGCGTTTGTCAAGCTTGATTCTATCATGTCAGGACTACACACATTTGATTTACAAAACATGCTTTGAATACCTATACGTTGAGGTTCTTACTTTCATTTATTTCTGACGTACACACTGTTGAAACTTTATTTTTCAACTTGTAAACTGTTGAAACTTTATTTTGTTTCTAACATATAAACAGCTAAAACTTTATTTCTAACGTACACACTGTTGAAACTCTATTTTTAACTTGTTAAGGGCTGAAACTTTATTTCAAACGCGATTCTATCATGTCAGGACTACACACATTTGATTTACAAAACATGCTTTGAATACTCATACGATGAAGTTCTTACTTTCATTTATTTCTAACATACAAGCTGATAAAACTTTATTCTTAACTTGTAAACTGGTGAGGCTTCATGTTATTTCTAACATACAAACAGATAAAACTTTATTCTTAACATAGGCACTATTGAAACATTAGTTTTAACTTGCAAACTATTGAAACTTTATTTTTAACTTGTTAACGGTTGAAACTTTGTTTTATTTCTAACATACAAACAGATAAAACTTTATTCTTAACTTGTAAACTGATGAAACTTCATTTTATTTCTAACATACAAACAGATAGAACTTCATTCTTAACATACACACTATTGAAACTTTATTTTTAACGTGTTAACTATTGAAACTTTATTTTTAACTTGTAAACGGTTCAAACTTTGTTTTATTTCTAACATACAAACAGATAAAACTCTATTCTTAACATACACACTATTGAAACCTTATTTCTAACGTACACACTATTGAAACTTTATTTTTAACTTGTAAACTGGTGAAACTTCATTTTATTTCTAACATATAAACAGATAGAACTTTATTCTTAACATACACACTATTGAAACTTCATTTTCAACTTGTAAACGGTTGAAACTTTATTTTATTTCTAACGCACAAACGGCTAAAACTTTATTTCTAACGTATACACTGTTGAAACTTTATTTTGTAACTTGTAAACTGTTGAAACTATATCTTTCATTTACAAATAGTAGAACACTTTGTCTAACTTGCAAACTAGTAAATTCTACAATCTCATTTTACAAACAGATAAAACTTTATTTCTAACGTACACACTGTTGAAACTTTATTTTTGATCGACAAACTGTTGAAACTTTATTCTATTTCTAACACATAAACAGCTTAAACTTTATTTTTAACGTAAACACTATTGAAACTTTATTTTGTAATCTGTAAACTGTTGAAACTATATCTTTCATTTACAAATAGTAGAACGCTTAGTCTAACTTGCAAACTAGTAAATCCTACAATCTCATTTTACAAACAGATAAAACTTTATTTCTAACGTACACACTGTTGAAACTTTATTTTTAATCGACAAACTGTTGAAACTATATCTTTCATTTACAAATAATAGAACGCTTAGTCTAACTTGCAAACTAGTAAATCTTATTCGTCATCGAATCTAACTGTTTAAATCTTTATCATGGAAATCAATGTTCCACAGTCATTTGAAAAAGATATGATCACCCTTCATCTAACCCATCCGTTGCATGATAACAACAACTCTTCGCATAATCACATTTATTGAATAACTGTAACAAGCATGCATTACAAGTCAATGGTTTGAAACAGATAAAATAGATACAGCTGGTAACTATCATACAGCGAGCAACGATGACCTTACAGGACTTTGGCAGTGTTGAGGTAAGGAGGAAAGAAGCATTGGTTATGAACGTAGCTACTACAACGAACAGACAAAATAGGAACACACAAATCCTTAAAACGTTCCGTGACTTCATGGTAGTGTTGATTCACTCTACTATCCCAAGATGGGAGCAAAATATCATCAATGATTAGATTGGGAAATACTTTCCTCTCCTTACCAGGATTATTACAAAAGATGCGTATAACATTGAAAGCAGCTAACCATCGTTTAAAGTCAATAAGAAGAGCAGTCTCAGAAGAAAAGCCATAGTCTTGCAAATATTTCAGATTAAGTCCATGAATGTGTTTTCTCGCCCATTGATCAACATTGGGATCGCAGTTGGCATGTTGATGATAGACACTAACAATCTGATATGTCCAATTGTTCATAGCAATAGCACTGAGCTCCTGTACAGGTTCACCCTCACAATCCATAAAAATGATGATAGAAGCCTAAAACGGAAATTTACACATCTAAGGAAACGTTCTATAACATATTACAAAATGAAGAATTACATCGATGCTTTTCACGACAAAATACACAAATGATATGATGGCAACGAAGAAGTAAAATGTATCTAATAAGACCACGTCTAAAACACTCAAAGCACATAAGCGAATTGTCATAGGGTAGAGTTAGGAAAGGACTAGTAATTCTCCTTCTTTGATTTGCGTTTTGAGGCAGCATTCTTCTCCGACTTGCGCTTCGTACCACTGCTGTTAAGGATTTGATCAATTATGTCGTCCACGTTGGGTGGTTTTGGAATATACAGGATGGATTCCATATGCATGGAGAGCGAGGCTATTTTATTATCCTTGTGCCGACCATAATATAGCCCATTCACTTTGAAAAGGATATCCCAAGTACCTTCTCCGAGCTCGTCGCATGTGATGGGTGTTGAATGATCTCCCTCCTTCTTATAGTAAGTGCACCAATGTGATACCGGTAGGCAAATTTGATTACCATCCCAAATCTTTCTATAGGGAGTATCTTTGTCATCTCTCGCCTTCCACTCTTGAGCAAGAGGAGTAGGAATGTCCATATTTAATGTCACGTACTCCTCAATAATATCAAGTTGGTGGCGAATGTACGGACTCACGGGGATCAGTATGTAGTCCCCATACTGATTGTGCATTATCTTGACATCCGTGGAAGGGAGCATTCCCGTTTGGAGTACTACGCTATGATCGTCATAACGCAAGACTTGTTTAAATTTACGCTGTAGCGGTGTAGGATTATGTACCTTGGTTGTTTCTTCCACTGGCCTCAGTTGTAGATGATCTGATCGTAGCGAACCTTGTAACGTTTGACCGCCATTTTGTCCTACTAGTGCAGCAGATGGAGTAGATGCCTGAAAATGAAAAAGATTGCATTAAGTTTACGTTCAAGGGAGGAGAGGGAGGAAAGTAGCGACTTACCATTTTAGTTGGATAATAGAATAGGGAACTAGAGAGAGAGAGAGAAAATGTGCGTCCGTCACTCGTGTGATTCAACGATGGAATGATTCTCACTGTGGAAGGCTCGCTATTTATATAGAAATGCTTGATTCTCATTGGATGATGATCCTCATTGGAGAATAGCATCAAGTTGATTCCCACTCTCACCGATGCTTCATTCGCCCGCTAGCGCTCATCGTCTCCTTTCACCCTCTCGACTAAAGCTCTATTGTATTCTAGCAAAAAGTCGTCATGAAATTTCAACGACGGAGTAAAAGTTTGAGATGATACACTCCTGGCAAACTAACTCATGAAGTAGCTTTGCTGTGATACATTTCTATCTGTAAACATATGGTAATATTAAAGTGAATCTAAAACTTTTCAGCTTATTAATTGTTTATCGTTGCATCAACGCTTTAACTCGTGAACAGTTATAATTTTATTTTTAATTTACACTTAGTCTAACTAGTAAATCTTGCGATCTTATTTTACAAACAGTTATACCTTTATTTCTAACATACACACTATTGAAACTTTATTTTCATATACAAACAGCTAAAACTTTATTTCTAACGTACACACTATTGAAACTTTATTTTTTAACTTGTAAACTGGTGAAACTTTATTTTTTATCTTGTAAACTGTTGAAACTTTATTTTGTTTCTAACATACAAACAGATAAAGCTTTATTTCTAACATATACAATATTGAAACTTTGTTTCTAACTTGTACACTGGTGAAACTTTATTTTTAACTTGTAAACTGGTGAAACTTTATTTTTTATCTTGTAAACTGTTGAAACTTTATTTTGTTTCTAACATACAAACAGATAAAGCTTTATTTCTAACATATACACTTTTGAAACTTTGTTTCTAACTTGTACACTGGTGAAACTTTATTTTTAACTTGTTAACTGATAAAACTTTCTTTTTAACATACAAACAGCTAAAACTTTATTTCTAGCGTACACAGTGATGAAACTTTATTTTTAATTTGTATACGGTTGAAACCATATCTTTCATTTATGTTGTTCGGTTGTTCGTTCGCGGGAGTAACGTCATCTTACAGCCTACCGATTCTGCTGAGAGAGTCTTTGACTCTCTCTTTGGTAGCAGTGTCGACTTCCACGCTAATTGGTATGTAGCTGAAAAGTGGAATGTAGTGCCATTCTGTTGAATTGACAACACTTGCTGTCATCGGATTGCCAATCCGAGCAAGATTATTGTGGACTCTGTCTTGCTCCTCTAGCCTGACAAATTCCTCAAATAAATTTCGCGGCCTTAACTGCGGTCCGCGAGGAGAGCTGACTTGACTGTTCGGCGTCTGCATGATTGAAATGAAATGAAATGAGAGTCAGTGGTTTATATACCCCTCTAACGCGACGCAACGTTCAAGTTGACTGATAGCAGATTCAACTTAATGATAGTATTCGCCAGTCCGAAGACTGCCGAGGGCAAACCGCGTGGAGGTTCTATCATGTCTTGCCCCTAGGTGGCCCTTAAGAGAGCCGATGGTTCGTTCTCGGGAGTGTCGTGATGGGGTGGTGAAGGCAGGGAAAAGATCTGCAATGAAAATGATATGTATTAGAATAGGATATACTATCTTATTTGCTTTTCACTTACCAAGTTAGTCATCCTTAGGCAGTCTCGCGGGCTTCCTGACTGACAATGTTTGTAAATGGCCGCGCATTCTGAGTGTGGCATGTAAGCACTTCTTAGTCGGATGACCATTATAGCAGATTATACTCTCGTCTAGGCTTTGGTTGACGAGGACTTGACCGTTCAGATGGTTATCCCGAATAGGGATGTGGAACTCAAACATTCTGTCCTCATTCACACGATTCCACTCATTCCTCATGCGCTCCAACTTCGCAAACGACTCTCTCTCATCACCCTGCCTACTCACACTCCTCTCCAACTCAGCATTCCTCGCTCTCAATACACTCATCTCCTTCATCAACTCCTCATACTTCGACTCTGCCTCTCCCATTCTCCTCTCTGCAGCACTCGTCCTCTTCTCTCGCTCATCATTCTTGTCTTCCAACACTCGCACATTCTCCTTCAACTCTTTCACAACACGCCTCATACGGATATTCTCATCTGCCACCTCCTTACATTTCACCTCCTTCATTTTCAGGTCACTCAACTCACTCAACGTTCTCTCATTCACTTTCTTCAAACTTTTGAAATTTTAATGTGGAATTTCTTATTTTTGTCATTATTGACCATGGCTGCGATTTTATCGTTAACTGTAAGATAATGAAATTTGTATAAGTTTGGAATCATGTAGTATACAGCCTAAAGCATAACACTTAGTGAGGAATGATAGATTTGAGTGTAGTGAGTGGCACTCGATCCCGTCGACAGCCCAAAGGCCTTGTACTGATCACTAGGGAAGTGAGAGATCTTCCCCGATACCCGCTATTTACAGCTGAAGACATCATTGTCACTGCCCCGAAGTGGTAACAGCAACGCCGAGTCAAAGGTAGTGATCAGTAGCTGGGATCTAACCCCTCAAAGCTGCCTTAGACTTAGTTAAATTTCAAATCTGATAGTAGATTTGAACTCAGCATACTTGAAAACCTTAGTCTACATGTTAAAACTTTGAAAAAACTGAAAATTAAGAATTTTTCATTTGAAAAAAAGAATTAAGCATTTTACTACTCATACTACTTTTAAAAAATTTTATCAATAGTAAAGACACTATCAAACTCTATCATACAAACTTTGAAGTAAGAAGATAGCTTGCCTACTTCAAAAGATAGAGTCCTTTGAAACACCCGATATCGGGAGCTCAGAGCGATGACCGTCGCTTACCTTGTCTTTCGATGAAGTGATCAGACTTACGTTGTCGGGGGTTTATATATGCTCGAAGAAAACTTAAAATGCCTCTATCTCCGAAAGTATTCATTGTAGCGACATGCGGTTTGTTGCAAACGATTCGTCTTATCATTCTCTATCATATGACACCTGAACCATTCTCATATGACCACGGAAAGTTGGTCAGTCAGCACAAGTCCATGTAACATGCCACAAGTGAAAAAATTCATAAGTGTGAGAGCTCCAGTGTGGTGAAAATTTTGAAAAATTTAAAACTTCCGAATTTCGACCTCGGACCTTTACCAAAACATTTTTCATCAAATTTCACGGACCCCCCTCCCCCCTCGTTCAGAGAAATTTGACGAAAAATGTTTTGGTGAAGGTCCCAGGTCGAAATGCGACACTTTGGAAAATTTTCAAAATTTTGTCCATACAAAGCCACTCTGACACTTAGGATTTTTTCAGGTGAGCTCCGACCTAAAATCTTGTAACAGCTCTAACTTTTGAACGGCTGGTCCGATTGACTCGCGGCAAAAAATGGCGTCGAGCAGTTTTTTCTCCTCTTTCAAACGAGTAGCTGTAAGACAAAATCCGTCCACTAGAACCAAAGTTAGAAGATCGCTGTCGGGGGGGGGACGTCAGCAAAATTTGATGAAAAATGTTTTGGTAAAGGTCCCAGGTCGAAATGCGACACTTTGGAAAATTTTCAAAATTTTGCCCATACAAAGCCACTCTGACACTTAGGATTTTTCAGGTGAGCTCCGACCTAAAATCTTAAATGGCGTCTCACATCTAAACGAAGACAGATATGAACAAGGCGTTTCTTTCACTGAATTTGTCCCACTCTTAGCTTTCAAACGAGCTATTGCACGACAAAATCCGTCCACTAGAAGCCAAGATCGAAGCTAGGTCTCCCGAGGGGGGGGGTCAGTGAAATTTGATGAAAAATGTTTTGGTGAAGGTCCCAGGTCGAAATGACAAACTTTGGAAAATTTTCAAAATTTTACCCATACAAAGTCACTCAGACACTTAGGATTTTTTCAGGTGAGCTCCGACCTAAAATCTTGTAACAGCTCTAACTTTTGAACGGCTGGTCCGATTGACTCGCGGCAAAAATGGCGTCGAGCAGTTTTTTCTCCTCTTTCAAACGAGTAGCTGTAAGACAAAATCCGTCCACTAGAACCAAAGTTAGAAGATTGCTGTCGGGGGGGGGGGGGGACGTCAGCGAAATTTGATGAAAAATGTTTTGGTGAAGGTCCCAGGTCGAAATGCCACACTTTGGAAAATTTTCAAAATTTTGTCCATACAAAGTCACTCTGACACTTAGGATTTTTTCAGGTGAGCTCCGACCTAAAATCTTGTAACAGCTCTAACTTTTGAACGGCTGGTCCGATTGACTCGCGGCAAAAATGTCGTCGAGCAGTTTTTTTTCCTCTTTCAAACGAGTAGCTGTAAGACAAAATCCGTCCACTAGAACCAAAGTTAGAAGATCGCTGTCGGGGGGGGGACGTCAGCGAAATTTGATGAAAAATGTTTTGGTAAAGGTCCCAGGTCGAAATGCGACACTTTGGAAAATTTTCAAAATTTTGCCCATACAAAGCCACTCTGACACTTAGGATTTTTCAGGTGAGCTCCGACCTAAAATCTTAAATGGCGTCTCACATATAAACGAAGACAGATATGAACAAGGCGTTTCTTTCACTGAATTTGTCTCACTCTTAGCTTTCAAACGAGCTATTGCACGACAAAATCCGTCCACTAGAAGCCAAGATCGAAGCTAGCTCTCCCGAGGGGGGGGGAGGTCAGTGAAATTTGATGAAAAATGTTTTGGTGAAGGTCCCAGGTCGAAATGACACACTTTGGAAAATTTTCAAAATTTTACCCATACAAAGCCACTCTGACACTTAGGATTTTTTCAGGTGAGCTCCGACCTAAAATCTTGTAACAGCTCTAACTTTTGAACGGCTGGTCCGATTGACTCGCGGCAAAAATGGCGTCGAGCAGTTTTTTCTCCTCTTTCAAACGAGTAGCTGTAAGACAAAATCCGTCCACTAGAACCAAAGTTAGAAGATCGCTGTCGGGGGGGGGGGGTCCGTGAAATTTGATGAAAAATGTTTTGGTGAAGGTCCCAGGTCGAAATGCGACACTTTGGAAAATTTTCAAAATTTTGTCCATACAAAGCCACTCTGACACTTAGGATTTTTTCAGGTGAGCTCCGACCTAAAATCTTGTAACAGCTCTAACTTTTGAACGGCTGGTCCGATTGACTCGCGGCAAAAATGGCGTCGAGCAGTTTTTTCTCCTCTTTCAAACGAGTAGCTGTAAGACAAAATCCGTCCACTAGAACCAAAGTTAGAAGATCGCTGTCGGGGGGGGGGACGTCAGCGAAATTTGATGAAAAATGTTTTGGTAAAGGTCCCAGGTCGAAATGCGACACTTTGGAAAATTTTCAAAATTTTGCCCATACAAAGCCACTCTGACACTTAGGATTTTTCAGGTGAGCTCCGACCTAAAATCTTAAATGGCGTCTCACATCTAAACGAAGACAGATATGAACAAGGCGTTTCTTTCACTGAATTTGTCTCACTCTTAGCTTTCAAACGAGCTATTGCACGACAAAATCCGTCCACTAGAAGCCAAGATCGAAGCTAGCTCTCCCGAGGGGGGGGGTCAGTGAAATTTGATGAAAAATGTTTTGGTGAAGGTCCCAGGTCGAAATGACACACTTTGGAAAATTTTCAAAATTTTACCCATACAAAGTCACTCTGACACTTAGGATTTTTTCAGGTGAGCTCCGACCTAAAATCTTGTAACAGCTCTAACTTTTGAACGGCTGGTCCGATTGACTCGCGGCAAAAATGGCGTCGAGCAGTTTTTTCTCCTCTTTCAAACGAGTAGCTGTAAGACAAAATCCGTCCACTAGAACCAAAGTTAGAAGATCGCTGTCGGGGGGGGGGGGTCCGTGAAATTTGATGAAAAATGTTTTGGTGAAGGTCCCAGGTCGAAATGCGACACTTTGGAAAATTTTCAAAATTTTGTCCATACAAAGCCACTCTGACACTTAGGATTTTTTCAGGTGAGCTCCGACCTAAAATCTTGTAACAGCTCTAACTTTTGAACGGCTGGTCCGATTGACTCGCGGCAAAAATGGCGTCGAGCAGTTTTTTCTCCTCTTTCAAACGAGTAGCTGTAAGACAAAATCCGTCCACTAGAACCAAAGTTAGAAGATTGCTGTCGGGGGGGGGACGTCAGTGAAATTTGATGAAAAATGTTTTGGTGAAGGTCCCAGGTCGAAATGCGACACTTTGGAAAATTTTCAAAATTTTACCCATACAAAGCCACTCTGACACTTAGGATTTTTTCAGGTGAGCTCCGACCTAAAATCTTAAATGGCGTCTCACATATAAACGAAGACAGATATGAACAAGCCGTTTCTTTCACTGAATTTGTCTCACTCTTAGCTTTCAAACGAGCTATTGCACGACAAAATCCGTCCACTAGAAGCCAAGATCGAAGCTAGCTCTCCCGAGGGGGGGGGGTCAGTGAAATTTGATGAAAAATGTTTTGGTGAAGGTCCCAGGTCGAAATGACACACTTTGGAAAATTTTCAAAATTTTACCCATACAAAGCCACTCTGACACTTAGGATTTTTTCAGGTGAGCTCCGACCTAAAATCTTGTAACAGCTCTAACTTTTGAACGGCTGGTCCGATTGACTCGCGGCAAAAATGGCGTCGAGCAGTTTTTTCTCCTCTTTCAAACGAGTAGCTGTAAGACAAAATCCGTCCACTAGAACCAAAGTTAGAAGATTGCTGTCGGGGGGGGGGGGGTCCGTGAAATTTGATGAAAAATGTTTTGGTGAAGGTCCCAGGTCGAAATGCGACACTTTGGAAAATTTTCAAAATTTTACCCATACAAAGCCACTCTGACACTTAGGATTTTTTCAGGTGAGCTCCGACCTAAAATCTTGTAACAGCTCTAACTTTTGAACGGCTGGTCCGATTGACTCGCGGCAAAAATGGCGTCGAGCAGTTTTTTCTCCTCTTTCAAACGAGTAGCTGTAAGACAAAATCCGTCCACTAGAACCAAAGTTAGAAGATTGCTGTCGGGGGGGGGGGACGTCAGCGAAATTTGATGAAAAATGTTTTGGTGAAGGTCCCAGGTCGAAATGCGACACTTTGGAAAATTTTCAAAATTTTACCCATACAAAGCCACTCTGACACTTAGGATTTTTCAGGTGAGCTCCGACCTAAAATCTTAAATGGCGTCTCACATCTAAACGAAGACAGATATGAACAAGGCGTTTCTTTCACTGAATTTGTCTCACTCTTAGCTTTCAAACGAGCTATTGCACGACAAAATCCGTCCACTAGAAGCCAAGATCGAAGCTAGCTCTCCCGAGGGGGGGGGGAGGTCAGTGAAATTTGATGAAAAATGTTTTGGTGAAGGTCCCAGGTCGAAATGACACACTTTGGAAAATTTTCAAAATTTTACCCATACAAAGCCACTCTGACACTTAGGATTTTTTCAGGTGAGCTCCGACCTAAAATCTTGTAACAGCTCTAACTTTTGAACGGCTGGTCCGATTGACTCGCGGCAAAAATGGCGTCGAGCAGTTTTTTCTCCTCTTTCAAACGAGTAGCTGTAAGACAAAATCCGTCCACTAGAACCAAAGTTAGAAGATTGCTGTCGGGGGGGGGGGACGTCAGTGAAATTTGATGAAAAATGTTTTGGTGAAGGTCCCAGGTCGAAATGCGACACTTTGGAAAATTTTCAAAATTTTGTCCATACAAAGTCACTCTGACACTTAGGATTTTTTCAGGTGAGCTCCGACCTAAAATCTTGTAACAGCTCTAACTTTTGAACGGCTGGTCCGATTGACTCGCGGCAAAAAATGGCGTCGAGCAGTTTTTTCTCCTCTTTCAAACGAGTAGCTATAAGACAAAATCCGTCCACTAGAACCAAAGTTAGAAGATCGCTGTCGGGGGGGGGGGACGTCAGCGAAATTTGATGAAAAATGTTTTGGTAAAGGTCCCAGGTCGAAATGCGACACTTTGGAAAATTTTCAAAATTTTGTCCATACAAAGCCACTCTGACACTTAGGATTTTTCAGGTGAGCTCCGACCTAAAATCTTAAATGGCGTCTCACATCTAAACGAAGACAGATATGAACAAGGCGTTTCTTTCACTGAATTTGTCTCACTCTTAGCTTTCAAACGAGCTATTGCACGACAAAATCCGTCCACTAGAAGCCAAGATCGAAGCTAGGTCTCCCGAGGGGGGGGGGTCAGTGAAATTTGATGAAAAATGTTTTGGTGAAGGTCCCAGGTCGAAATGACAAACTTTGGAAAATTTTCAAAATTTTACCCATACAAAGCCACTCTGACACTTAGGATTTTTTCAGGTGAGCTCCGACCTAAAATCTTGTAACAGCTCTAACTTTTGAACGGCTGGTCCGATTGACTCGCGGCAAAAATGGCGTCGAGCAGTTTTTTCTCCTCTTTCAAACGAGTAGCTGTAAGACAAAATCCGTCCACTAGAACCAAAGTTAGAAGATTGCTGTCGGGGGGGGGGGGGGACGTCAGCGAAATTTGATGAAAAATGTTTTGGTGAAGGTCCCAGGTCGAAATGCGACACTTTGGAAAATTTTCAAAATTTTGTCCATACAAAGCCACTCTGACACTTAGGATTTTTTCAGGTGAGCTCCGACCTAAAATCTTGTAACAGCTCTAACTTTTGAACGGCTGGTCCGATTGACTCGCGGCAAAAATGTCGTCGAGCAGTTTTTCCTCCTCTTTCAAACGAGTAGCTGTAAGACAAAATCCGTCCACTAGAACCAAAGTTAGAAGATCGCTGTCGGGGGGGGGGACGTCAGCGAAATTTGATGAAAAATGTTTTGGTGAAGGTCCCAGGTCGAAATGACACACTTTGGAAAATTTTCAAAATTTTACCCATACAAAGCCACTCTGACACTTAGGATTTTTTCAGGTGAGCTCCGACCTAAAATCTTGTAACAGCTCTAACTTTTGAACGGCTGGTCCGATTGACTCGCGGCAAAAATGGCGTCGAGCAGTTTTTTCTCCTCTTTCAAACGAGTAGCTGTAAGACAAAATCCGTCCACTAGAACCAAAGTTAGAAGATTGCTGTCGGGGGGGGGGGTCCGTGAAATTTGATGAAAAATGTTTTGGTGAAGGTCCCAGGTCGAAATGCGACACTTTGGAAAATTTTCAAAATTTTACCCATACAAAGCCACTCTGACACTTAGGATTTTTTCAGGTGAGCTCCGACCTAAAATCTTGTAACAGCTCTAACTTTTGAACGGCTGGTCCGATTGACTCGCGGCAAAAATGGCGTCGAGCAGTTTTTTCTCCTCTTTCAAACGAGTAGCTATAAGACAAAATCCGTCCACTAGAACCAAAGTTAGAAGATCGCTGTCGGGGGGGGGACGTCAGCGAAATTTGATGAAAAATGTTTTGGTGAAGGTCCCAGGTCGAAATGACAAACTTTGGAAAATTTTCAAAATTTTGCCCATACAAAGCCACTCTGACACTTAGGATTTTTCAGGTGAGCTCCGACCTAAAATCTTAAATGGCGTCTCACATCTAAACGAAGACAGATATGAACAAGGCGTTTCATTCACTGAATTTGTCCCACTCTTAGCTTTCAAACGAGCTATTGCACGACAAAATCCGTCCACTAGAAGCCAAGATCGAAGCTAGCTCTCCCGAGGGGGGGGACGTCAGCGAAAATTTTTCTCTCCGATTGACTTGAAACTCACCATACCGATGCAGAATTTCACGCTGAATCCGAATCTGGCCTCCGTTTTCACATCCGAGCACTGCTTCCACTCGAAACAGCCCATTTTCAACCCATTATTCATCAGATTGCACGAAAAACATCACACACTATAGCCTCAAGACAAAACCTGGCGGTCGCCCAAGTCCACCACGACACTCTGTCGTTCCAGAGGGGGGGCGTCAGCGAACCTTTCGGACCAACTTGGCCGGCAGACCACGACAGACCTCTGTCGTTCCAGAGGGGGGGTCAGACTCAAAGCACCACGGCGGCCGACCACGACACTCTGTCGTTCCAGAGGGGGGGGACGTCAGCGACGGCGGCCATCTTGCGCGGTCCAGAAGTGGAGTTTTACTTACTACTTATAGGATTCTTTAACCTATAGATTGATGTAAGTAAGTAATTAAGTAAACCGTTTATTCAAGATATTGAGAATCAAACATTACAAGCAGTGTGAGAATGCATAAGCTGAGGACAATTACTTCACAGATAATTAGATAGAAACATAAAAGTAAGAAATTTCTCTTTACAAGGAATCGTTATACCATTTAGTAAGGAAAGGAACAAAAGAGTTAGCTCGCCGTTGAGAACTTATACTACATTGCTTTAGATGTTGAGAATGAGTCAGAGTCACTGCGAATATGTCATGAATGAAATTACCTATCTGTTTGATAGTCATGAAAGTTTACATAGCTCTCTTTTTGCGTCTACTTTTCAGAGTAGGGAAATTCTCGCAGTTACACCGGTGACCGCAAATCAATTGTGTGCTCTTCTATTAATCCTTTCGCACTTGTAATTGTTCTTCTCGTTAGGCGCTACAAAAACCTCGCTGTTGTACTCCATGATACTTCGAACGCAGACTTGGTATATTTGGATAAGCTCACTTTTGGGGAGAATGTTTCTTAACTGACGGATAATGAATAGTCGAATGCTAGCCATCTTACAGATTCCATTAACGTGGAAATCCCATTTCAAGTTCTGCCGGAGGGTGATTCCAATAAATTTGATTGATTGTTCTTTCTTTGGTAATATGAATGGTGGTGATTCTTTTTCAAAAGCAATGACTCGTTTTATTATTGTCGAGTTCCAAGCCATTGATAGAGCACCAGGAATTCATATTACTTATTTCGACTGATTTCATCAATGTAAATTAATTAATTGCACATAATTTCAATTGCAGTTAATTGATGGCTCACAAATGCCGATCTCAATTAATTGACTGATAGGAGCAATTAAATTGCAATCAATTTTTGATAATCCCTGCTTGTAATAAAACAGACTACTTTTCATATCAATGTATTGATATTTATGTTTATGATATCTCGCTATTTCCACCACAATCTTTTGTAGAGGCGCTTAATATAATTTAATTATCAGTTCCGAAAACTGACAAGCATTTCGGGTTGCGCATTTGCATGCCCTCTTCTATTACCTTGATTCACTTCTATGATTGAAGTTGAACTTGTGCCCTATTAGTGAAGGTTCTTCGAAATTGCAGCAAATTGTTCTCCTTCAATGTTTTGGTTTGCAATTCACATAAATCCTAACTAGCAAGGAAAGGAAAAATCAGAAGTGACTGAAATGTCAAAACAACTGGCAGTTTGTGAATTGTATGTACTCAGTGAACTGTAGTCGCATGCATCAATTACACGTAAACATAAGATAAATTACACATAAACATAATCATGCGGCGACCGCACAGAAACGGTGTTGCATGTAGATAATGAGTTGTTAGCGACAAGCAAATTTCAATGGGTGATTGATATTGTTAAAGATTTGTTAGCCTAACAATGTTTTTGTGATGTCGCCTCTGAGCTGCTTGGTTGATTTTTATCGATTTTATCGATTATAATTCTGTAAACACAAGCGCAATGTAATTATGGAATACCTGTTTTCAAAATATGATAATAATGATAGCCTTTTATTTGGAAAAATAGGAATCAAAGCCAAGCAAATTGATCACAAAATGGTGATGACTGGTAAACGGAGTAAGCAACTCAAGTAATGTGAATAAAGTTCTTTGATCACGAGATACACTCATGCTGTCCATTTAGATCATTACTGTATATATGATGGAGGAAAAAACTGTGAAACAATTTTGTCGTCGGCTTGTATACGATATACATGGAATTTAAAATAAACTCCGATCAGATTTTATTATGTGCGACAGTGGTGGGCAACGCGTGGCCCGCGGGACACTTGGTTGCCCACCGACCCATGTTCGATGGCCCGCCACCGATCCTAATATCCAAATTGGCCCGCGGACATTGTTTGAATCGGTAATGTGAAAATGGTCGTATCCGACTTTGACCTTTAAAAGCCTGGAGGTTGAACTTCTTTAGGATTTGCAAAAACATCAACTAATGATTTATTGAGCAATATGATGGCACAAAAATTCTCATTCGAATGCTCAAACCATGTTCCGTTCGAAATAAATATCTTCTCAGTATGAATGTAGGTGACATACGTGTATAGTCATCAAATGCGTGAGTGCTTATTATCACATTACCAATAAGGTCATATTACTATAATTTAATAACACAAAAAAGCTTCCAGAATTAGTTTTCTCTATTCACAGTTCATTTTTCATTTAGATTTTAGAATGTAAAATGCAGTTCCAGGATAACAGTTTCGTTGAATACACTGCTGCGGCATACATTTGCAAGTACAGTTATGCCATGTGCTAACACCATGTGCATGTATAGTACAGCATTTCTTATGGCCCTCCATCCCAACTTGGTTGCCCACCACTGATATGCGAGTAGATTCTTAGACTCATGCGAGAAAATTTTTCACCAACAAGTCGATAGATGTATGATGAGTAATGTGTGTTCGCATGCTTGACATTATAATTATCTGATAATTAACTAAATAATTCATCATGATGCTATGTATGAAACGTGGTGTGCGAATAAGTTTTATGAAGGTACACTGTATTGTCTTTCTCTTCTTCGAGGCAGTAGCAAAAATCATGTTCGAAATAGCGACTTTGCTTTCAATTAAGCTACAAATGTTGCTTTTTATGAGCAATTAGAGAAAATCTGAGATAGATTGGCACGATAAGACGGTCGAAATAGCATGACATTTTTGGATTATTGGCAAGGAATCCGCCGACATCAATGCATCTGTAGTGGACAAAGCCGTTTTTCGCACATGAATTAAAATTTCCAACCATGATGCTCAGTAGCGCATGCATTTCTCAGACGTCAGCCGCGATTTCATTTTTAACAGCCCCTCAATGTGCGCCAATTTAAATCTACTAATCATACGTTCTGCATCCATCAGCGCTCATCCCTAAATACTTTCCAATATTTCATGAAATTTTATTTCAATGAAAGTCCTTTTCCGGCCTCATTCCATGCATATATCAATTCTGACTGACGGACTAATAGTGAACGACAAGGGAAAGGATTATAAAAACTGAAATCCAAAATGGAAATAATGTTTGAATTGCTTGCTTACTTGCATCGTTCATAACTGTGTAAAGTCTGCACGATGTCCATGCTCTTCTTGCGATTTTGCAAAATGTTCCAACTTTCTTATATCAAGAAAACATGACGCGCTACTGTTTCTGTATGGGTAGACTGCTTGTAAAGACAAAAAGCACACTTGATCACCTATTGCAAGAAACTCCTAATTCATTTAGAATTGATGAACTTGGAATTTATCTTCGACACGCTTGAAGATTTTTGTATCAAATAAACTAATATTGAAGACTTTCATCAGTTGATCAGGGCTATTTGACGTGTGATGTGATCCATTATTGAAGCTGTCATGGTGAATTAAAAATTCACGAAAGAAACCTCATATAATTGCGGATCATTAAACTCATTCAATATCATGAGCTGTATTGAAAAACTTAGCAGTACTTCGGTTACTTAAGTTTCACCCTTCCACTTTTTCCATTATATTCAAAAAGCATGCTATGTTCCAAAAAGTACTAAATCTGCTTACAAGGAGCTATAGAAAGCAATACATTGCAAGTTACAATACCTCAAAGTAATCCTCATTCGCCGACGCAGCATGAACTCACATAAATATCCCACAGATCGAAGTTCATTAATTACAGCTGCATACACATTTGGAAGTTGTGCTCGCATCTCATTTTAATTTGAAGACCTACGGCATGCTAAGAATGGTAGGGCATTCCCTTTATTATTTTGTATCCTTTTTCCGATATCCATTTTACTATCTCAGTGTACATGTTCATAATCTACGATAAAACAAAGCGACATGTGCATCAATTCAGTCTCTAAATCAAGTGTATCATCTTTTGCATGGCAATTTTATCTTTAGTGCATTCTACAGGGTGTCCCAAAATTTGCGCAGTATTTGATTTTGCCGTGAGAACGAGACTTTACGTTCAAAAATGATATTTATTCCGAGAAGCGGAAAAAATATCATGAGGTTATAGTATAGAACGTTCTAGTATTAAAGAAATCATTCAAAAATTCATTCATATTCGGACAATAATATCGCCATTTATATAAATAGGCCTACAATATGCATGAGCTTGCAATAAAAGTATCAAAATCACATCTAATGAGCCCAATGTGCGTCATGCGTGCCACGAGTTACACTGCTTCTGTGATTGGTCAACTGTTAAAATTAATAGCGCACCAGATAAATGCTTTGACAATATGGTTCTAAGCATTCATCACAAAGAAAAATTCTAGCTGTTATCAAAAACTTAGTGGACCGTTAATTGCAAGTTATCATTGAGTTAAGAATCAGGTAAAACTCGCTTAGACATTTTTCAACTGCTAATTGCAAGTTATCATTGAGTCAAGAATCAGGTAAAACTCCCTTAGAAATTGTTCAACTACTTTATGCAAATAGATGGCCAAACTTTATGTGCATGTAAAATAAAGAGATCCATTTGGAGCGTCACTGTACTATCACACGTCTAATTTCAAAATTTAAAAAGACTTGCAGTCGTCTCGATGTCCCTGGAAAAGGCAGAAAGTTTGAAGTGGAAATCGTGTACCTTGAAGAGGGTGCAGTGATGGCGCTCAATCTTCGAGCTCATTTAACTTGTCCAGCAGCAACAGTTGCTTTTCTGCCTGAAATTCCGAGATCAGTTTTCATAGAATGATGAAAGACAAATTAGGACTTCATGTTAATCCCAGGATTAACTATTGACTGTAAAAACTATTGACGAGCCAAAGAGAAAATTGGCACAAAAGTTTGATGAAACCAATAATAAAGAAATTACATCGCTGTTGATAACATCCCAGAACAGTAAATACTTTATTACACGAAGATGGATGATATTTTGAACATTCGCTGCAAATATTAAAACCTCATGATATTCCCATGTTAGGCCCTATTTATCATTATGAAGATGATTTTCGAGCGCAAAAAGTCGCTCTAACATAGAAATTAAAAGCTGCGCCAATTTTGGTACACTCTGCATTTCATTCATTATTAATTGTATTTACAATATGACTTCAGATGCTCTTGGTGGACATCGATCTCCTATACTGGATTGGCTACCTTGGCGAAGAGTCGACATCATCGCAGTCAGGATGAACCCATATCTGCTCCGTCCGCCGCTGGATCGCCCACTTCAGGGTCGCTCTGCTGATGTTCTCCATCAATGGATTATTCCGACGCCGTCGTACTGGTCCAAATAGATCGCTCTTACTTCGGCACCGCGTTGAATGCCTTTTGCCACCAGTCTTCGCAGTGTAGGAGTCCTCACTTGAATCCTTCTCGCGCAAATCATCATACACGAGAGACATGACAGTAGCTGGATCAAGTGTCAGACTGCCATGAATCGTAGCTGTACTCGCAAGCTTACTGCATTTTCATTGTCAATGACACCACAAGGGCCAGGCCAAAATATCCATGTTATCCTTCTGAGTCGGCTCTTTTCGAGGGAACTTCTCCAGTCATTGTAAATAAGGCCACCTCTAATCTTTTCCAATGTGGACATGGAGTCAGTGACGACAACAGCATGCCTGTAAGCATTGAACTCGAGCCAGGACAAAGCCTGTCACAGCCCTCACTTCCATGCACATACTGGAGGTCGTAATACGGAACTCGCCGCAATTTTCATGCACCAGCTTGCCACAGACGAACGCCGCAAAAGCCCAATCAGACCTACTGGATTAATCCTTCACTGGATTAGATATCATAAACAATTGTGACGACATATCTTTTCACTGATTATAATCGCGATGACAATTGATATTCGATGATAAAGACTCAATGCTGCCAATCATCATCGATCACATATAAGGGGTCGCAGGTTCGAGTCAGATCATCTGCACAATTCTTAGCATGGCTATTTGATCGTTTGTTGTTTATCTCATTTCATTCTTATTGTGAATTAATTGAAAAGTAATTAACGATAGATAAAAGCTGATTTCAACTTGCGCACCTAACCTGCATAATAACCTTGTAAAATTCATATAGGCTAGTCTATCCGGAAATTATATTTGAGATGAAGTAGGATTTAAAGAGCTACGTGTATAAAATTTCAACGTTTGAAACAGTTCACAACTGTTATGTCACACAACATGCAATTATTGACATGCATAATGTTAACATGCATAATTAACTCATAAATTATGTTAAATTCAGGTACATGCTCTTACAATGTTGTAATTATGTTGATTGTATAAACAGTTCATTTCGGAATAAATGTCGTCAATGGTCGGCTTAGGCCTAATTGAATTAACTGGTCCGCATATCGACCGCAAAAATCTGTCTGATCGGCTCCTACCCCGTTAAAATCATCTAAGCGGATATTTTAACATTGAGTGCAACAGAGTTCGTTTGAACAGCTCGCCATTTGCTGAAGTAACTTTGTGAGAAAGTCTAATTGTCTATACTTTTGCTGAAAGTGCATGGAGACAATGAGTGGCGATAACAGGAACTACTATCGCCATCTTTGATGAAGGGACCCTTTACTCTTTGTACATTCAGCAACTCCTTGCAAAAAGTACTGGAATAATAATTGGAAATACTCAGTGTGGCTGCGAAAAGTCTCCTATCTCACTATCAAATGCGTCAGAATCATCGCCTAGAAGGGGAGACCACAGTGAAAACTAACGTCTGATAATTGCTATGAATGGTGCTACCACCGCTGCAATTTTTATTCCAGACTTGCGAACAGGAAGTTCAAGACTATAAAGTACGTCGTTTGCACAAACCAAAACTCCCTGATTCACACTGATATCGTTATGACAATGTCAACACTAAATAGAAGTTAGTAAGTACACGTATATGACAGCGTCCCGTTTGCTATAATTCGGTTTGTGTAATTAGCAAGTAATGAGTTCACATGATGAAAAAAATACAGTGTTGCTGACAGTCTTACATGTACAATCCGCGAGATTTTTCTTCAAATTTGCTGCACTAAATAACTTATGTAGGAAAAATGCACTAAATGTAGGTATTAGATAGCATAACCAACGAATAATAGGAAATTTTGTCTGTGTTTTAGATAAGGACTATTAAACAAACAATCAACTTCAGCAAAACTGTATGCAACAAAAAGCGTATATTATGTTTCATAAGATCTTTTGCAGGAAACAATGACCCACAATTTCACGAGTTGAATGATTTTTATTTATCTCCTCACTCGTCTCACAGTGAAATATAATGACTCTATCGACATATCAGTTAAATATTTATCTGATGTCAGCAACAAGATATGGTTGCATTGTGAAGATACAGTGAAATTTTGTTGAAATGTACCTTTCAATAAGTCTTTAGTCTGAAATACACAACTCAGAATTGAGTTGAAATCTTTGTCAAAGAATTCTTCTGCCAAATCAGAACTATTGTGAGATATACAACGAATTGCCCAAGATATCAAAATTATCAAAATATCAAAACGTTTATTTCTCAAATCGAGGACACAAACATATAATATGGCAAATAATGCTACAATTACGTATGATGAGAAATAAGATGATTTACAAAAAGAGAATACATGTTGTATGAATGTGATAATGTTATGGAAACATATTCAGATGAGTGTCATGAAGCAAACAAAAATGATCGGAGAGAATAAGATACCGGTAGCTCTGCAATGAAATGACATTTACGAGTATATTGCAGAAATAGCATTTGAATGTCGGTCTATTTTTTTATAGCAAGAAGCAAGTGAATGATTTTTTAGAGAAGAGACTTTAAATATTAATAAATATAAGCAATCTGATATCATGTTATCAAGCTTTTTAACTATTGAAAGTATCCCAAAGCAAATTCGACATACCTATTTAGCAAAGTCTGATTGTTGAGAGTCCAGAACAGAATCTTATTAAAGTATAAATATTCTCGCGAATTTACTGAAATCATACAGAAATAATATAGAGCAATTCATATTTTAAAGGATCTTACCTGAAATAGAGCGCTTAACGTTGAAGCACAATTGCATATAGTTCAATTACAATGTTCCGGACCTCGTTGGCTGATATATGCTTCATTGAATTGATATAGACTTCCAAGAGTATATCTCTAACTTCTTCATTTCATACTGAAATTGTCAACTTCAGCAAATGTTTCATCACAGCTATTTTCATGGCATGAATTATTTGCTTTTTCTTGCATTGTATTGTTCAAGGATATTGACATTTCCAGAGAGATCTTTAAATAAAAATGCTGTTGATGATTGCAAAGTGTATATAACTTTGATTCATACTCATCAGAATCATATAGCGGAAATAACATATTGATGATATCATGGAAAATATCGTTAATACTGGCAGAACCATGACAATGTTATGATTTAATCTGCTGCTTCCATCATTCTGTATAGAGAGCTACGTGAGAACTGAATGCTTATAGCTGGAGAGACTTGAAAAATGTCTACTGATCAAGGAAATGAAACAATTAAGTTATTGACGAATGACAACATCGATCTTGGACGTTTGGACAGCAAAACACCCAGAAAGTATATTACTGTAGGTAGAGTAGCAACTCAGCATTAATTAAATGCCCAATTTGTATGCAGTTTCGATTTTGTTAAATGAACTCGAGTTGAGAACGAGTACCACAAATGTGAAATAAGCAAATGTTTGCAGTTTTGAAGAGGAATTGACTGATATTGATGGCAAAACTGAGGGAATAATAGCATTTTACAAATCCTCCGTGACATGACAACCTTGGAGAGATAATGTCTGTTAACTTGGCGATTCGATGGGCTACTACGCAGCCTTATCAATAAGAGTATTTTCTCAAGCGTGATCATATCACAAAGCCTGTCACTGAAAGAGGAAACATCATATTCAAAGTCAGAGATCATAAATTACTTTGAAGATGTAAAAGGGTCCACATTGCTATTCAAATTCAAGAAATGAAACATAAATTTAGTGAATCACAAAGTTATGCCGATGAAAATTGAATTAAAAACTTGAAATTTCCGCCAAGAAACACAATAAGATCGCATCTTTCCATGAGGACTTGCATTAAAATGTGGTTCATGAGATTTCCTTGATATCAGCTTGATTTCCGTTGTATTAGGGCATCTGTTAGTAAAATTCCATACATTTTGATATCCAACAAGTTTCATGCTACTTATTTAGTGGTTTCGCGTCGCTAGTATATAAACACAGGAATAATTTGCAAAAATTTGGCTTCTTTAAAAAAGTGATCAAATATTGTTTTGACCGCAGGAGCGTAATGTCCGCAAAAGACTGAATCTTTTGATACAAAAGTTTTCGATGTATGAAAACACTTTTTGAGTCGACACTATCTTCTATATACTCACCGCATGGTACAAAATACAAGTACGAAAACTCACTCAAAGTGATAGCTAACATATTTCTTGTCAATGCTTATGGTAGCAAAATATGCGTACAATGCTATGCAGAAGATATGAAAAATTACGCAGTACAAATCACTTGAAGTTTTTGCCAGAACTGCATTTTTCAGTGCATGCATACATGTTAGGATGTTTCAAAATGATGTTGGAATTTAATTTGATGATTTAGGATGGTTGCCTCTAAATTTTGGTCAAGGCAAAGGGTCCAACTCCAAAGTCACACATTGCAAGCAGATAGAATTTTTGTGCATTTCATGCAGAACTCACAGTTAGGGCACTCGCTCATTAGGTAATAATCATGATTGCGTTAATTCTGTATGTGCTTTGTAGCCATGAACATTAAAAATCTTGCTACAAGCTGCTGCTACAGATATGGCATCGAAAGATAATATATATGGAAGACAAATTTCGAGTTTGCATGCTCCAGTACGTTTGCAATCAATTGACCTGCATGAATTTTCTGGAGACTAACAGTCAGTTGATGCAAAACCACGCAATATGATTGAACTGACATGAGAAATATCCGATATCTTTCTATCCTCGTCACCGACTCCTAATGACATCTCATCATCATAACATGATGGCATTAACAACATCACAAAAGTGCATTGATATTGAATATATGAATCATGAGAGAACGAATCAAAATGTCTCTCATCAAACCAAGCAACAAAATACATGAACAAATACATTAATATTTAAGCCTTTGTCGGTTTTTGGATTTTTTCAATATTTATTGTGACTCATGGCAACTTCATATAATATTGGATTATCATTAGGGGAGGATGGGGAGAAATGGACAGGCAGGAGAAATGACCACCCCCACTAACTTCTATAAAAAAGCATTTTAAGTTTCTTTAAATGCATGATATTAATGATCATGATGCCAATGAACAATTTATGAAAGATGAGCATTATGCCATGTGATTTCGTGATTTGGCACGTGTTTTTTGTTTTTCATTAAAAAACCCAGAAATTCATATTTTTGTTAGCTGCGTCTAAAAACTTGAATATTATCAAGCGCCTCTAAATAACTCTTGATTGTTTACACCAATAGTCTTAGATAGAGATGTGTCAACAAATAGTTTGATTCCTTCAAGGTTTTCTACAAAATCTGATTGTTCAAAGTCCTCATGAAAATATGTTAGGTGGGGAGAAATGGCTACCCTGTGGTCCATTTCTCCCCATCTTTTAAAAAGATTCTTATGTGTAGTTTATTATCGAGTACAACTATTTATCATGGTTGTCGATGTTTTTATTTAGTCATTCAGTATATTATTGAAGGATTGACTGCTGGAACTGATAGTGTGCATCTGTCAAGAGTGCAAAAATTAGCGTATTGATTCGATTTCTTCTTAATTATGCTATTTGTATAATTATCTTCGTAAAAGCTCTTCAGTTGAGTTTCACCCGCGTCGTATATTGCTTTATGCCTACCCATGAACCCAGGTAAATTTATATAAATAAATTACCATATTGAGATCGAACCACTAACATTTTTGGTCCCCATACACTCAATATATATATCACTAATAAGTGCTTTAATTATCATTATAGCCTTTCATGATGATTGATAACTACTTTTATATGTCACGCTTTTTATGAATATCTTGTAGAGTTAATAAGTAGTATTGAAATAGGGTTACTCAGTGTCTTCTCAATGCAGTCTAAACGAGGATGTTTGATCGGATATTGACATACAGGTCCAAGGCCTACGTGAAATGTTGATCAATTGCAATACAGATGCTATCCTGCGCAGCAACCTACTTGTACATGATGTTTTAATTTCGCTTGATAAATACTGTAGTAATACACAATCTTACCTAGTTAAACTACAGACTACCACACAAGTTTTCAAAGGTGTCCCCAAGGATGCTTCCCAATCCGGCGAGAAGAAACGCAAGCACAAGAAGCAATATTCCATCATGGCTACGGCATCTCCTGAAATGCAGAAGCGAGAAGCTGATGAGAGGAAGAGGAAGCAGACTGACGAAACAAAGAAACCAAGCAATAAGTGCAAAGTGCCGCCACCAATACTCTGCTATGACAGCAATGATGAGAGCAGCAGTGAAGGCAGCAATTCAGAGACTGATCGTGCACCTACTGTTCCTCTGATTCTGGATGATGTTGTTGATCCGAAGCCAGATGACTTTGTTCTTTGTGTCTTCCGTGGAAGAAAGGTTGTCATATATTACGTGGGCATCGTCGATAGGCCCAGCTGATGATGTCGACGTTGATGACTTTGATGTAGAAATTGAACTCTTACGGAAAAGTGAGAAGCACGATGGCTTCATCAGACCCCAAGTCAGAGAAAATGCAAATGTTCCTCTGTCGGATATTGTGTTAAAGCTGACGAGGTCAGAGAAGGTGTTTGGAACCTCCCGAACAAAGCTGGACACTTTCTCATTTCAGGAGGACCTCAGTGCCTTGTTAGTAAGGTAATTGACGCTTTTATGGATTTGTATTTTTGAGATTTGCATTTGCAAGTAATTGAGATTACGTGCGTATAATTTGTGTATTTCCCGATTGCAATGTACATGTATGTAGAGTAATGTTTGTCACAGAATGAATGGATTTTATTTTATTTGTTTAAGCTTCTATTTTTTTGTTTTTGCTGAGTGGTTTTAGAGAATCTCTGTAAGCTTGCGGCAAAGGTAAGCCAATTTTGTTACGTCAAATCACGATCCAATCATTTTCCGGTAATTATATTCGCCTGCAGCATTAGTCATGGATTTTTACAAGTTTGTAGGCCTATTCGTTAGTGGGCCTTTTTTGCTCAATGATAATGAGCCAACAGTAATTTGCTATCGCACGATTTGTTTTGAATGATTTTTTTCTGCTCTTATAGCCTATTACTTTTGTAAGTTGACTTTTACATGGAGATTAATGAAATTCGGTTTTTATGAGAAATACATGTGTTTTCTTTATAATTCAAGTTTGTTTTGTATTCAAACCCTAGCTTGTGGTGCAGGTCATAGCCTACCGCATTATATAAGGCAAGACGTCAAATTTTTACAGCTTTACCTTTGGCTTTACCTATAAATACATTATCTGGGGTCAAAAGGAGGTTTGTTAGAGGCTAATTGTAGCAAAAGTAGCTTATACTTTAATGAATGAACATTTCTTCTACATGGTCCATTTCTCCCCACCATGATGGTCCATTTCTCCTGCCCCTATGGCTATTTCTCCCCACCTCGCAACACTTGACTAAATGAAATGTTGTGGGAAATGTAATTGATGAATAGTGACTAGAATCATACTACATGTCAATGACACCTTTAGGAACACTCATGTCGAATTTGATGAAAATATCTTTTGAAATATGTCCGCTAGAATCAAAAAAGTAGGTTTGAAAAATCGGTGGTCCATTTCTCCCCACCCTCCCCTATGCACAAGAGATGTTTCGAAGGTACTTTTAATTCCAGAACTCCTAGTCTTTGCCAGACCTGCATGCGGGCCGGGCTTGGACCTGTTATTTTAAGCAAAAACGGGACAGGCCTGAAGACGTTAAGCATTTGAATATGAAGAAATTTTGATTGAAAATGTGTAATGTTGAAAAGTGGGCTTTTGCATGATTATGCAATTAAAAAAGCAACCATTTTCAGTTCGATGAACACGAAAAACTGCACAATCCCTTAATCAAAATGATGGAATTTCAGTTTTTTCTCATATTTGATATCACAAAAATATTTATTGATTGATTGATTCAAAATACACCAATAAGATAGATAGAGCACCAAGGCAGGATGGTGAGCAATTTCATGAACAACTACATTTGATACACACACATTGAGTTACATTGCATGAATATTGTTATTATAATAAGAAGTCAAGCAGTTTATGATGAAACATTTTCAAATAGCTGGAGACAGCAACTTCTTCAGGAAGTGCGTTCCAGTCATCCAAAATTATTTGAGAGAACAATTTAAGCCGATTGTAGATATCACACGGTTGTCTAGTTTCAGAGAGTGACCACGAGTGGTAGACGCATTTTAGATGAAAAAAAAATTTTGGATCACAGGGCGTGAGGTGATTTATGATTTTAAATACTTCCGCGAAGTCCATTACGCGTCGACGACATCGGAGGAAAGATAGATTTAAATGCCTTAGTCGTTCTTGGTATGGAATGGAAGTCAACATTAATTTTGCGAGTCAAGCAACGTTGCACACGTTCAATGTCTTTGGATAATGATGGGTTCCATACCGGGACCCCATTCTAGTTGTAGACGAACTAGGGAGGTGGTAAGTTTCATTAGTGGGCCTGCGTAGGGTCTCTTGACATGCAAGTCCGAAGGATGGCAGAACGAACACATCAATTGTTCGTTCATAGTCAAAAGTATGCTTTAAGTACTATTCTTAGCTTACAGCAAAATATATTAAGAATTCAAAATAATATCGATAACTCAATTTAGAAAAATATATCAATTATACAGTATTGCCAGATGCTCTTTAGGTGCTTTATCTATTCTTACAAATCGACATTAGTCGAACCAATTTAACTTTAAAGCTTTTATGTTTGTCAATTGTCTGTTCATGGCAACAGCATGCTTTAAGAACTGTTATTAGCTTATAGCAAAAAATATAAATTGATGAACTTGTAAATTGCATGTACATAATCTGCCGATTCTTGACAAATTTGCCACGATTGTGTAAATTTACAGCATTATCGATCGCCCATCTAAATTTTCTGGCCGGCCTGGGGCCTGAAACTTCCAGATAAAACGGGTTTGGCCGGGATCACCAGCCGCTCCGCGGTCCAGTCCTTCAGGCATATTTGTAAGTTTGATCTTAGCTAACGAGGACGCAAAAATGCTCACTTAAAAGAGACAATTTACCACTGATCAACATCAGAATTGAATTTGAAGAGTTTTTCGACCATTTATTTACCATTATCTTATATTCTATCCTAATGTCACAATTTTCACCTTCATCCATAATCATGCATGCAGCACAGTTGCATATTTGCTGCTCTCAAGTAATTTTTTAATCACAGCATGTTTCATTTAACTCAAGCATAGAAGTCTATTGCATTTTTTTAATTGTTATTATGTGCCCATTTTGAACAGTCATCAAGTGCCATATTGAAAGACAAGTGATTACATTTCAAAGACATCAACCGCTAATTGATGCAGAATATACATCACTGTGTTCAAGAACCAACTAAAAATTCCAAGCTTGCACCGGAACAATAGTTTCATGCTAGTGAGCAATTATATAATTTGTCATAGCAACGGAATTAGCATACAATCAATGCGACATATACGTGTAATTACATATGTCAAGTGGTTTATAAATCAAATGCTTTGAATTAGAATTAATTATGCGTCTTATAGGCCTACTACGATTTTCTGCTTTGCAAGTAAAAAAAATTAATTAAATCCATCATTACAATTCAATTTTACATCACTCCAGAATTATGATGGCAGTAGCTGGTTTAGTTGTTCAGTTGGTTCAGTTAAGGGGCGCACGTCGGTACGGAAGTGCAGGGGCCATGGTTCGATTATCTGCCACTACGCTTGGAATCAAAATACGCGTAGTCAAATTTTAGTGCGCAATTGTTGTACACACAGGTAATTTTCTTAGAATAGAGATGGAGAATAGTGAATCAGTTACAAATGTCAGGAGATTTACGAGAGTCCGATTATTAAGCCTTTGAAATTTGACAATACAGTTTCAATCTCTGTGTATTAGGATAGTTTACAAATTTTGAAGAAGCTTAAAGTTTAGATAAACCTCAAAAAAACTCAATTTCACAATTTTGAAGGATGATCGCATCACAAATTAACCTTCATAATGCTGCTGTATTTAGGCTACTAAACTGTAATTTTTTTGATAAGTTGCCAGTAAGCCAATTTGGTCTATATTTTCTTTTCATTAGGTATAGCGTTTGTCTAATTGTAATGAAAACAAAGTTTAGCAATCCAATTGTGTGATCTACGAGAATAAAACAATTTTCCTATCCTTGTTCCAGTTGTCCATTGAAAAGAAGGCTGCTTAATTAAGGAATCACACTTGGATGCCTTGTACGAGAGATTCAATGATGTGTGAAGAAAGAAAAATCACTCTCAGAAGCTGCGAAATTCAATAATACAAAGTTACAAAAGCAATGTCCAAGTAGGAGCAGACAAAGACAAGTCGATAATTATCTTTGGGATAAGGCATTGACATCATTCGGCAAATACTTCTATACTATGCTCTTTGAAAGAATTGAAAAAGGACGTGAAGTCTTACCAATGTATACATATATACTTTGTAATATATAAGCTTATTGCTACAAGCATTGCTAGAAAAGCGGTTAACTGCGTTGCGGTCATTACAAACGTGACGGCTTTCTAAAATATCGCACATATTGCAATCAGTGTGCTTTTTCGATTGCTTATTCACACATATAACAACTTGTTCGCTAATCAACGCAATTCGTATGAAATATCCACAAATTTTGCGGCTATGGACTAATTTCCGATAACACCTGTCACTAGCAAAATTAAAGGGGAACTTGACTTTGCTCACAGTTTGTTAAAAATATGCATGCTCATTGCCGGAGAAACAGTCGTGCATAATACAGTTGAGCCTCGTGTTCCAAGCCGTCATTAGAGGCCACACTACCTCTTTCACGTCTACTCGGAACTGATAAAACAGTTACCCATGAGATGGGAAATCTTACTGTCTCGCATAATGCTGGAATTACTAGATTTAGAATACCACTGTTAATTGATAGCGCTATTTTCAATGAAGAGACAAAAAACAAAAAAAATGAAATTCAGATTTTGAAATGCTATTCAGAGTGAAGAAACATGATTTTGACACTATTGATTTTGTTTTGCGCGAAATGCACCGCATCTATACCTTACTACCCAACAAGTTCAGTGATTTAGTTTGGGGTATTTACCCTCCCACAGGCGCGTTCGGAAAATCCCCAGCGTAGCGAAGGCACGGTGTTCTTGAAGCCATACTTTCACTACATTTTCTGCCTTTCTAATTGTTCGAACAGCACAGCGACCAAATCCACACTTTCGACGATTTTGATTCAGTCGCTTGTCATGAGATTGACTGCAGTCAAAGTTGCGGAAAAATTCACAGCAACTTCACTATCCCAATAGAGCAAGCAGTAGAGTCCAATGATGCATTGGTGCACCTGCAGCCTACAACCTACAGCCTTCAAATCAAAACAGAATCTCACAAAATAGTATAGCTGTCCTTTCAATTTCTTTTCAAAATACAATTTCAGCAGTTATATTAACAATAAAAATATGCATCTTGAAAAATCCAAACTGTCGGATATGGAGAGCAGCAAGCACACAAATGCACACGCAAGAAAATGACTTAGTAGAGGAGAACTACCTAAGTCAAATGGACGGTCAAATTCTGGACGGAATCGAATTGAGAGTATCCTTTACTTGATATCACAGAGTAAACCAACTCCGCGAAGAATCCAGTGGTCAGGATCTTTTCCGGTCTTCAAGAGTAGTGGGAAGATATAATTCAAATCGGTTCTCTTTGGTTTCTTGTAAACTGGACACTCGTATAGTGCATTAGTCTTTGGTCGCTCGGTATTGATTGCAAAAATGTGTACCACAGGGAGCATGGTATACAAGACTTTAGGAGATGGCTCGATCAAACGTGCTTGACGACGGTCCCATCCGGCACCGTCAAGATACAGACCGTACACATAGACTCCTGAAATGAGATCGAAAGATGATAATAGGAATCTTCTAATAAGTGTATATTGTCAGGTTTCTCAGTTTCAATGTCAATTTCATGCTTCATCATCAAGAGTAAGCAGAGCTTTTAAAATGCCGCTGAAGTTAGCACCAACTACAACACCATTTTTATAATGACTTTGTGCAGAATCAAAATAGCAAGAATTAGAATTTTACAGACGAAAATTATTTCAAAATTCGAACTCCTTCACTTTCGAAATCCAAATTTAAGAAATAAGTGCTACGGAGTAAACGAGTTTGTAAAGCATTCTATATATATAAATAAAATTTGAATGCAATCGATAAAACAGAAGCATAGCATGCGCATCCTTTAAACACTATCCATTAAATGCAATTGGGAAAAATGGGAAAAACCAATTTCCTCGAAAAATAATGAGCCTTTTCAGAAAATGTCTAGGTGCTACACAGAGAGTGACTTGTAGCCTACAGCATCCCAACCGGAAAATATCATTCCAGCCTGAACTAGTCTGAATTCTATTCTCAAGTGGGAGTTTGTACACATATATTTCCTCAAGATTGGTGCACTCTTTCAATCGGCATGCACCAGTTACTACAATAACCACAAAAACAATTGGATTTCAAGAGAAAATACTATAAAAATTCTTTACTATGTACATTTCTTTTAAATTTTAATTTGAATTTCGAAGGTGAAGGAGTCTGAATTTTGAATAATGTCTGAGGTACATGTAATTCCATGTTATTGATCATGCTGGAATATCTGATTTTTTTGTTCTGCACTAACTCTTAACATAAAGCTGGTGCTGCAGTTTGTGCAAGCTTCAGCGACATCCTCATAAAAAATCTCGAAATATAACTAGTTACCATTTACAGCACTGTGGGGCATGCCTCCTTGAAAAGTGCTTGCATTGAACTCAAAAGTTCATTTGGTACCAGAAAACTCTCTTTGGCTAATATTGCAATAATTAGCACAATTCGTTTTTCTATAATGGACCGATTCTTTTCGAATTTTAGAATTCAACGATCTATATGCTGCAGTTAAAACGTAAATTCCGATAATTTGCAATAGTGAATGAATGATTTCTCAGATTAAATTTAGAATCCAGCTAGTTCCAGGATCAATAAGTTCAAATCTAGAAATGGTTCGCCTCATATGGAGTTGAACGCGCAACGCGTGTTAGCGGGAAATACCTACACAATTGATTAAATAATTGTCTGACTTCTTTATCTGCATTATCATGTCAGAAATATGCAGGAATTTTTCAAATAAACTTGAAAATTCTAAAACTAACTGAATTCTTGACAAGTGGAAAGTTCAAATTCAAGTTTCAATTAACGGATTTCTCGTCTCAACTGCAACATTATTATATTAAATACCTAAACTTAATTTATTTCGCAAATTTTTATTTGAAGAATAAGAATAATATATCTTTTCTTCTCAAATGAAAATCTAAATTTTACAATGCAATGAAAAAGACATCAGGACAAAAAATGTGTAAGTCATAAATTAATACTTGGCATAATTCCGGCTGCAATATTCATTGTAATACACAGTAGACAGCACAGAAAAGTAGCTGCCACGTCCTTTGTGTGTGAGAAAGGTACACGCAAACGCCGTCCGCTTTGGTAGTGAGGAACGACATGAAAAGTGAGTGTAGTGGATCTTGGGCTCTCTTCAACAAAGTTAGATATGATTTACTTCGTCGACTCTCAAAGGATGTGCCCAAACACTAGGTACATTTACATGATTTTGAATTTACTATTTTCTTGCCCGCTTATAATCCTGCTTGCAATACATTTACGAGAAAGAACATCAAATAATGGAACACAATAAATAAGGACACTTTCGATTAATGCCTCATAAATACTCGAAAGGTTCTCATATTTCAAAACACTCTTCATAACCCCCAAGATGATGATTTCTCAAGATCTGAAAAAATCTCTGCGAACATCGAACGTTGAAATTGGAAATGTGGAGCCCACGAATGATCTTTTGACTAAATGACGCCCTGAAGACGGATGGTGTCAACAATCTCCACTAGCAAACTAATATCGTAGAAATCGGCATTTTTCTTTGTGATGATCATAGCTTTGGTTTTCTGTTAATTTACTCTCAGGTGATATTCCATTGCCCATAACTGTATGTTAGCATTCCATCGTCCACTCGTGAACACTCTGAATAAATTTGGAAAACCAGCAAACATTTTTAAAAAAAGTGCTTTGACGCAATTAATTGAAGTGTAAATATTAAGGACAATGCGCATCATAGACCGTCAAGTGTAGATTTTTCAATAGATATATGATTCACATGCTTCAAAGACCTAAATATTTTCCCTGATAGTTTTCATCCGGCAATGATTAGTCGGAATGCAAAGTCAATGTTTTTAAACAGTATTTGCCATACTATTTTCTTAAAAGAATCTTGGAACATTCAGCATGAATTTTTTCCATTCCCATCAAATTTGCTGTCGCTCCTCGTTTAATCTGGTTGTTGCCTAACTTCTAATTGGCGACTTTAAATGTCGTCGGGAATCCATTACTAGACTGCCATCTTGCTCGCATTTGTGAAATGGCGGCGAAAAACTGACAGAAATGTATAGACGATGCCATGTAGCATAATCTCCCTTCCAAATATCTGTCTCTGCCTTAGTCGAAGGCATAGACTGTGTGACCATTAGTAATGCTGTCTGCAGTGCTGCTTTCACTTAAGCTCGCTAGACATAGACTTACGTTTAGTTCGATTTATCACACCGCAAAATGCAATTTTCTATTTTGCAGCATAAACTGAGCAAAAGGTTTTTTGTGACTGAAAGGCAGGCCTGAAAACTGACAGTTCACACAAGCTTTTTAATTGATAATATTTTGTCACCTAAAAGACAGTTCATGTCTTTTGACAATTTAATGAAAATTAGCATGCTTTTGTTAGGCATCGACATCATGGCAGATGACCGAATATTTCAAGCTCATGACATGTTGTATATCTATACAAGTGGGACGACAATAAATTGACAGAATTTTACAACTAGAAATAAGCCTCTCAAGATGACATATTAATACTATCGTTATAAGATCTATCGTTTTTACGAGTTATCGTAGTCATTAAACATTCGCATATTTTCATGCAAAAAATGCGAATTTCAGGACTTATTTTTTGAAAATTCTATATTTACAAAGTATTTCGTGCGACTTTTCGTGCGGAAGATACCATATAAGGCTACTTTATGAAGCTTCCATGCATACCGTTGAAAGGATTACGGACACTTGGGAAATTTACCGGCCTCCCTTCTACTTCCCTTCATACTTCTCATATGTCGCTAATGAATCAACATCTTTATCTTATCACGATCTAACAAAATTAACAGGAAGCGCTGGTTTAATTTCTTGTCTGTGCGTAAGTGCAAATGATTTATCAAGTGTTGACCACTGAGCACATTTTACGCACACGAAGAGGATTATGTTTCATTATTACTATCTATTCGAGGACTATTATTATTCAACTATTGTTACAGTAGGTCCATAGAGTGAGTCATTTTTTCTATTACACGTATCAATTTATTTAGTTTGTTTGTATGCAGTGTCGTCATGTCTCATCATAATTTGTAAATAGTTTTCGAATATGAAATAGGTGAAAATCAGCTGTACTGTTTATTAGTAATTCTTCCATTCTTAGTGAAGAAGTAACCGAAGCGGTCCATTCCACAATATAAAGAGGGTGGTGAAGCTTCAACTCTATCTGCAGGAAGATCAGCCATTTTCTGCGTTTGCAAAGGACGTCGACACTTTCTGCAAGTCACATAGAAATGAATAACACTCGAGACGAACCTACTTGAGTTGAGAATCCAATATCCATTTGATATTGTAGTTCCTGATTTTTGTAGATTTCTGTAGTTTCAACACTCAACAAGCCATCATCAACATAAAAGGCTGTTCAAATAGCAAATGAAGCCAGACTGATCTGTGAACGTGGTGGCGTTCGACTTCATAAGTTAGTGTCGAATTGCAAAGAGGTTTTAGATGAGCTTCCTGAGAAAGATTGTGACTTCTCTGCCCAAAAGGTTAGCATCAAATCCGATTCCCCACTTGTTTCTTCAACACTTGGCATTCAGTGGAATGTAGATGAAGATTATTTTATGTTTCATCTACAGGATAAATTGACTGATTTGACGAGAAGAGGAGTACTGTCTGCAGTTGCTGAGTTTACGATCCACTTGGGTTTATTGCTCCGTTTGTAATTCGTGGCAAGGCAATCTTGCAGAATCTATGTCGTAGTGGTACTGATTGGGACGAAAGCATGCCCTTGGGATTTCAAGATAAGTGGAAGCAATGGATATCTGAATTTGAAAATATATCCACGCTTCGAATTCCGCGATGTATTTCTCCTCTTAATGTTCGTGTCAAGCGCACCGAATTGCATCATTTTTCTGATGCCAGTTTGATGGGATACGGCCAGTGTTCTTATATCAGAATCATTGATTATGACGACAAAGTACATTGCGCATTGCTGATGGGAAAGTCTAGAGTTGCGCCCACGAAAATCACTACAATACCCCGTCTTGAGCTTACAGCAGCAGTTGTATCAGTGAAAGTAAGCAAGGTTTTGAGAAAAGAATTGAAGTTGCATATTGATGATGAAGTATTTTGGACAGACTCAAAGGTTGTCTTGGGACACATAGCGAATGATTATTGCAGGTTTCATATGTTTGTAGCCAATCGAATTCAGGCTATACGTGAAGTTTCCGATGTTTCTCAGTGACATTTTGTAGATACTAAATCGAATCCTGCTGACTATGCTTCTCGAGGCCTCGAGGCTCTGAGTTGAGAGATTCGGATTGGTTTACAGATCACTATATAAAATATCACTATACTTTTTTGCAGCCTAAAAGAAAAATTCTGACCGGCGTTTTATAGCTTGTGTTTGTTTTCAACAGCGCAAATAGAGAAATTCCATACATTGAAACTGATTTTGTGTAACATGAATTGAAATTGATTCCTCTTTCAATTCACATATTCATGTTTGTTAGTGGCCATCTACATGCACCTCCAAATTCTATTTTTTTTATTCCAAGACTAATCGCATAACAATGAACATTTAAACACTGCTGATTGTGAAACGTGAGTGGCCGTTGTGTCTTGCCAATTACTTTGGTAAAATTCCCATAACAAACAGCAACATGAGCTGCACAGCTAAACAATAGCACTTCCGAGCTAATATTTTTCTCAAATTGCAACGTTGCAAAGTTTGTGAACATTTCTTATCACTTCAGTTGACGAATATTACAATTTCTTCCCATCGAACGTTTCCGAGTGGTGCATTCTGACCTAAAGTAGCATATCAATTGACATTTTCAGAATAATACCAATTAAATTGACTTGAATGAATAGATTGCATGAAATATATGCAGTGCTGGTACTTTTAGGCACGCCAAACATCTTTCCAATGAAAATATTCTCAGCGATTCAACTCAAACTTTGCTTTATCTTTTGTAAACATAAGGAAAATGTGCACATACAAAGCAAGCTCGAAACGAGCACGTACACACTTCTAATATCAATTCTAGACCCAGAAATAAACTGCCCATTACCTTCGCCTGGACTGTTATTCACATCTTCCTTCATCATTTTCGTTACATCATTGTTAAGGACGACGCCATCCAGCGCCCAGCCCTTGTGAGCTCTCGTGATTTCTTGCCTCATAGCGGTCAGAAAACCCTGAAAATGAAGAAGCGGTTGAGGTTCGAATTTTCATACAATTGCAGAAATAGGTAGAACTCACCTGAGGATTGAAGAAGCCAGTCATCCAATAGCAGTTTGGTCGACCTTCAAACAGCCATGAACTGAATTGAGAATTTCGATCCAGAAGATCAGTAAACCAGAAACCGAGAGTCGCCGACTCCCAAGATATCTGAAACAGGGACAATAGAATTTCTATCAAGTTTGCATTTGAAGAAATGTTTTTTAAACGAACTTAGTATTATGAACTCTGTAATACATAGGAATTGGAACATTCCTGATTCAAATTGGACCGCGCACCGTTAAATAGACTTTTCAATCCGTATTTCAACCATAGTCTGCTAAAGTACATGTCAGTCATGGTCTTTGATAGAAAATGTCCATTTAGTGAACTACAAAAGTTTACAAAACCCTGGCAATCAACCATAGTGATGAAACGAATGAAAATAAAATATTCTCTCGATAACGGAATTAGATGCTTATGCATATTAAAACAATCAGTGGGCTTTCATTACGAATCAATCCATTGATCAGTCAAAGTTTGCCAATTTATCAATACGAATTGGCGGCTTAGAAGTCATGAAAATGCTATTTTTATTGCACAGAATGCATGCACCAGCACATACTCATTGTACGTCTATAAATTAGGAATGTGTATTCTCAATATTACTCTGCAAAATAGTAGAATCCATAGGATAAACACTGAGCATGATTGATTTAATTAAACAACAACGTAATTAGTTAAATCAATCATGTTCTTGCTTCAGCGTTATTGATCAGTGTTAACAACCGCCAGCAAACAGCGGACTACAACTCCATATGATAAACTATTTATTACACTCTATACAAGGTACTATTGTGCATATACTGTGTAACAACTAGAATATGGAAATCAAAAGTTTCTAGTAAATTCTTTAGCATTTAGCATCTTTGCTCTATAATGGACAGTTGCTTTCATACTGAGATTTATTGATTCAACAGTTGGAGAAAGTGGTTTCGTCAACTGTCGCGGAAATGCAAAGGTGTGATTTGAAATACCGTTCTACGAAAGGGTACATGTATTTGGTTGAATAATATTCACTTATGTGGGTAACTGACTAGACTTCAAATTGAAAAACTAGAAGCTGTAGATCAAATCATTTGCAAAAATGCGGCTTTCCCATGGGCTTCCCATAGGGCAAGTTCAGAGGTTCCTACTAATGGGGTGCCAAGGCTGAATTCAAGCTATACATGATATGTGGAAAACGACTCTGGTTACCATACAAGCATATGACATCCAAGTGTGGTTAGCAATCTTGCTTCAAATAGACACCTGATGCAAGTTAATGCAATCTTTTCAAAAGCCTACATATCCAGCTTTTCCAGATTTTAATTGCATGATTAGGAATCAGCAACTGAAATTTTTGCGATAAAGCAAGTATGGCGTGTTGAGGCAGACGCATGTTTCAATCAGTAATTAAGAAAAAATACCTATCTGCCGTAAATCGTCTATTGAATTTTCACACGACGTGTGAAAATTCAATAGACTATTTATGGCAGATAGGTCTGTTTTCTTAATTACTGATTGAAATATTTGTGCTCCTTCCTCTCCGTGCTAAGCCGCTTCTTAACCTGTCTGCACAGATTTCTTGTCTTAAAGCAACTTCATCATAGAAACCTTGGAATAAACCTCCCCAATTGCAGCATTCACTTAGGAAGACTATATTGGTTCCATATGGAGCACTCCCATATTTCCTGAAGTGTCACTGTAGAACACATGTGACGTAGCAGGACCGAGCTCAATTAAAAAATAATTATGCATGAGCAGACAGCGAACTAGGGGCAACCTGAAGAGAAACATGTATTTTCAGTTGATTCTGAGTGTGGGCTTCTCTATGTATTTTCCAGAACAAATCTCGGAAGAGGAACTCATGCATAGGGTAAATACGCTAATACAGCTGGTAAATGAATTGAGTAAGCAGACGTTTGTTTACCTTGCGCCATGTCGAAGGGATTCTGGCGTCGTACATGTTGTCCAATGCATCACGCAAGTTCTCTGACATGATGATCGTACCATCAATGGCCAGTTTCAAGTCACTCAGTGTACTTCTAACGACTGTGATTACTTTCTGCATACGATCAATCTCTTGTTTCAAGAAGATATGGAGCGGTTTCAGATGATCCATCTTCTTCAGCCGATCTCTGACCTAAAAGAAAAGAATTGGATACTATAATGATTCACACATTTCGTCATCATTTTCTTGAGTTAAAATGTCAATAGATCAAGGAGTTAATTCTCATACGATGATGTAAGTCACCCGAGCCATCATTCATGATAGAATATAATGCTACCTTATTTGAATAATTAATTGAAGTGGCCCTGATGAGGACTGATGGCGTTCTCCAATCCGTAGATATACTAATGCAATGCTGCTGCAACCATTGGATTAAGCAGTTCTTAACAGATCTCTATGAAAACTCTGAGAACTCTAAATGAAACACTATTTGAACATGTTTCATATTCATATAAACCTACATATTTTGGCAAATAAAACAATAGGCAATCGATATAAAAGGTTAAACTTGTTAAATAGAACTAGAACATAGTTTCAATTCAAGCAAGTTTTATACACTGACTAACTGAAAAACTTTGCACAATCCTGCGCATGTGCAGCAGTTGCTAATATCGAGAACTGTAAGATTTGTAAAATGATTCACATTGGCTTGACCAATCGCCGTTTTAAAATCCGGTTCAAGGACGATCGAAGACTTAATGATAATGGCAGTAGGAGATGACGTCAATGTGTTGAAAAAGGCATTTGGCTTTTAGAGCGCAGTCCCAAATTGAACGCAGATAGCAAAATTGGTCCTTTCGGCACTAACGCAATTTTTGAAGAGAATGTGTGAATCTGAATTTATCAGAAAATATAATCCGAGCATTAATAGAAAACTCAAACTGTGATACCTTTCGCCCAGAAATCTGCGGATGGAGTTGGAAAGTTGGATCGTCGGGATGTTGATTTCCCTTCTGTTCAGTTTTGATGTATATATCAGTCTTTATCTTTCGGTAAATACAACAGGGAGTGAAAAATCTTTTGATTATATAATTCTGAAAATTGTATGACAAATAATAGACAAAGTCAATAAAAAGGCAAATCGACAGCTTTTTGCGACATTCTTAACAGCGTATGTAAAAATATTGCCGGGTATTCATAAATTTCGGAAGCAAAATGCCAATAAACAGCAGTGAATAGCAAGAAAATCGATTCGTTATCGACTTGAAACAGAGTTTCCAGTGTATCATCTACCATTGAAATTTTTGATCAGAGCAATTTGTTTGCAAACGAATTCAGTTACATCTGGAGTTAACTGACTGTGATGAACTGCATTACACTTGAATTTGCAAATCGGAATGGACGGAAAATTACTTCAAGAGTTATGAAAACTCACTTCAAATGGATTATAGTCTTCCGGTAGTTTGTCCAACATGTCTTGCGCCAATCGGTAAACGACAACCTCGCGAGTTTCGGTTCCACTGCCACCACTGTCCTTTGGCTGAATGTTTACAATAGTGTTCAGCATTGAGTTTGAGTTGTTCGTCTGATATCTGAAAAATTATTTTCAGTCAATCTCCTGATGAAAATCTTCAGTGAAATAAAGCGATATAGCATTACTAATTACGGGTAATAGTCAGGATCATGATGCATAATTATTTTAAGCATGAATAAAACATACAAGTATGCATGCTTTCACAAGAAAATTATGGAATTGTAAATGCTATTGATGCTTTAAATGCAAACGTGCTATGCAGAGCTAAAAGCGGGCCTGAAATATCTAGCACCAGGGCCGATATTTATCATGTCTGCCATTGGAAATATCTTCATTTGATCATTTAAATGCCCTGAATCAATCCTTTTCATATGGTGGCTTATCAACTTGGTTCTTAAGCAATAATGTGAAATAAATACCGTCATAGGACGAAATAGTCAATGCTTTCTCAACCAGAAACAACAATCGATAGACGAATAGCAAGTAACAATTCTATGGAATTTTGGTCAAAATAGTCGATTGAATATTTAGTTCAACTTTTGACTTAATGACCTAACTTTTCAAATGGTCGTCATGTCTTCGGTGCAATTCGTTTTCCACGCTTTAACCTAAATATAACTTCCAACAATGGCATCGGCACATCAAATAGGATGCAAATTATTTGTGATAGACAAACGCATTATACATGCACAACATTTAAAACATGAAAATTCACTGTGTGTTGAATGTCTAAAAATTCATCTTACTGCTCAACATTCATCAACCTACTGACAGATGGTACATAGGCCCTGAAACATTCGATCATGTAATCAATAATTGGATTTTTAGAATGATTCTCAAGGCGATTACACTCAATTAGCGTAACTGATATTTTCATTATGGATGGTCAAGTGCGCAAAACGATAAAATTTCTCACCCGGTCCCAGATACAAAATTCATCCGGGCCGGGCCTAATATTTTGGAGTCAATGCGGTTCCAGCTCTGGTGCTATAATCATGCATTGAGAGCATTTAAAATACAGCATATCTAGTTGCATAGAGTTGCTAGGAGAAAATCACATTGAATAACATTAATTTTACTCGCATTCAATGCGGCGTTTCATAACGAATATTTTATGGAAACCACTTCCGATGTAGGTTCCATTGTAATTGCAGTGTGTAAGGTTAAGTGTGTTCCATTGTAAGGCTGCAGTGGTAAATATCCTGCACATGATGACTTTCTGGAGAGATTTTACCCGACAACTAAAACATGATAATTCAAGTCATTGGTCTTCCTCTTCAGAGATGACAGGAGTTTGTGCAGTGTTTCATTACAAAAACTGAAACAAAATGCAGCTATTCAACAATAGTCAATGTTAGGAAGGATCTCAATCTCTATACAGTCGCTTAAGCGATTTTGTGGTCATTCCGGGAATTTCTATAAATATAAAATCGCCTCTTGCTTTCCGCGGAATAAAAAGCTATCGAGCTGCCCAACGTTTCGAATACCTTTATAAGAGCAACTGAAATATTCATGCAGTGCTTATATAAATTATCAAATTTCAAAAAATTTGGAACTGCAATCTAGGAGTGAACTAAGTACATGTTACCAGAGATTTCTGGGAACAGTAGAACTGAACATAAGAAGTATAGAAATCATGACAAGTAGTGGATATAGAACAAGAGTTAATTTCATTTTATCATTTTTTTTTATTTTATATGTCCAAAATTCAATAATTTGTATAAGCATTGCATGAATATTTCAGCTGCTCTATTAAAGGCATTCGAAACGTTAGGAAACTCGAAAGGTTTTATTAATCGGAAAGCCAGAGGCGATTTTATATTTATGATCTCAATCTCCTTTTTAAATGATAAACTATAATGTGATGAACAAGTCCAGCATTTTCTAATCTGCATTTCTATTTAAACATGAACCTACGAATCATTACAATCTGTTGATCATAGAATTTGTTTCTCAAGTTTTCGATAAAATAGATTTTCTATACGTCAAAAAGATTCGATGATGAATTGACAATGTCTTATGTCTGTCTAGATAATTGATAGAGCGAGTTTTCTGCTCAATAAATCTATCCATAGCATAATTTTGATTAGTCAATCTGCTTTTGATCTGAATACGTGCTGCATGGCAAAGTTAACTGAAAACCTAAATCCAACCGAAGCACTTTATGTCTTCAAACTTTCGCAAGATAGCGACAGCTACGCACAATATTCACTCTGTCTATTGATGCTGTAGAGACCGAACTAGTGAAGCACGTGAACAGTTTGAATTGAGATAAATTATAATGATAATGTCTTGTTAATGTCTCAAACGATAAATGAGTTTGATATAAACAATAAGTGCCTTGTTTATTATCTGTCAAAAACCTCTTCAACCAAAAATGATATGTCAATGACAAAATACAGCACTACTTGACACAATAGTATTATATAGAAGTTATAGGAGATAACTGACCCTAGCAAATCATTTGGATCAAATTTTTATGCTCCAAATCGGCAAAAACTAATTCAGCCGCCATAGCAGCTAGTATGGATAGATAGGGCACATATATTCACTAGGACACTTACGTAATGTCAGCGTTTGGATGTAGACCGAAGCATTCAGGGGAGTCGATCAGATTCAATGTGTCAATAAAATTTGAGTAATCGTCGAGGGTCTTGCACTTTGGAATTTTGTAGCCTTTGTAGAATTGGAAGGAATCGAGGAACATCATTTCAGAGAACCAGACCTTGGCATAAGTGTTCAGAAGACGTTTATCGTAATCATCTGTTACACGTCCACCATATTGTACCTCACCGATCATGTAACGAACAGTTTGCCATGAAACGCCTCGTTTCACATCCATGTCGTCCAAATGATTCTACAATGAAATACAAAATAGAACACGTATAACTAATAATAACCACGACCTTGTGACCGTCATCATTAAAGTGTAAATTTTGTATAGATGATTTTTTTACATCTATTTCTACATTTGATGGCAAGCATTTACGTTCTTTTGTTCCATTGTGAGGACTCCCATCTAGTGAACTTTTGTCACGTCGTGATCATCACTCTGCAAATTTGCAAATGTAGGCCCTATACAGTAGATCTCACGCATTTTGTATATGGCATATATCATGTATATCATGACAACTCTGAAAATTTGTAAATATATATATCTTATGTATTTGTTGATGATGTTAAACTTTGCGCATGCATAAGTTACACGTGTTTTCAACGCTTGCTTGTAAGTGCCCTTGCGGCCATCGCTTTGTGTTTTCTGTATATTTCAGAATAAACATTTATTACTTATGACTTTTGGCAAGAACTGGTACATACAAAAATAGGAAATATGTGATGAAATTTTGTGCATAACCTGCAGCAATCAAAAGTTTAAATAATTCTTTGTTGAATGTCATGCATATGACCAAATTAGAAAGAAACTTTCATCATTCTTCAGGAACAGAAGTTGCAAAGAAGAATTCTGCAACAAAATAACTGTTCCCGTTATCGCCGAAATGTAAGGTATCAACAAACATCAAAATGATTCGAATAAAGTGATGAGGAAAGATAACTCATAATGAAATGTTAAATACAATCAACTTTAGATTAAACAGATCACCAATCTCATTTCATTTGATGGTTTGAATTCTATGCCGAACCGAATTGAACACCACTGAGAATATCTACGAAACTTATAAGCCTGTCCCTATCTTTTAACAATAATACGAATGCTAGCGAACGCAAGGAAGATTGATTTGATGTTTTGAGTATTCATGCCAATTGATAAGGTAGATTGCAAACAAAATCTCTACCCTGTCATTACAAAATTAATCAACGAAATCTACGGAGAGACGGTAATTGCTACAAGAAATTTGAATTTCAAAATTGTTATAACAGGTGAGTTACCTGATAACTTTATATTTCTATCTGATTAAATGCGTGCCAACTGTATATGTGTACTTATATTCTATATTGACCGACTCTACGAAATCAATGAAACATATAAATAAATTGTGATTATTGTATATGAACAAGAAATCAATCCAGCAAAAGACGCAAATCAAAACTAAACCATATTTCACATGGCATTTATTCAAATGAATGTTAAGACGCAAACATGTCTTCTTAAGATTATGTCAATATCATTGAACATATTCCAATTCCAGATTATTCATGATAAATTATGACAGTGATGACCTATAATGCGGATTTATACCAAAACGTCGCAGTTCCGATTTAGTCGCTTCCGTTTTGGTCGCACTTCCGAATTCGTCGCAAAAGGTCGCATCCGAATTCGTCGGATCAAACGGGTAAGAGTACAGACGTTGCATAGTACTAATTTCTTAAAACTAGTCCAGGACGTCTGGTTCGTACGAAAACCCATATCCTCAGCCAGTCCGAGACGTTCGGTTATTGTCAGTGACTGTCAAAATATTATGCGTGTAGTTATTATCAAGGATTTTCTGAATATTTATTAGCCTGTTGAATTCATGCTCTCCACCAGAGAGAAATGATTCAAGTGATGAAGCTTGATTTTGATACAAATCAAAATCACTACATCACCATTGGTTACTAATCTATTGAAGGATGTTGGTTTTAACTTTCTTGTATATTATGTATATCTCCTTTATTTTCAATAATGTGAGTCCGTGAATTATAAATTGACAAGAAATTTCTGTGATGTCTGACGACAAGCTTCACATAGATATTTGCTGGAGGACAAAGATCAAATCAACACATAGAAAGCCATACTGAAGCTAAAGGGTGGCTATGACGACTTTTATAGAAGTAACATAGATCAACTGCGACCAAATCGGAATTGCGACGTTTTCGTACAATCCGTATAATGCATCCAGTGATTTGCGGTCTTTTCTTCCGATCCGTGCTATCATGTCACTTACTTGTACTTACTCGTTCACTGTACATAGCCATTTTATCACTCATTACATTAATGCTTGCATCACGTTTTGCAAGTTGGAAATAAACGTTTTGACTTGAAACTTTTGACCTCAACCACCAAAACCTTGTTGCCGCGATGTACGTCTCGGTCTTTTGAGTCTCCTCAGTCGGGAAAGGCTTGACATTCATAATACGACTGTCAAGTCAAAATCGTCCTCGTACAAAAGGTCTCAAAATTATTGTATTGATGCAAATGTCCCAGGGAAGGCATCCTTGTTTTTTTACCAATGTCATTCACATACAACAACAATCTCGCATGCATCGCCGATCAGAGGCATGATAACAACAAACACACACAACAGGATATGCCCTGAAGCCATTCTATGTCATTATGGCTCTAGATATAGTGTGTTTCACTATATAAGAGAAAACATAGAAAATATCATTTTAACCAAAAACTTCACGCGGCTGGACAACATGACCAAAAGATTGCTAAACCAAACATCTCACCATTGAGCCAAGGAGACCATGTAAATCAATAACTCTAAATCAGTGTCTCTTATTAATCTTTTTCACGACGCGCACCCTTGTTCGTAGTCTTATTTTTGGCGGCACCCTCTGTGAGGAAATGATAGAATTACTTGAATAAATATGGCATGAATGAATCATTTACTGTCATGCCTTCAGGGCCTATGAATGCTGATGAGTATTATTTATACTTCCAGGCATCTATGGAACAAGAACAAGAGTTTATAATTATATTGTCCATGATTAGTAAAACAACGTTAAGTATATCCTGGCACGAATTCCTTTGCAAGTACCGTCAATCTACATGTATATTGTACATATATCTACCGCATGTGTACTGCATGTGTACTCATATTGAGCTACTTTATATAAGCTTGTATATAGCCTAGTTTATTCTATGTATACCACTATTCTATTTATTTATTCTACCACAGATTCGTAAATTGGTGCAATTTATAGATACGTTGTTGACCGATATATTGCAGGCCGAGGTTGGCGGCATCCCAAGAGTCTTCCGCGAAACTCTAGCGCGCCGTGGCACCCCGGTTGAGAATCTCTGTTCTAACGCAATATTTCACCTATTGTAAATAGTTGCTCACCTGCACAAACTGCACCGTTGCAGTGAAATCTGACTGGTTAAATTCATATGGAATATTCCATCCAATGGGTCCGAACTTTCTTCTTTCTTGAACAGTAGTATGAAGGAAAGCAACTCCATAAAGCATCGGCTTCCATTGCGGAAGATTAGTGATGTCCAACTGATCCTGCGTCAGAAGAGCGTAAGTACGACGTAAACCTGCTCGAATACCGAGTGGAGGATCGTAGGTAAACTTGACACTGGATTGAAGCAAATTGATAGGGAAATTGGGATGAACTTCCGTCGTGATCCAACAGCGGAAATTGTCCGCCACGGTCTCCGCATTCAAAACCTACAAAAGGAGGATGATAGCCTATGTTATTATATGCAACAGGCTCAACAGAACGATTTCTTAAGAATAATTAGATTGAAAATTCTGATGTACAAGTTTTACTCTGGGACAACATAAATAGAGACCATAACTGTTAATTACTACCTCTCACAGGAATAGAAATAGACTGCTTATTTGAAGTTGCTTAGAATCGAAATTGACTCAAGATCACGGCACATCCAGGGAACGAAGTTGGGGGCATGCAGAACCAATGAAAAGCTCAGAATTGCATTCGTGCCTGATTCAAACCCAATGATTCAGACGTTGACAAGGTATCTCAGTGAAAATGTGTGCGATTTTTGTGCTGCTATTGTGAATTGCATGAAACTTGACTTCCATTCTGGAGATTTTATTGTTATCTATTTCTATGCTCACATGTGACAGATTGATGTCAAACACTAAACACATCTGTTATGATCAAATTTTCGATGAAGACGGTGAGACCTATTTCATTTTCAAGTCCTTATTACTAATAACGAATTTGTGTGATGAGCACAGAGCTATCAACTAAACGCTTGATATTTCGTTGTTTGAACAATGGTTGGTCGCATATTTCGTCAGCAAAAAAATTTAATAGGTTGTAGCAAAAAGGATGCAATTCAATTTTAAGAACTCATTTAGTCATTGCATGAAATCTCTCAATATTTCCCAAGAACATCCTGTACAGAAGTCCTTCTCGGTATATTTATTTTTCATCAAATAGTTATCATTGCAATCGTCTTTCGTGCCTTATTCATGTCGATGCTATATGAAAGGTTTAACATCACTACTCTGCAGACACTGAGTGTTTCGACAGAGCTCGAGCGATTGTCAGAAAGTCCGAAAACTGTCAAGACTTGAACACATTGACTAAAGATCACAATGCCAACCACTTAACTACTTAATCAAGGCGACCATAGAGATTTCGTTCAACATGTGTAATTACAAAAATGCTCAAAAAGTAAGAACTCACAGTTTCCAGCAATTCCTCCATGAAATTGAGACCGAGATGGCAATTCTGCAGCAGAATCCATCGGCCTTCAGTTTGACTGACTGACAACAGCTTTCTAGCATGAACTTCCTGACCTTGACCCATGGAGATGGCCCCACATTCTGTAAAGTGAAACAGCACATTATTTGAAACACTTTGCATCAGTCTCTTGAAAGCGATAAAAAACAATTAAATAAAACGATAATTGAGAAATTTTTTCATGAATTGGAAATGAGAATGCCCTACAAGTAGATTGCAAGTCAAACCGATATTCAAATTACTATATAGCACAAACTTCTGTCGTGTTATCAGTCTAAGGACCAGTTTTCCATGTATTGAACACTTCTGTGGTATTGGACAATATTGCTATTTTCCAAGCATCTTCACAAGCATCAAAACTTGTCGCACCGATAATCGGAGCAGTCACAAAGTAATCGCTATCTCCCTCGTTTTCTATGATACGAGTATACAGTACTTATAATACCCTAGAATTATATTAATATCTTGTATTTGAGAAAATGTCTCATAGAATTGTTCTAATATTTTATGCGAATTGTTCAAATTGCTCGCTTATTTTTGTAAACATGAATTGTACTCAGAGGCACTTGATTGAGCGTGTGCGGCAGCGTTGTCATCACATAATTTGTGCTAGTAGCAGCTGGAATTGCTTCTTTTTTGTACTTCTGCACTATCGCCGTGTTGTGCAAGGATTCAAACTTTTTGAGAACATTGCCTCCGATGTCAATCAACCCCTTGCACAATCTGATTCCTGGAAAGTTGAAATACAGTCGCAAATCCTCACGATTTTCATTACTGAGGTCTTGACAATAAATAATGTATACTTGACAATAACCGTTATTCACTATTCATTCATATCAGACGCATTAACAAAGCCACAATCCGATTATCTATCCAAAGATCAATACAATAACAAAAAGAAGAATGTCTTTCATCTCACTTTCACTACAATTAATGACCAAATTCTTGATGATTGTTTGTTCAGACAATGCCTCTTTATGTGAGTTGTGAATTGCCTTGAGTTTCTTCATAGAGTCATCATCACTTTGCATGATGAAAGATGGAAAAAAGGTCTATATTTCAAGTGAAAATTAAATACCTTGCTTCCACCCGGAAGCACATTAGGCGGTCACTTTTCTTCCATGCGTTTAAAAATACAAGAGTACCTGAGTGAAAGATGACATACAAGAAAGTGCGAGTCCTTTACTCTTAAATTATTCTGAGCTCATAGGTAGCGTGGTCTCATATCTTCTAAATTTGCATAGAAATATATTGTTTATCTATAGATTGTTGCAGAAGTTGACTAGAATGGAAAGTGACTTAAGGTCGCGGCACATTCGGGGGAACTAAGGTTGTGCATGAAATAGCAATGAAAAGCCTAGAATTAAACATGACTGTGACTGATTCTAACCCAATGATTCAGCCGTTGACAAGCTCATCTAAGTCAATCATTAGTGTATCAATTTTTATGTAAATTTCCAAAGTCAAAATTTAGATATGTGAAAATGTCGCAGGACATTAAAGAACCTCGGCGCAGTGGGGAGTTATGCAATGTACTATTACTGTGTCGCTATCAGAAGACGCTAATTAAAAATTGTCTGAGGCTGTGAAAGTTTCTGGGAGAGCGTACGAATCTTCAATTTCATCATTTCATTAACACTAGAAAACATAAATTTCAAGACGTTTTATGTGTTTGTCACTCACTGAATTTGCTTCGCTTTCAGCTATTTTCAAACAGTCTCAGATGCTTGCACTTGTATTGTTGACAATTTTCCTCTCCTAGACCATGCGTATAATTTCATCGGTGTAAGATCTTTGTAGCAATCATCATCTTTCATAAAGCCATCCATTAACAAACACTTTCTTACTTCAGGATGGTGCTTCATTTTCCGAAAAATGAATTACGATAGGCACATTATTTCATTGTATTATTTATTCTTGAGCTGTTCATCGGATTGACATTTTATGCGCATCACATTTGCATACTTGTGACTATATACATGACTGATGCTCGTGACTGATTTTTCATCTTATCAAATGTAATAATGTGATTACATTGTAAATAGTAATAAAATCATTGTGAATAAAATGATTAGGATACACGCTACCAAAATCAGCAATATATTTTTGTTTTAATTTCCATTGTTTGCCTATGACGACCTTTCGAAATAATTCTGAAGATTTCCTTGCTTGCATGTGGACGGAAAATCGTTAATAATGATTTTTATAGTCATAATATTGCTTGATAAAATTGTTTTGCGTTATAGTTAAATTAATCTGCGATAATCATAAAGTAAAAGAGTAATTTTGGTTGCAAGTAACAAACATCTTTCAACAAAAATCTTGCACTAATTCGTCATGACTGATATAAAAGGTACACTTGAAAGTGCAACGAGAGTGCTTATTAAAATTTCAAATAGCAAACAACAATGATTGCGTCGATTTCCAAGGAAAACATCAACTAAGACCGCAAAGTGAATTCTAAATATGTTTTCAGTTTGAAAACCAACAGTGACACACTTCGATGGCTCAAAACAATCTTTAAGAATTTTAAGGAAATGAGACTAATTGATTGCTAGACCGACGTTCACTAAAAGTTTCATCTATTGATGCAATTGAATGTCTTACTCCTCATGGTCAATTACACATATGACCCACAGAATTAGATTGATTAAGCGTGTCACATTGCTAGAAAGGCAAGCTGATTCAAAGCGAAGGCACATGCAGGAACTAAATAAGTGGGCAAAAAGAAATTTTCAATACCTTACAGAGATAGGAAAAATAGCCGTGCGTCGCTTGCGGATTGCTCTGAATTCCTTCAAAATGCTCCGATCGCCACGACTCCTTCAGATTCGAAGAATTCAGATCATTGCCCAAAAGTTTTCTCGATAATGTTGAGCCCTCCGATCATTTCAAAAAAAGTTAGCAGGCGCATGAAAAAGCGTTCACAAACTTCTCTGTAGAACTTGACATCGACTGTGTCTCTTTGTTGTGTGATCCGGTTTATAACAGTCACTGAAACTTTGCACAATTTGGCGTGTTTAATGTTAAAGTGGCAGCTCATTGTTCGATTGCAATGGTATTTAGTCAGGAGATTGTGCCATTTCAATAACGTTACATGTTCCAATGCCTCCCTTCTAGTCAAGCGTCAGAAGAGACGACCTGTCTAACTCTGTGGTTCGATTGCTATGGTGTTATGTCAGCAGATTGTGCCATTTCATTAACGTTAAATGTTCCAATATTTCCTTTCTAGTCAAACAGAAGAAGAGACGACCTGTCTAATTCTGTGTATATGACAAAACTTAGGGTTTCATGTACGAGTATTCTGCATCTTTGATTATGGACACGATAGCAAAATCTATCCAAGGTTCTTCAAAGTTCTGACGAGTTTGACAGAAATTGTCGGTGAAATGGACCAGTTGAGGGAATGATTTGAGAATGATGAGCTGATGTCTGCACTGGTCGTGTGAGTATTCGACCGACTCGACTAGGGAACGACTAGAGAAAGCGCGTAACATAAGCAGCAAAACAACGCACAGAAGATCAAGATGTTAAGAATGATGACGAGACCATTTGCATAAAAAAGGAAATACGTAATAAGATAATCAATTTCTTAATCAAGGGATGCAAGCCGAAAATGCACATCCACTGAAACATTGATATGATTTCCTTAATACCAGTTTCAGTCTTTTTCGCAAGTTAGTGGGTCATTTTGCTATGCAGACAACAAGGCACAAGTAGTAAAAATCACAGCAGGATGTTTACATTTCAACAGTTGACCATCGAAAGATAGCGTGAGTAATCCATCGCCCTTTATCATCACTTAATTTAGCCCGTCTTCAAATTAATTTTTTTATCGGCATATGAGATTTATTATTGATTAGGCTTTGGAGAATGCACATTCATAGAAAATGGTATACCGAATTCCGTGGAAAATGTTATCAATCACAATGTAACAGCAATGTGATTGTGATGTCAAGCAACAAAGTCATATTAACTCCCTTCTAAATTGAATTATATTCTTAAAGTCTCTTTTGTTGTAGTGAAAGAACAGAATCCTGAAGATTCTGAGTGTGTAGGTGTTGCTACAAGTTCGAATGCTATTAGTCATCCAGACGCACAGTCATTTTCTGTCTATGAAATTATCAGTTGTCTTTGTTCGAGAAAATAGCTCACTCCCTTGAATTTCTACAAATCCTTCGCTTAATTTCAATAAAAATAACAAACGATTTTTTTCTCGACGTTTTGGGTCCATACCCCTTCTTCCCTGAGTATAAACAGGCACGTATGACTTGCTACTTCGACAGGTTTCAATAAAAATCTATGTCACGTGACCTGTGTTCTCCTACAAGTCTGCAAGCTCATGACGACGATTTATTGATAGACATCTGTCATGAATGATGTGAGTTTCTATCAAAGCAGTGTCAGCCCTACTTCTCGCTCTCTGAAGGAAATTCACATCGAAATCATCAATGTCAACAGCAGTACAACCACGAAGATGAACACGCAATGCACTCTTATTGTCCTTATTTATAATACCTCGCTTATCTTCTTGATACCTAGTTTTAACAGGTCGGTAAGTTTTTTTTCTATGCAACTAGCATTGCAAATGCGACAATTAAACTCAAAAACAACATTGCAATATTACAAGATGTTTTCTTCAGGCAAACGATCACAAAGATTACAGTTATCGTGCTTTTTATCTGTATTTTTATCGCGACTATTTAGACAATGGGATAATGTAGGACCAGCATCAAAAGATATGCAGGTATATCAACTACTAATGGCACAACCTACTATACAAACTAATACCAACCACGAATGTTGTCACGAAATTTTTTATTCATTCCTGGGCATGAATTAATGATGTAGAAGCCTTTGTAAAGATTCACTACGCATTTGTCTTGAAACCCATTTCATAAAGCATTTCTCACCCGTCAAGGGTTAAATCTCTTCTTGAACGCTAAATAAGCAATTTTCTGAGAATTCATCCTATTTCATCTGAGAGAAATGAACGGGATCTGAGACAATTTCCTGAATGAAAGGATACAGGAACGTTGATACGAACGGAGGCGTATCATGCGAAATATTTTATAAACATATATTTCGTGACAAAAGCAACCATGAGTTTTTGGGTACCTCGGTGTTCTTAAACTGCGATAAGAAATTGACAGAAAAGCTATCATGTCGAAACGTGACTTGAATAATGTGTGGAAATGATAAGAACACCTGTAAAAATAGATATTTGTGTTTTACATATGACATTGCATTGCTGAATTAATCTATCGACAAGTTATCAACTGCTAATCCTTCAAAAAACAAACTGCATTCATCAGGAATGCTTATCATATGGACAATAAAGATGAGTGCACGGCATACTAGACATTGATGTTTTTGCTCTGATGTAGATGTGCGCAATTCTGAAGAATCTTTTTCTGAGCAAATAGGTCACCATATCGGCCGAATGCTTTGTTTATTATCAACTTTGTTTTCTAGTCACTTGAACCTTTCTTGCAGACAGAGCTACACAACCGTTAAACCGTTCACTCTCAGGCCATCTGGGACGTCAGGCATGGATCAGATATCACGGAATGGCAAGGCTATGGTGTCACACAAATATCCCAGTGCGTACATCTATTCTCATACCCGCCCACAATTTCCAATTATTCCAAATTCATCAAAGCTCGTCACATTGGATTTAGAATATACTTGATATACTTGAAGGATTGGTCCATTGGATACTCAGTTACAATACAAGATACAGCTGTGATCATGAACTTCATGGGATTGTTGACTACAGTGAACGACAAAGCAAGTGCTGTAAATTTTCTACAAACCAGAGGAATTTTACATACACAGCGCTTTTGCGACGGTAGTGAGACTGCACTTCGGAGCAAGAGAAGATCATTGACGATGCAACACTCGTGGCTGTCAACAACAAAAATGAGGGTGGCGGGGATAAGAACCTCCCAGTGTTGAATTTGCGGAAGTTTTGCACTTTACAGGATTTGCGGGTGAAGCTAAGGACTAATTGACTACTCCCCATATCATGTTAAATTGAATAAACTAAGCTATCGAGAATCGAAAAATTAACAGTTCCGCCGTCTCTGATACCCTATTTACCGGTATATTTATTCAACGTGTGCAGAATGGGGAAATAGTCGTGAACCGCACTATCTTTTGAGGCAGTCGTGATAGTTACATTCATGTTCTACGCCAAGGCATGGGCAACTTGTGGCCGCAGGAGCATTAACGTTTCTAGTATTTTTTATGAGTTGAGTGTTTCAATTTCAGAAGGAAATTCCTACATTGTCGATAATTGTATAGGAAAACTCCCAGATATCGTACAGACTTCTGTAATCCTTTTATCCAAGAAAATCCCCATACATTAGCCAAATACATAAATGCTGTCCTGCTGATCGATTTTTCCATTATATTATCCATGCTATTGTTATCTAATGCACCAGTCCAATGATAATTATTATTAGTTTGTCATCCACCAAATCAGTGTTCTCATTTTCTTCTCATCACTCCCCTATCCACGGCATGAAACTATACTAGTAAGGTAGGGATGGGAAGCGTCCATGCACTCGCACCTCTCATCAAGATGAGGCCAGTAACCTCTAGTGAAAGCGTCGGTGCCTCCCGAGGCGGACAGACTCGAACCCTGGACATTCCCCACTCCCGCACCGCAGCGAGCGCCTCAACGAACTGAGCTATCCTAGCACCTAAGCTGTGCCATCTTTAGATCTAATTCATTCTGCTTACTCCATATAACACAATAGAATGTTTTCTTTTTCTTCTTTCTAAAGAAACTATGAATAATTTAACATATTGTTGCGGATGTCAGCTCTGTTGTCCACATGGATGCTCATCGCATATAAAAAGAAACACTCACTGAGATTAAGCTTTTTAGCCAGACGCTCAATGTTATCCGTTGGATCAGAACCCATCGACAAAAAGCAGGCCATCGGCTCTCGATTGTTTGACTCATCTACCATTTGCTCCAAATTGGTGATAACACCTTCGGCAAACTTCACACCCATCGTTTCAGAAATATATCGCTTCGCCATTGGAATGCAACGATCTGGACACCAAGATCTCACCAATAACAGTCTCCGGAAAGTATCAAGATTATTGTAGCCGTCAGGTATCACAGATTCTTCAGGAGCATCTTCATCGAACCATGATTTCCATGCCTGTAGAAGCATATTACAGCATGTGAGTAACAAAATGAAATCGTGTAAATACTTCCAATACTTGATATACAGCAAAGCGTGTTTCCCTACCATACCTAATTTTCCGCAATCACTGTCCAACCAATTTCAAAGTTAACGGTTTTTTGAAACACTGCTAAGAAAGATTAAGCAGAGAAACATCTAATATTTGCTTTTTGTCTTAGTTCAATACATCTGTACTTTGCAATATTTTGTGATTATCAGTTCCAAGGTAAGGCCAGGTGAAATATACACATAGCCTGCTCTGCAATCCTTCAGTTTGCTCAACCATTTTCAATGACATAGGCTACATTAGACCATTCAAAACAGCACTGGAGTCCTTGTAAAGCGAAGCAAAGCGTCTACGACTACCTCCGTCCTACGTTTTCAAATTTGTCTATAATCAGCAAATAATGCATCAATAGTCACAAAACTTCAGGTAAACGTAGTTGAGGATATTTTCTAGCCACACACTAAAATTTGTGCAAATCGGATAAGCATTTTTTTGATTAGAGATGATAACGTGAAGTGTAGCGATGTCAGCAGCTTGATCTAACTTGTCAGTCAACGCTTTATCTAGCACTCTTGCATGCATTGTTCTCACTCGTCTTCGTCTATTTTTGTTGGTGCTGCAGTTCCTCCCACGACCACTGCCCTACCACACCTTTTTAAGTTGAGCATGTTAGTGGCAAGTTATGTGACTTCGTCGTTATCACTTCACGACTTGACGCAAAATGACTTCGTTGACACAGTACTATCTGCTCAGACGATGAGATCAGACGAAGTCCGATCAGGCTGCTGACAACGCTACACTTTCTCGCTATCGTCTGTAATACAAGAAGTATTTGCACATATTTTGGTATATCCTCACCGACATGCACCTGAAGTTTTGTGACAATTGATTGGACACTTTGAAGTCAAATTACGTGCAGACATAGACTCAGCGCTTCATTCTAGTACAGCTCATCAGTGCGGTCGGAATGACTCAAGCTAAGTTATGTCATTAAGAATGGCTGAACAACTTGAAGGACTGCTGACCAGCTTCTAAGCCTAAATACCCTGGCTTTGTTGTATGACAGATGAAATATCACAGTGCCAGATGAAAATATCTTAGTACTAGATGTTTCTCAGCTTCATCTCTCACAACAGCATAGCAAAAGACTGTAAACCTTGAAAGATGAAAACGAGCGTTATTCATCAGTTCTGCATTAGCGGGAGTGATTGAATAAAATGAAATATGGGAAGGAAACATGCTTTGCGTATAGGTGGAGCTTCGTGTAGCCAGGTATCACTGTATACTTAAATAAATAAATTTTGCTAATGACTTCTCTACAGTAAACATGATTAAACACAATTATTTTCACATTTGATCCATAATTCTCGAGATTTTAATTGGGCTTATCTTAGGTATTCTGCTTCACATTAAAACTTCACATTCATTCAAATGCGAAGGAACGCATATTCACACCAGGCTTTGGAGAACTGCACAAACGCGTTATCAAATAAACTAACACATAGAAGGGCATTGCTGACATAAATAGGTATCTTGGGAGCTATTTTTGTCAGGATAATTTATATATAAAGGCAGATGCAAGCTACATCATCTGATAACTAATAGTTATACAATACTCTCCAGGGTGTGTCATTCATCAACGTCTATATTTTGTGCACAAGTTACTGAATTAGCAGTATTGTCAAGGGTCAGACAGACTCCAGTGCCAACTATTCATGACATGTTCATTATAATGCACGTCGATGTCTAGTGATTGATACAAAAACATTGATGTTTTATACGCTGCTGGGACTGTTTTGTAAGCAGTTCTAGAGCAATTGTTGAATCATTTTTTATACATTCATCGATTACTGCCAACATATTTGTGAGTATTTATCGATATAAAGTCATATTTCACTTAAAATCAAATGACATTAGCCAAAACCACATCACTGAATGACATGTATAAAAATAAAATAATGTTCGTTATTTTGGCAAATATGCTTTTGAACAAATGTCATCTTTTTTTACTTTCCAGTGGGACCAAATCAACAATATTTTGGCAGCATCTTAGAAATACATAAAACGCCAACTACAATGAATCGCATTAAGGAATGTCTGCTACTTCAAAGGCTAGAGGAAAGCTTCGGCAGAGGGTGCCAAATTTTTCCCCACCACAGCCGGTGAAGGTAAAGAGATTCGGAATGAGAATTGTTGGGTATGTTGAGCATTATGGAACTTTGTAATAATATCTCTATTCAATTCTAACTCGAATCTTTGCGTTTAATATCAGCCATCACCGATATTTCTTGTTCATTAATCACATTTAATTCATGATCAGCAACTCACACTGACATTCACTGTTTTGCTTAAGGGTTCTGCTGAAATTGATATATTTGGAATGAAGTCATGATGTTTACCTAAAAAATGATCACGAATAAATGAATGATAAAAAATAATACTATAATAATTATAATAATTTTAATAATAATAACAATAATTTTAATAATAATTATAATAAATAAATAATGAATCATAACAAATCACTTCAACTTAACTTCACTATTTGCGGTAATAATTTTCTGATATTTTGTGGACTTACTTTATCATTCTTTGAAACTTGTTCAGTAATTTGAGAAAACTGCGGCAATTTTGACAACTCGACGAGATTCAGCCACGTCATATCTTGTATCCATTTCTTTGGTTTTGGCTCCACTGCATTCAGGTCAAGAGCTGCACCGCCTTTAATGAAAATCTGGAACTCATCATGGCGAATAGCATTGCCATTGAGAGCGATTTTCATTGTTAAGAGAATTGTAAACGTAAATTTGTCAACCTCGTAGAAGCCTCGAGAAGTGTATCGGAAGACCTCATACGTCAGATATTCAATAATGTTATTGATACGTTTCTGAGTGATTGGAGACTTGACCGAATTTGCCATACTGTTGTCAAAGAGGCCAAGGAATTGCTTCAAGCTGGTCTGATACATGACATTGACCATTGACATCTCTACGATCAAGAAGTAGAGAATAGAACCACGATTTGCAACAGGACGATACTCCTCTCGGGCAGAATTAATCTACAAGAAAGATGAAATGTTTCCCAATTCAATGTATTCAGCAACCTGGTATTCAGAAGAACTTCAAAGATTTCGTATTCAAACTGAGTTACGGAGAAACACGACAAAACAGTCCTCAAAATTTTCATTTGTCTAAAAAGTGTTAACCATAAAAATCCGTTACAAAAATCGAACTTCTTATTAACGTGTAAAAAATTCTGATGAATTTTCATCATTTGCAAAATTACTCTTCGAAATGTCTTATTCGTAGACTTCCGGAGAAAAGGCTTTCAACCCAAAACGACGTTTTTGGTGAAATTTAACTTTAGAAAATAAATTTTGTGTTGTGTTTTTTGTTGCAACACTGATTAAAGTTAAAATGGTGTCTAGCGAACAAAATCTGGCGCTGAAACTTTGAATGGCAATCTCGGTAATTAAAAGTGAAAACGATACTTCTTTGTCTCTGATAGGAATTTGACCCATTGAAAAAATATCCTTGTTAATATTCTGTCCTGTCACCGGTGTTGATGCGGAGAGAACAAGAAAAAGCTTCTTCATGCATAAAATATATATCTGCAAAATATTGCTGTTGCAAGCTGTTGAATTGTAAAAATGAAACGCATGCTGGTATTGATCAATTTTGACAAAAAAGAACCTATAAAGTACCGAAAAAGATACACTGGGAAACAGCTTTCCCGAAGCTCATTACATCTAAATTCAATGTGTATTAAAACGATCCATTAAATAGAAACATAATGTATTATTTTGGTTACTTTCAATTCAAAATTAAATTGAATGATTAAGCTCACAGTCGAGTAAGTATTTTCAAATCGCTTTACCAGACGCTGGTGGATGGATATCAGGGATCTGGAGCGGTCGATATTTAACCGCTCCGCTCCATGCCACCTCTTTAACCGCTCCGTCAAACCCCATATCTCACTCCGCTCCGCTCCAAGGCCCTTTCCCGCTCCAATCCGCTCCGCTCCATCTCAATACTGTAAGCCCCTCTCCTACTACCTGATTAAAACATAAATTGATTGTGTGGGTTAGTTTACGAATTGCGATGGTCTAAGTTTTATGTGAGGCTAGCCGTTCTACGTATCATATTGGTAGACCTATACCCATGCAATTATCAAAGTTTGTAATTTTGAAAAAATAATATGATGTAATTACTTAAGACAATTACTTACTTCTAAACAATGTAAGAAAAGTAATAAGTAATAGGAATAGGAAACAAAGTTATTTTATGTTATTGTAATATGTCACTAAAAATAGACATAGATACAAATTAATTATAACAAACTTTTATTCTTTACTAACAGCGCCGCCAATAACAAACTACAGCAGTACAGTTCATCATGAAGCCGCGTGTATGAGTTATTGAGATAACTGATTGGCGTTTCAGCAGCGATGCGTCCGTTTTATTCAATTGTATCAAACTATTATTCGGGATTTCATCAAACAAACACAAGTCAACATTCAAAAAATAGTAGTAATTTGTTTTATGATTTCCAACGTATTCCATCTTTCATCAAATAAATTATCGACCACTCCGCTCCGCTCCAGCTCCTATCCCACTCCGCTCCATCTACAACACCACTCCGCTCCACTTCCATAGCCGCTCCAGCTCCGCTGCGCTCCAGATCCCTGATGGATATCTTCACATCTTTTCTGTTGGTTAACGATTTTAATCGTCACAGAGTTACCATCTACATGTAGATTGAGTAATCTTCTTTAGTTAAGAAAAGAGATAGCGTCGAAAAAGGATCTGAAGACTTCAAATTAATTTTTTTGAATTTTGGACTTTTACTTTATATTTTTTTAATCTTTTGTGAATTTTCCAGTAAATGATCGGCTGAAAATACACACGCATTAAAACCGCAACGTTGAAGGGTCGGAAATATTTCACACAAAATTCAGACCGAAAAAATGGAAAATTAACCGAACTCATATTCTGTAATCTATATATACCTCGTAATTCACAAGTATGAGCTAGCAAAAGACCTTTAGATACCTTAAGATTATGTAAGACTTTGAAGAATTTTTGAAAAGATTTGAAAATTTTCTGATGTTTGACCTCAGAAGAATTCTCTGTTGTCATTATAGCTGAATCATGAAACTAAATCAAATCAACATTCATAACGTATTGACGAGAAATAGTAAATACTTTTTCAAAGTGATTTGAAAGAAAAATAAAGATAAGAATGAAATATTTTTGTTCACTCAATTTTGATTTTTCACAAAAACACTTTCTTCGATGTGAGATTGTGACTTTTAACCAGACATTAACTTCATTATGAAGAGGGTTAATCGCATGCAATTAGACATAAAACAACCATTTGGATTGAAGCAACTTTGACAATACTTTGTTTAAATCACTATCAAGTATACAATGGTTTTAGTACCTTCAACTCTGTATCAGCAGCAATCGCCAATTTTTCTCTGACTTCCTCTGCAGTCGACTTCGTCACTTGAAGCACTTGAATCAGAGATTCGTCTTCAACTAATGAGCCCTTAGTCGATGTAAGTCGATAAAGAAGGTTATCCTCCAGTTCTTGCATCTTTCTCTTATTTGCAGCTACATCTTCGAGCAATTTCACTCTCTCGGCTTCGAGTTCCTGAAAAGAAAACGATGTCATATGTTCACATAATTGCCATACATTCATCATCATTATCTACAAAATTGTTCGTTTACCCATACATGTTGAGTAGATGTTGTTGGAACTAATTTTAGTGTCACAAATCGATATCCAAATTGGGCAAATTTTAATCCTTGAAATGAGACCTGCACGAAGTCTGATACATGCACCAGCGATGGATCCGGGTGGGTTCTAGGGTGCCATTCGGTGACGCTTAAGTTTTGCTACACTTGTAGCTACACGTTAAGTTTGTTGCTAAATTCCGATGTCAGAGTGACCTATCTGTTAAACAAGGTCTAACTTTCTAAAGCAATGGGTGATTGGAAAAAGGTAAAGATTGTTCAACGAAATGCAAGTAAGTCTTCAGTGCGCATAAGTCATTTTCTGTTAAGGAGTATACAGAGCAGATTGTCGGCACGATTGCGAATAAGGTGCCAAGACAACGCGGACTCTCCAAAGCCAGTTCTGTTGTCTCAAACCAATCATCGAGTCAGAGAAGCACAAATAGAGAAAGTGTCTGTCTTTTCACTCTAAATAAAACGATTTGTAGTTGAAATGTATCTTTACATCAGCCAGATGCATCACTTTTTACGAGTAACTTATAGTCAATTTTACGTCAGCCTAATTTAAAGAAAGATGATTGCATCGCATTCTGCAGATGTGGTCAGTGGTTGCCGTCGGTCTGTCAATGAATGCCATTTGTATCAGAATTGAGCATTGTCATAAAAACTGAAGGTTGCGCGTAGCGATTCTTCATTGGTTGCTAAGACTGCCTACAACGTTATGATGTAGCTGTATCATAGAACTTTATAGCCAACTTTCATTATTCAGAAAATATACCAGCATCAAAACTGACAATTCGAACAAAGAAAAAACAATTTCAGTTCAGCGGGTTTCAAATGCATGACACAGTTTCATCGTTGATGCTTACATGTAGCACGTTTGGAATCTGTAAAACTTCAATATTCGAATTACAAACCGGCTGCTGATTCCAGATTCAATTCAAATCAAAGTTGTTGGTCGAAGAAATGAATCGTTTGGGCTCGGTTGACCATCTTGATTCTCATATTTTTCGATCCCTAAAAATCTCTTCTCGCTCAACGGAACTTAAGCTGTGAGCGCTGTTATTAATAGTAGAAAACTATAATGAGCAATCGCCGTGATGTGAACTTGAGTGAAACGTTACAATGACCTCACGGAACTCTGGAAAGTGAAAGGAAGCACTGTGTGCCCTCTGATGCTAGCTCTATCATTAAACTAGTAAAGTTCTCAACTGTTCCAATGTGGAGGGTGCATTCTTTAAGAGAAGAGATTCTTAATGACATAGGATTTAACTTTTTACAAGGTTTTAGAATCTGAAGACGTCGTGAATTAGTGATCTATTCTCTGCCGGTTTCTGCCTTTTCGAAGTGCCATGCCAAAATCCTCATTTGAGCTCAAAAAGTAATGACGCGTTATTTTGACGCACATATTTTTCCATGAGCATTAAGATGTCACCAGAAGTTGCAAAATGATGATTCTTTAGAAAAACAAAACACAGCTTTCGTTTAGCTACGTGGTGTCTTCGACCTACAAGCGATTAAATGAAAAAAATATGCTTCGATCCCCTATTTCAAAAGACAACTGCAGTCATTTCAAGTAGTCAACAAAGTTGCAGTCTGACACAACACATTACACTGTCATGTAAAATGTGTTGTGTCAGAGAATGATTTTGTCAACAGACTAGAAGCTTGAAGATCCAGGGAGTATAAGTAATATTTGAAGTAGATCTGTTTGAATTCGAGAATTCTTGAAAATATTTTCATAAGAATATTTCCAGCTCAAATGAAGCTAAAAATAGATTGCAGAATGAAATAATAACCCAATGACCTACAGATTTAGCTGTAGTTGACATCAGTTACATTGACAGCTACAGAGTGCGATAAGCGCTTCCAACAACCAATCTTGCATCCGCGTGTCGTCATGGAATTTATCTATTCCGAATGGATATATTTTCTTACGCAAGCTATTAATAGTCAAAATCTTTACGTTAATATCAGTATGACGATCATTACCAGTTAGCGAAGAGCATGCAATAACCAATCAAACATTTGACTGTTATCATTGCACATAACAATGCATATTATAAGCTTCGTCATGATACTCGTCAGGTTCCACTTCATATCAAAGCTTCAGAGTATTCACTTTGACATCAACTGCTTCGACATGAGTGAGAATAGAGCGAAGGAGCGTTTTGCACACCTCAGCAGTGTTCAGCAAGTGAATAGAATCGCAGAATTCGCGGAAGATAGTGAAGAAGACGATGAGGAACGAGTGAGTGATTCTGTAGAAAGTGAAACTGAATCAAGCCTTCACCAAGGCTGCTTAGACGATATTTGTGAAACAGATTACAGTGGACAGCAATCTCTTGAGTACTCCTTACAACGATTACACTGCCATGAAAGATCAGTTGTCCCAATGGGTCCCACATCCACTCGTATCTCAGACAAAAGTGGTTCATCTACCGTAATAACATCGAAAGGTCCCAAAGGTCCCATTCATAACAATTGTAATAATGAAAGTCTCAAAATTTCCAAAGGTCAGCTGAAAAGTGGAGGACATATCAAGCCCGATGTGAAAGTCAAACTTCGTCAAAAGCTGATGAATAAGAACAGGATGTCTCCAGACGCTGTCGGTGAACTTGGAAATACACCTGGATCTAAAGGATATAACACAGCTCGTCAGTCAGGAAGTCCACAACTTAACGCTCCTGACTTAATGCGGTACATGGAAGACATGCAAGATCGTTGCAATCGTGATACAACCATAATTAAGCTCATACGAACAGGTGACTCGGAAGGTTTGATATCCTACCTCAGGGAAAATAGCGGTTCCCATCGATTGAGTATCGAATTGAACACTCCGAACGCAAGCCAATTAACCCCATTGGCTATTGCCCTGTACCAGGAGAATTTCGAAGCTATTTTCCAGTTAATAGAAAATGGAGCTGATCCTGGTAGACCTATGAACATGGGAAATAATTGCTTTCATTTGGTCGCAGATTTTGATGACAATGGATGGTGTCTTACTAGACTCTTGGAGATATCTTCTCAGAAGTTCAACCATGAGCAACTATCCACAATGTTGAATGCACCGAATATATTTAATGCATCACCATATGATGTGCTGAAGATCAGGCATAAGGCGAGTTTGCGAGACAATCAACAACGTGATACCATCGAGAAAATGATGACTTTAATGCATAGCTATCAAGCACATCCAAACATGAACCATGGATATAACCATGTGACAGGTTGATTCTTCATTTAGCGATATCACTCATCAAACCTCATGCGTACTCTGACATGTAAATAGGAATGTTTGGAAGTTGTTATTAAAGATTTTTCTTATATTTGTGTGTTTTCATATTCAATTCTAGCTACCTATTTTCCTACAAAAAGAATAGATTATTGAAAGTCATGCAATATTTCCATTCTGTCTATCACATTTCTTCTAGCAAACGCCGCGGCTTTATGAATAATCGCCTTCTTTTGAGTGCGACGTTTATTAGAGGACGGCGCTTAAAACAGGGCGGCATTTATCAAAATGTATGATTTTCCTTCCTAGATTTTCGCAAATCGCATAACAAAATGATAATCACGCATAAAACCTTTACGGAAAAGTATCACCAAGAGGTGAAAGCTAATCTAGCATTCTTCTTGCTGCACTACCGACAAGGCGTGCTGGTTTCCATGTTAAATGAAAACAGTGTGGGACTATTTTCTTGGAATTGCCGGTACAGAAGTTGCATTTGCCGCTTTTTTCCTTAGGACACTCGAAGGCGGGGCTCACACAAAGCTTCAGCGTGACGAGTCATGACATTTATCAGTGCTCGACGGTACGGGAAGCTCTGTAAGTCTAATATAATAGTCTAATATTCTAATTCAGATTCTGATGTTAATGACGATATGAAATTAGATGCATTGATTAGTGTGACGATTTGATAATGTGACTTCTTTTATCATAAAGATTACAAGCAGTGCAATATAATCAGGTATTCCTGTGACATTTGATAACTACAGCATATGAGGATATCCTTGATTTTAGGTCAATGGACGATCTGTACTACTGCACCTAGTCATTCTTTTCTAGTTTTATTGATTTCAGAGATCCGCCTAGAGGGCGTCATTTATTAAAGGAAATACGGTATATCTATTTCGTATCCATGAATTATTACTTCGCGAATTATTATTTGCTTAGCAACGATTCTGCTGGAGATAGAGACAAATTTGACATTACACTGTCTACAAGCACAAAACTGTCGTTGAAACAAACCTGCGCTTTCAATTACTTCTCCGCTTTCAAGGTTTGAATTTTTTGAGAAAAGTTTAGATCATTAATTATCAAATATCAAGCAGATTCAAAGTAGAAGATTCATTGCAGCTATAGAAAACAAAAAGAATTTATAGCAAAATCAATCAGATCAAAATCAAAAGTCTCAGCTACTGGATGTTGTATTATATCATCGCACAAATTTTTGAGGCAACCTTTTCGTTCAGGCGCAGGTGAACTCCATTTCCAATACAGCATCCAGAAGCAGATGCTTTTGATTTGAATCATTTAACTTTCGAAGCTCGATTCATTATATGCTTGAAACTTGTAATAAACCGTAAACATGAGGTGATCGATTTCTGATTCTCAGACCAACATATCGTATATAAGGACACAGAGCGAAGACTGTGCGTGATTGACTTTTTAGTTGATTGTTTTTAGCTTTTTTTGCCCCTGAAGAAGTGTGAATACGCGAAACGTCGGACCTGCACGCAGTTTTATTATGTACAATTTTTAGCCAATAAATTCTTTAAGAAAACACCTCAACGTACTTTTGGTTCGACTCAGCTTTATCTTGTAAAAAATGCTGCTCAAGAGAAGCCTCGGATCTACAAAATTCAGCTTCCCTGCATTTAAGTATGTACGAAATCACGTTACAATTTGGGTGTTTGTAAGATTATCGCTAACAGTTCCTATGTCATTAATATTCAATTGCGAGTTATAATCAAGCAACGCTTATGATTCTTGTGATTCCATCTCTATTGATTTTGCAAATGGCCCTGACTTCTCTGAATATGAAAACAAGATGATATTGCAAGTATAGCATTCCAATGCTCAACAATGAATGAAAAGACTCCAATAAATATGAAACTCTGAACTTCATAATGCAACCATAGTCATTATGCACAGGCAGCCGAAAAAGCCGCTGATTTACCGACATCCGGATAATCGAACATTAGTTTATGAAGTTTTGTGGCGAATGATCAAGTTTAACAGGTTAAAGACAAGTTGACATTTAGGGATGCCCTATAAGTCCCACACTTGTGTCTTACCTGCTTCTCAGTCAATATGACAATGCCAAGCAACTGATCCTCTAATCCTTTCATAGTGACGGTGAAATCAATGATTGACGTCTTCGCATACACCTCAGGAGTATAGCTCGGATTCGGTAATTTGGTCGTGATGTAAAGTTTGAATCCGTCCATTACATCAACCTCTTTATCTCCGACTTTTACTTTAAAGGTTCGACCAGATTTGATGAAATTCTTTTCAAGGACATTGTCCAATGCAGGATCGATTTCCTCTGCAACATCTTCGATCAACAATGGCCGACCGAGGGACAATGAGTCTTCCAGATGAGTTCTGAAGTACTTGTGGTTGAGACTGGTGATTTGAAGCTCATTGTCCTTCTCTTTACTTCTCAACCAGAGTTTACCTTGACCTTGAGGATCTATCAGAAGCGGGAATCGAGCAGCACGAGTAACAATCAAACCGTTCTGAATGGATAGTTCATCACTAGGAAGCCCTTCAACGGCCCAGTCACTGAGAGTTGCGTTGTCGACTAACATGTTGATGATATTCAGATCCTGGAAAAGTATAGCACAAATGATAACAATAACCAAGATAAAATGTAAATTTTACTGGATAGTCTTTCGAACAGAGCAAGTTTCTGCAGGGAACGTGGACAAAACTGACACATTCATAGAATGATGACTGTCTAATTATCCCTGAATACTTTGCCTCACAGCCAGGGTCATAAATTCCACTGTGGCCGTGGGATTAGGAATAGATTTCACTTCATGTGGTCTCCATGGCACAGTGGTTAAGTGCTTGGCCTAGCGATCTTTCGGTCGAGAGGTCGAGCCCCAAAGGTGTCATTGGAAGTCGTCAAAGAGGTCATCCGAATTGAAAGATCACAACGCTACGGTAAAGTCTGACCATGTCAGCACCTTCCAAGCCCCAGTAGGACGAAGTGACGTAAAAGCTTCAATCTTCATTCATTCATGTGATTTCAGTGTGAACCTTTCAAATCAGGGATGCGGAGTCCTATCATTTAGATAGGACTCCGACTCCGGGTGGGAAGTATATCAGCCTTAGTTCTGGTAACCTACATCATAGATCATTATCGGCTTACCTGAGACTAATTTTGGTAATCATTGCTGCATCAAATCGATCATTTTCTATGAAAGTTTACCAGCTTTGTACATTGGTGTGTGCTTCACATGGTTTTTCTTCAGTCCCTACCAGGCAGGAAAATCCCCATCATTCTCCAAAAAAATATGAGTACACTTTCGATTTTAATATGCACTATGGAGGAGCCATCACACACGATTGATGTTGGGGTAAGAGGTAATGTTCTCAAGCAAACTAATATTTTACTTTTGTCTCTGATGTGACCTTTGGCGCGTAGGTGTGATCGAGGCTAGGAAGGCTTGTCTTCTCTACTAATTCACCGAGTAATTCGAAAATCCTTTTTCACTATCACGGTTCATTCCCTCAACTTTGCACGCAAACTTTGCACGCAAGTGTCTCTGTACTTCCGTTTGACGGAGAAAGTTAACATAAAAACGGTGACAGCTATGCACGAGGATAAATATTTTGTTTGTATTATATTTCGGGTGTAGTTATAGGCCGGAGTCCGGAGTTCAATCATTTCATAGAACTCCGATTCCGGCAAAAATGATTGGACTCCGGGACTCCGCATCCCTGTTTCAAATACAAGTTCAAGCTAATTCTTGAACTTTACAGCGTGATCATGACATCGATGCTGCTGAAATGCATAGGTAGATATATTAGACATGAAAGAGTTCTTACTTCATCATATGGCAAACAGAGAAGACATGTCCTGTAATTCCTTAAATGCAAATAAACGCACAATTAGAGGTTTCGTCAGCTACAAGTTTCAATGCATCAGAAACACTATATTATGCTTACAAGGAAAAATTGAATGTAATCGTTGGCTGTGTCATGCGACACTGTTGTTGAAACTTCATTGCAGCAGTAATAGTCTGTTTGCCATCAATAGTCTTCTCGAATCGGATAGAATCGGGAAATTCTGCAAATAAACTTTACGCCTGCAGCTGTTCAATCATATCTAGTTGAAAACAGCTGAAAGAAATATTTTACAATTTCCTCCATCAATCCTGTATAAGCATGTACAAAGCATGAAGGAGTAATTGCTACCTGGGTAGGTTCATGAAAAGTGATGTAGCAAATCTTAATTGCAAATTAGGCAATAATCTTATCGATAAATTCCTCTACTAACAATGTTCACATTATGACGTCATATTGGTTGTATTCGCGGTGCAGTGGTTAAATACTTGGCCTAGCGATCTTTCGGTCTAGATGTCGAGCCCCAAAGGTGTCATTGGAAGTCGTCAGGAAGACATCCGGACTAAAAGATCACACCGCCTCATATTGAAGTGGAACTATGTCAGCACCGTCCAAGCCCCCGGCATGGGTAAGTAATAACGTTAAACCTTTATTCATGCAACATCATAGGGCTTACAATATCTGAAAACATAAACTGGACACAGGGTTCTATATCGTGTGTTATGCGAATATATTTAACACCGCATGAAATAATGTGTTCCCACAGTATCTCGGAATTATCACTTGAATCGCTTATACAGTAGATTTTTAGTGGTGTGGGACAACTGCATGGATGAAATGTAGCGTCTTGACAGTCTGCGCCGAATTCTGACTAAAAGCTCTATAATACCTTGCCTCTAATATACAAGACGTGAGATAGATCTCATCTATGCCACTTTAGTGGATAAATTTTCAATTTGCATGTAGATAAATAGATATCTAAACCGTTTTTACTATACTCGGAAACACATTAGGTGAACACCTTTCTTCCATGCTGAAGGGATTTTTTATCTATCCCATATTCATTATTTTGTGCTTAGTGGCTAGCGAAAATGTAGAGTTTGAAAAGTCTTTGTTTATACCAGAGCAGGGTTTGAGCCTAGACTTCTCGGACGTAGAGCGAGTACTCTACCACAAGGCCACTGCACTGATATCAAATTATGAAATTGTAATTTTAATATGTTGTTTGTTACTTTACATTGAATGCCGTACTTCAGTTTTTTTATATTCTTGACAATGCAAATTCAATGAAACGCAAGTATCTTTCGAACAAATTTTTGGGTGATGTTTGTCCTTGCTCCTTGCAGAAAATGGCTCTGTTGGTGGACTATATGAGATACGTACGTCGGAGAAAGGAATTTTGTTTTGCACTAATTCTTTTTTCCAAGATTTGGTGATGAGAGATCGGAAATCTTGATTGAAGGGTCCCAAATATGATAAGAAAGCTGTTGCGATAAGGACATCACCAACCAGTCTGCTGATCTGCTCTTGGAACAATTTGCTTGCTTCAGTCCATCGAACTCGCTCACCGCTGTAATCAACAATTAAAATATTAAATAGAAGCACATGTTTAAAACGAAATGAGATCACTTGCAAACACGGTTTGCCACGAATCCAAAATTCAAAGAATCGCTAGAATGAGGACGATTACCATTCGTGTTTTCGATCGATTCGCACATGTCAAAAAACATTCAAAGAACCCAAGTTTTGTTGAGATAATGCTGATTATCCTGAAATATTGATTATACTAGTACATGAAATGCTCTGCACCATATCGGCAGCTGAAAATTAGTTGGGGAATATATGTGTATTTGATGTATGCTGAATTGAATCCTTATTTAGTTCTGTAAAATGACACGCTATCTAGATTGAACTTCACTGCTTTGATCGGGATATAGATAGGATGATTTAAAGATTTTAAATGTTTTGATTGAGCAAAATTTAATGAATGTATAGTTGTATTTAATATAATTTCATTTTTCACCAATGCAAATCTGCACAACACGAACAATGCATACCAACCGACCAGTCAACAGCAAAGCTATCGAAACGAAACATCTTCAAATTCAGTAAAAGGGACTCGAAAAGGATTCCTTAATACTCTACAGTTATTCGCATGAATACGTTTATAAATAGCAACATAAAGGAAGAGTTAAAATTTGAAAGGAAGAAAAAATATTAAGCATCATTTGCTTCAATTATTTCTTGAATCTGGGTGTTGAATTACAAAATGTCTAGAAAGTGTGTTGATTAAATTACTTAAAAATTACTTACATTTAATTACTTTATGGAAAAAAGTTGAGCTGCAGCTCAAAATCCTGTTATAGCAACCCTCATCAATGCGTTGGAAACAAAACTACGAGGAGCGTTTTATTCAAGGTTCAATCTTAACCGTCTCGAGCGGGTAGAGAAACGTGTCAAGAATCCTATGGGTGCAAAACTCACTGATGAGCTGAAAACCCTCTAAGTCAGACGTTACTTTCACTGTTATAGCAACCATCATCAAAGCGTTGGAAACAAAAATACGAGGCGCGCTCAAATAACTTATCAATGATTTTTAAGTAGCTTTAGAAACATGTTTTTCTACCTAACTAGGAACGTATTTATGACTGATAACTTTCTTGGCTCTAAATCCAGCTAAAAGTTGTTTTTCTCTTTAGTCCATTTATCAATTATCAATCCCCAACAATAAGGATACACTGGGAGTTTCGGTGAAAATATTAAAGATATATTCAGGAGCCAAATGGCGGGTTTCTCTCAATCAATCGAAAATTCTGAGAACTTTGCACTCACGACTTAGAAGAGACGATGATCAGCATAACATGTTAGACAAAAGATAGGGGATAAAAATTTCTTCCTTGGATTGACAGTTACCGTCATGGAAGCCTTACATCCAGTCCATCAGCAAGCAGGCAGCTAAACGCATTGGTAGACGCTATCGTGCCAGCAGCTATCCCACCACAGACTGTCTGAAATCTTCACAAGTCCACTGTCCCTCCAGTGACGGAGTGTTGTTGCCATCTGTGGGCAGGTGCCTCAAAAGCAGATAAATCTCAACCTTCTCGAGCGGGTAGAGAAACGTGTCGAGAATCCCATAGGTGAAAAACTCACTGATGAGTTGAAGTCCCATTTGTCAGACGTCACTTTCACTAAGCATCTTCTACGAATAATATTTCGGTAGAAGCAGCTCTGCAGAGAATGAATGCGCATCAAAACCTTAGATCTTCACCAGAAGCATACACGTAGTTAATGCGACCATGTGAACTTCGAATGCACACACACAAATCAGTTGCTCGAAAACCTTTCCTACGATCGCAAGGCGCACACAGAAGGGTCCAAAAAATAAAAATATATACCATGAGCGAAGCCAATTTTTCGGAGATATATGACCCCCTGATAATGGAAAATCGCCAAAGCGGAAATCTTTTAAAGCGACGATTTTTTCCAAACGATCCTTTTTCAACACGACTGGCTATTTGCTAAAAATTAGAGTTGTTGCATATTAAAATCGTCTTTTCAGTTCTCACAACTGCCTCAGACTTCTTTTAAATATAGCTCAAAAATGTAAGAAAGCAAGTAAAATAGACCTACAAGCACTACATATGCAGTTTTTGTTTACAAGTAGTATCTTTATTACATGACGTTATTTCAAGTATATGAAAAAAATGTAATTTTCTTATTTAAGCATAATTTCTATTAATCGTGCACCTGCATTCAACAGGCAAACGAGCAAGTTTCTGACAGGGACAATAATGAGCACAGAATATGGGACTTTTTTCCTTTGTTCATTTAATGTAATCTAATTTTCAAAAAATTTTCATTAAGCAGTCCCTTGTTCCTTGCTTTGCTAGGAGTGAAAATTCTACTAGAAATTATCATCTAGCCAAAATTTCAGCGCTAGATGGCAATTTGAAAGACAATGTTTGATCATCAAGCCTAAGAGATTATTGATTTTCTATCCAACTTCGGTAGTTTCTAGTTCACTTTGTGTGAGGCTCCAGTATTTTGGTGCCCTATTGGGATGGACACCATTTTCTGTTTTAGCTGACGTGAAAATTGCCTATAACGGCAAGCCAACTTAATAAACAGCAATATCTGTCACTTAGCCAGAAGGTGCGCTTACAAGTACAGAATTCAACTTCGAAGAATAATTTTAGAAGTATTTATATTCTAATATTAATTTCTTATTATCATTAATTATTTATATTCATACATATTTATATTAATTGCAGAACCAACATCAATAATTGATGAAGCATCATCCAATATCAATTAAATCCATTTCATAACATTTCTATTCATCTTGTTGATAAGCTGAAATGGTCATCTTGAACTTCAAACTTTGAAACTTGAAACGTGAACGTTGAACTTGGAACTCTATTGAAATTCACGAAGAATTATGAAGATGAAGAATTTACCATCCTATATTCCTTGACTCCTGGCTGCCGTTCAAAAACAATTATAGCAGCAGAAAAGCGCTGAAAGTTATTTATGGTCAGTTCAGCTTCTGAATGTCTAGATATGATGTGTCAAAATTTCATTATGTCTCAATTGCTTGATATACTGAGTTTCCGACAAAACTGGACTATGTCAGCTCTGACCGACTGTCCGGAATTATCCAATATAGTTCATGATTGTACCTTATTTCTGTGCCAGTACACTGCAGTTGAACATTGCATGTATCGTCTTTAGTTTGTTGGCTTGATAGAGATCAAAGCTTGAAACGTCACCACCAATAGATATAGTAGACTAGTATTCAGCACTATTACTCGAGTACTCATTCAACTAGAATTGCTCGAGCACTAGCTTCAAGATAATTATGTAATGTCTGTACAACTACTTTTTTTTATCAGGAGTCGACTAAGTAATAAGCATCCGGACTAAAAGATCACAGCGCCCCAGATTAAAGTCTAACTAAGTCAGCACCGTCCAAGCACTCAGTAAGTTGGAGCAGTGATGTTAGACCATTATTTGAGTGGTACATGTACTGTTCTATAAATATTCATAATGTGGAAATCAGAAAATAAGAAGTGTATATCAATATTATTAAGCTTTTTTAATCATGCAAAAACATCAATAACTAAGATCTAATGAATCTGTCGCTGACTTCATCTCAGAAAATATTAGCATGTAAATAGTACAGACAATTCCTTATTTATCAAGTCAGATAATGATGAAAGCTCTGATCATCTTCATGACTAAATGAATACTGAGCAGACAATTCGTCAGAACAATCTGTAGTTTGCCAATTAAAGGGAAAATTGTTAAAATCATTTTTTATCTCAACAAAGCGGTAAAAAGGCTGAAAGGGGAGCCATCCTGCAAGTTAGACCACAGAAGGCAATGGATTCCGAAAGCACAACGTTTTACGCACAGGGCAACTACAAAATCGTCCTTAAACAAAGAGCGGGGAGTTCTGACTACTTTGATGACCAAACGAAATCTGCATTTAATGGCAAGCATACGAAAAATATGTATTTTATAGTAAAACTCCGCTTATGTAAAAAATGCATTGAATTGAATGGTACACTAGTGTTACATAATACGATGCCCTGTACAGTGCACGTAGATTGATGTAGATAGCATGCCAGTATTATATTCAACAACTCGAGTGCTCGAATCACATTATTCGAGTAATACATGTATTCCAGCAGTGATTATTCGATTAATGTCGAAAACCAGACTTGTTTTTAATCTTTTTTCAAATTGAAGTTCTTCTGTCCTAATTGACAGATTTCTCAACCTTCTAAAGTCGACAGCGCCTGCCAGACATAAATAAGAAATGCCGCCTGTTGGCAATACAATTGAATAACTTCAGATCGATTAATCTTTTCTATATGATTACAATTGCAACGAAAACTCCAGTAAAACAACATGATGCCCATAACAAGTCAAAAAAGCTCCTGATATTTCTAATACTTCATGGTCGACAAGTATAAATTACCTCAAACCTTCGATCAAGGCCGTGGCATTGCTCATTCTGCGACGGCAAGCTTCAGCATCGTCCAACAAATCTTGCTTCTCCTTCATAGCAGCATCGTATTCAGCCTGAACGAGATCCAACTCCGCCTGTTTTGCATCCAGGGTTGCTTGAGCTTTCGCTAGTTCATCGTTAGCTCCTGTGAGCTTTGCCTCCTGTACGGCCAAGTTAGCCTTCAATGGCAATACTTCTCGATTGATTCCGAAAAAGAATGACATGGCCTGTAAGAAAATAAATGTTCATAAGTTCATAATGTCCATAAGAAAGCACGAGCGATAGAGATAACTAATAATAACTAGGATCAAATGCGCTCAATTTGATAAAAATCTGAAATTCGTCCTAGGTTTCATCACAGAGAAATGGGCAATATATCGGGAATGAGGAGGAAGTTATGCCATGTGTTTCACGGGAGCGCAGATAAGAAGCATGATAATAGGAAAATTCTCTTGTAATTTCATCCATAATTGTATGAATAACCATTCTGGCCAATCTTACCTTCGGAATTGCTATTAGGAGTGAAAAATTATCAACCGCTGCAAATTCACATCAAAAAATTTTGAAATTGCTTTATCATTAGGGACATATTTGGCCAGTTGTTCCTGACAATTGCGCTTTGCATGATTCAAATATACATGTGCAATATTGTATTCACAACTACCTACGACTAGTAGGAGCCTACACAACCACGATTGTCTCTGTAACCCGGCAATTTAGAAACATAAAGAAATCAAGGACATCAAAAGAAATTACTAGTTTCTTTCTTCTCTAATAATCCCATCATCGGATCCTTGAATTCTGGTCTTTGTGGATTTGATCAAAGGTTATGCTAAGTCAAATAAAAGTCCATTATGAATACTTAGTATATACAAACTATGCGTCCATGAGGTGAAAACACACTAGCACCGCACTTATCAATTTCTCTTATGTGTTCATCGACTTTGGTTACTCAGATAATGTTGCCGTCAGATCTCATTTTTAAATCTATCGGATGATGATGTCAATTGTTGACGTCAATGGATGGAATGTTTCATTCCGCATTTATCAGTTTCCAACTGTCAGATAACACATGATGGAAGTTCAATTTCACATCCTGGAAATGCATCATTTCATAGAAATAGAATTTAGTCAGTCACCATAGAAATAGGCTGTTTATCTCAAGCGGACTAGAATGAACGTTGATTCAAGGTCGCGGCACCATCGGGGAGCGAATTTAGGACATGAATCACGAACGGAAAGCTTAGAATCACACATGACTGATTCTTCCCCAATTATGCAGTCGTTGACACGTGCAGTGAAATGCGTGCGAGTTTTGTGCTACCATTGTGAATAGCATGAAGCTTGACTTCCATTCTGGAGGTTAAATTGCCATCAAATTTCAGTCAAAAAATTTAGATTGTGCAGAGTCGAGCGCATTTGACGAATTCATCGCAAAGAAAAATTGAGTTAATAATGTGCACTTTTCACTTGACTTTCTGCAACCTGACCGTTGTGATCGCTTGCTACCATTGCATACAATGACTGGGATAGGATTATGCTCTAGCTAGACTAATCCACACGCAAATGAATCTATCTCTGTGGATTCGGAACTGTCATTCGGACTCAGAAATCAGCCTTTTAAACGCTTTAAGCGAAATGTAGTTCTAAACCTTAATCGATGACTTCGGCCTTGACATTATTGGTAAGTGTACAAATACTTTACACAATAAACTGACCGAAGCTCCATAAATTGAGAAGAAAATCGATATTCAATTCCGAAAATCGATCGAAAACAAAAATTGACGGTATTTCAAACACTTCACAAAGTACTGAAGAGAATTTAGCAGTACCAGATGAGCGCCCGCTTCAGTCGATTTTTGCCATTTCCTCTTTACAGAAGACAGGAAGCACTTAGAACAGAGCCCAAAAAAAGTTAAGCTTCTTTGGACTCCTTTCAGGCTTATTAAGCACATATATTGACGTGCTTTGAGCTTCAACTAACAGGGTAATATCACCCTTTAAAGCTACCAACGTGCGATAAATTTGATCACCCCAAAAATATCCACTCAGTTGTATTTGCAAACTAATAATTCAATCAGAGTTAATCGAAACAGAATTTCAATGAGTACGATCAGATCTGCATGCATTTAACAGGCAAAATAGATCATGTATTGACTTATCCAAACGAGTAAATGAGCTTGAGATGTGCTAACATACGAAATTTTAGCATTCATCGTACGAAGCCTCTTGCTGAGAAGTTCTACGTAATACAATCAAGAACTGCCTTAAATCTCTCTGTCTTCTATGATAGTCTTTATTCCACATAAATGTTAACTCGAGATGTGGGTAAATTGCGATCCAATTTTAAATAAAATCTATTTTTTCACCTCGAACAAACTCGATCGATAGATAAAGTACTCGCATTCTTGAAATTACAAACCTCCTTGATGCAATTGTATATTTCGTCTTGGACAGTGGACCACATACATTAATAAGAGGTGAATAAGCACAGCGAAATCTGTTCATGAAACAAAAACATGCATGTGATCAATTTGATTATACCTTAATAGCTGAAGGGTTGATGTTTTCCTCATAATAGCGCGTTTTAATAATAAGAGCTGCATCAGAGCGGGACTCGCAAACTTTTTCAACATCTTCACTACTTCCAAGTACTTTTATCAAAAGGTAGTGCTTAGAAATCTTTAGAAAAAGTTGCTGTTTTGAAACTTAAGAGATCATTTTCCACATAACTTGAAATTAGAAAAAATATATTTTCAGTCTTTCTACACACAAAACTAATAAATTATGTCAAAAGATATTCTTCCGATCTGGCCTCATCAATTGCGATGGCAAGAAATTATTTTTCTGCATCAATTTCTAGGGTCAGGTCGGCGAAATATACTTTGACAACTTGTTTATGTTTGTGCGTAGAAAGACCGAAAAAATATTTTTTATTAATTCCAACTTATTAAGAAAATGACATCAAACTTTTTCTTTATCACATCAATCAAAATAAACAAAAACTTGAGAGAGTTTCCTGCATATTCACATGTTCATGCAGCTTCATTAAACAGCCTGTTTAAATGAATAACACATCTGCCACTTGCATTTCTTGTATTGAGTAAAACACATTTTGTATAGCTACATGAAAACATCGCAGCCTACATTAGCTAGCAATCATCAAACGTTGGATCAAACGAGATTAAAGCGTCGTGGGACTCGTGGCACTCAATAATAGTTCCACTACAATCTATTTTAAAGAAGTCGGTCCACAGAATTAAATATTTTGTTTATCTGCTTCGGTTTGCTAGAAGTGTGATTAATACGAAACTGACGGCACATAGAGGAACCTATTAAGTGGGCAAGAAGGAATTCCTTATACCTTACAGAGATAGGAAAAAAAGTCGTGCGTCGCTTGCGGATTAATGTGAATTCCTTCAAAATGCTCCGATCGCCACGACTCCTTCAGATTCGAAGACTTCAGATCATTGCGCACAAGTTTTCTCCATAATGTTGTCCCTTCCGATCATTATTAAAGAAAGTAGCAGGCGTACGAAAATTAGTTCACTTGATGATCCTCTCCTCGGCATTGCTCACTGTATAGTGCATACATTGAATCGAAGCCAAGATAGAGATGTGTGTTTTGGTTTGTGCGAAGTGATATTACAGCACGCACGCATCTCTCACTGGCTCTACTGTCCTCTGCTGACAGCTTATTGTTTGCCATTTCCAATAGCAAGCGACACGAATTATCTATTTGAGAAGGAGCAAGTTGTCTAATTCTGTGATGTGCCATTTCGATATCAAGGTTAGATGCAATTCTTCCATTCTAAGAAACCGAAGCGCGCGCAGATGAGTCTAATTCTGTGAGTAGGTCAATATCATATGAGATATCAAGGAGTGCAAAAGTTAAAGGAACTTTGGTATTTCTATTCTTCCCCCCCCCACATTGCTGTTGTTGACACCCGGAAGTATTGCATCGTCAACGGTCTTCTCTTGCTCCTACCTGTTCTCACTGACGTGGCATAGCGTTGAGTGTGTAAAACTCCTCTTGTCTGACTTGTAGAACATTTACAGCCTCAGAATTAGACAACTGCTCGTCATTTGTCTGTAGACTACAGTCACACGAAGTTCATGATCACAGCTGTACCTTGTATTCTAACTGAGTATCCAAGGACCAATCCTTCATCCCAGGGTTCAAGTAAGACTTCTCAATCGTGTGGCAGTGTCACCCAGTAACATTCAAGTCTATTCTAAACCCTATGTGACTAACTTTGGCGAAATTTGATGATTTTGGAAAACTTGAAAAATGTGGGGGGAAAGAATGGAAGTACCGGAACCTTGAGTAATAAAACTAAAATAAGCAGATGCAATTCGAGTGACAGGCTGTGACCGGCGACCCAGCCAATGTATAGCAACTGATCTCAGTCGCAGCTCTAAGATTTGCTGAATTTCTATCTTATCACAATATATTCTGAGAATTTCCCTGGATTTCTGTAAAAATTTATGCGCAAACTATACACAATGGTCGGAGAAGCGAGGGTCATGCAAAAATTGCTTGATATCGACTTAGGTGACAATTTCAAGATTGCAAAATTGTAAATTACTTACTCGTGTCCACGAAATGAGACCTGCAACATCACCGCACACCTTCTTGGCGTTTTCTGTTGTATAATCTTCCATGGTCAGATATGGTTCCAGCAACTCCACTGTCTCAGCATTAATACAATCTTTCTGAAAGTTCAACAAACCATTCAGGAAACCTTGATTACTCATTAATTTCAAAGCTTCTCCCCAAGATGGCTTGACACATGGCCTCTCTGGATCCATCTGAACCGGGTCGATCTGAAAGTCAAATTTAAGATTGTAACTTGCGGACATTTGTCTGCCTTTCCTAAAATTGCAGTCCATGTACAGCTAGAACATTCACAATTACTCAATTATTTTGTTGCATGTCACAGACAGAAAATAACAGAACCCCTTGGATTTGAACCACCGACCTCTAGCATTCTGGGCCAATGTTCTACCAGCTGAAATGTCGACGAGCGACTCCATGACTCGTCAATATTGAAGAACATGCGTAATCCAATCAGACAGCTTCATCCTCCAAGACAAACCGTCAACTGAAACTACTGATGCCAAAATGTCAGTTATCCAAAACCAGCAGTCTACTTTGAAGCGGGGACTCAGTCCACACAGTAACCAAAGAAAGCTGTCATGAGAATTTCACGGAAAAAATAACTGTGCATCTTAGTGGATTTTAACGACCGGCCTCCGGTATTCTAGGCCTACCAGCACATTTGGGCTGTTCAGTAAGTTTGAGACATGGCATGCAGTCCATTGGCGTTTTTCAAGTCAAATTACAGGCGCTTTGATCATCAGAGCTATCCGAGGCAGACGTACAGTTTGTACGTTTTATAGAATTCAACGTGAAAGGCAGTAGCTACTTTTGTCAAGTCGAATGTCTTTCACCTAAGTGGACTATCGAGTTTGTGCATGATCTCGGAGGAAATTTGGCACCATCGTTCAATGAGTATTTGAGGAACTTTAACAGGACTATGAAGATACTTACCTTGCTTATACTGACCGTGACCGCTATCATTCTATGAACTATGCAAACGAATACATAATTTCTTACATACTAGCATGAATACGTTTTGTGATTCGGCCATACGAAATGTTTCTTCATAACCAGCGTGCACTCTCTAAATAATCTCTTCAACGTCCAATTTGTAGTGAGGACCTACGTTGGCGAGACTAGGGGAGGACTTTGCAACATGATGAAAACGTACAAGAAGATGGAAAGGAATATGAACAATAAAAGTTCTGAGATAGCTGTACACGCTTTGCTGATGGGCCACAGGATAAATACAACAAAAATCAAGTTGAACTATGCCTTTTCAAATATAGCTGCGTGATGCAGAGATGGTTTACAGTTGAAGACTTCTACTGTGAAACATATTTCATTCAGATAGATATTTAGACTACTTTTCACTGTACTATTTGCTTTACTCGGTAGTGTTATTCAAATATTTGTTTTAGAATGAAATTTTAAAATGCACTTACTATGATCTGGTGCATGTGCGTGAACCCAAAGCTGCTTACCTAATCTCAATTGAAATCTCAGTAAATCGTGCTTAATTGGGACATCCGCCTTATTGGGGCAGAATTACTTTAACATCAATGCCCCAATTAAGCTGGATTGACCGAATTAGTCACGTCTTTTTGCCTGAATTGTAGTCGAGGCAACCTTGAACTGCCGCTTGGCTTAAACAAGACCGAGGCAGTGGCCGAATAAACAAGGAGTAGCGGCAAAAATCCACGGATTCCGTGGTTTTCTCTTACGACAATTAACAACAATGAAATTAAATAAACGATAGATCAAATTGCCATGCAAAAGATGTGCGGCTGGTAGGATTCGAACCTACGACCAAGGTTAACTAGACCTGTGCTCTAACCAACTGAGCTACGGACCACTTATGAGACTCTGTCAATTGGTAGGATCAAACCCTCACCGCCACACATCAGTTGTCAAATAATCAATGAATAAATAACACGTCACAATTGTGACCACCGACATTAAGGCAAGTAGCGGGGATCGATTGTTCACCAAAGCATCTTCAACCATGTCTTTGAATGCAATTAGCAACAATGAAATAAAATAAACACATTAATTCATTGCATGTCATGTCATCTCACCTTCTTCTGGAACAAAAGGATAACAGCGTCCATGATCCTCATGATCAAGTGTGGAGGCTTCGCCAGTTTTCTAACTGTGGAGATATGAGCCGGCTTGATTGTTTGCAGGGCTGCTTCGGCTTCCTCAAGAGCTGGTCTTGCAGCTTCCAATTTGCCCAAGGCGTACTCTTTGTCAACAGAAATGTTATCGACAAGTGCCTGAGCCTTGTCTTTTACACTCTGCACTTGCACCTTCACTTTGGTAGCAGCTGTGGCTTTCAGTGTCACCTGTGCCAATACTTCCTCGGCTTTCTTGTTCGCCACTGCCAGATCTTTCTCTTTCACTGCCAACTCTTTACTCAACTGATTGACAGATTCTGTCGCTTCAACCAGCTTCTCTAGACCTGTATTCATCCTCTCAGCCAATATTCCGATCTCTCCACGTTTACTTTGATAGATTTCCTTGTAGCCACCGATGAAAGAGAGATATGATTTTGGAGTGACGTGAGTCTGTCGACGGAATCGTTGGAAGTAGCTGACGCACATTTCGGCAACCAAATCCTGTAAGAATTACAAGAGACACAATGTGAGATGTGACACAATGCACTTAAATGCCAAGCATTCATCATTACAAGTGCATGATTCGAAACAAATCTTCAATCATTTATTTCTTGTCGCAATATCTGATGTCGTAAGCACAAACTCATCAATGAAAAAAACTGGATATGTCCTCCAAACGGAATGCGTCAACTAAATTATGACTAAATTATGCTAAATTATGTAGCCGCGGGCCCCTTCACAATCTGAAGGGCTCCTTTATAATGTAAAAAGACTACATCACAGTCTAAAAATGGTTCCTTATTACAGGGCCCTACATAATCTAGAAGATTTCCTTTGCAAAATAATATAGGATCCCTTCATAATCTAGAAGGATTCTCTTTAACAATATCTTCCACAATCATGCTGATCTACGATCTATACATGTTTTTTAAATCACAGCAATTTATGCCATCATGTCTATTTCGTACAACGAGATAGTTTTCAGTCATTTCCATAGCGTCTCTTCCTTGGATGAGCATCCTTTCATTACTTCCGGGCTTTAAAGATCCAAAATTCCAGCTACAGCCGTAATAGTGCAGCCCTGAATTAGTTTTAAGATTTAGTCATGATGGCTGGTGACCAATAAGTGAATTGTAATCGACAAATCACATTTTCAAGTTTTAAAACTCATGTGACGAGGGTTCATGACGAAACTCATGATTCAGCTTTGAAAAGAAGTCCGCTTAACAAAACATCGCTTGATATTCGAAAATTAAATTAGTAAGCGTCTTTATGGAACACCATGCGCGTGCAATGCACATGTTTTGTATAAGAGGATATCATGCACCTATTTCAGTTAAAGAGCTGCATCATTCCGACAAATGCTTACTTGGAAGACACCCATTGTGTTGACAACTGCCTGCTTCACATTGGCAGTACAAACAATATCGAATGAGCTCAAGAAATAGTTGGATACAGCGACAAGCGCATCCTTCGGCCAGCGCTGGAACCAATCCATTGTGCAACCAGAAATGAGACCAGGGAATTTCAAACTGCGATTACGGAATTTCTCTCCAACTGGTGAGAAGCACAGGACAACGTGAAGATACTTCAATACTCGACTCATGTAGTAATCGTAGAGATTTTCATTTGTTGGCGGTCGTCGAGGGAATTCTTTCTTCATGGTGCCGATCAGTTCTCCCATGATTTCATCCATTTCATCGCGAGCGAAGAGATTTGCAATCTGGAATCAGAAAGATGAAGATTAAATTCCAGCCAGTATTTACATTTTTTATAAAAAAACGTCAATTACAAATGTGTAAGACACTTCTGATCATTTTGCGGCAACGTATAGAAGCCGTCAAGTTGGACTTTGGTAAAATTTGGATTTACAACTTCGGATGACGCCGACAGTGGAAAATTACGCAAAGCACTATGTATTCAAATACGTGTCGTAAGCAGTCATTCGTTGGAAATGTAAATAAATCGCATAAACTTAGCTTGGAGTCCCTCAGAGGATTGATGACAGATGTGCAATTAACATATCAAGCTCATTTCCTTGGGTTATTGCCAAACATTACCTAAACTCACTACTGACATTCCACATGTACAACAGAAGTAGTCAACAAATGCTGCTACAGTCGAACCTCGTTAATCGCATCCTCCGAATCGCAATTCCTCGTCAAAAGTAATTCCATTCAGGGAACGGTTTTCTATTAAAATCCCCATTCTTAATCGCAATTTTAACGACCTATCTCCTTTGCTAACCTAGTTCATCGCAATCGAGTATGTATAGGAATCGTTGAAAAGGATTCTCATCAACACTGCTTCGTGTTTGACTGCTTTCTCCCTTTTCCCTGGCGACGATTCAAAGCGGCTTCAAGAAAGCGGGATTCGGGGTGAAACAGCCAACAGCGAGTACGAAGTTGACAGTTCGGCGGACGTTGCCTCATATGACGTTGCAGTCCCAAGAAATATGACTGCCGGCGAGTTCATCGACTTCCTATCGTTCGATGACATTGTTATTGGCGGTGAATTTGATGATGACGAAGGTCTTCTACAAGAAGCTCAACAGAAGAAATCTCGACTCGACAAGGATTCCAAAGACGAGAGCGACGAAGACGACAACGTCGAAGTGGGAGTTCGTATCAATCTTCCAGCGATTTATGCAAGCAGACGGGATCTAGTACGAAGTGAAATCAAAGGGTTAAAGCAAAAAACAATTGCCTCTTTCAGGGTGTATAGTCCTTCTGAAAAAAATTCTGAATTTGACCGAAAAGTGATATAGTACCCAAAAAAGGATGACATCAGTTGATATCAATCGTAGTTAATCCATTAACTGTATAATTTATTGTCTGATAACTGAATGAAGATAGCTACTTTTGTTATAACAGTTTTAAATTAAACCAAGTACGTCATATCATGATCATCATATTTCCTCATCTCTATCAAATAAATAGTTAAACATTTGAAAGACTAAGTTAACGTTTGGAAGGAGTAATAAACGATGTAGGCACTGATAAAACTATCCTTCAAGATCAAACATATCGAATCTATGTTTAGAAAAACAAAGAAAGCAGTGTGAAGTTAGCGGAACCACCCAGCGGAACCATTTTTTGTTATAGCTTAATTCTAATCAAAACAGCTGCTATGTTGTCAATTTCAGTCTCCTGATTACGAATATGAGCTCATATTTTACAAATTCACAGTCATTTTTGAGAAAATCAAGTTTGAAGATAAAAGTGGTTCCGCTGTGAAGTTAGCGGAACCATCCAGCGGAACCAATTGCTGAGTCTCGTTGATTGACGCAGTAAATCAATTTCTTTTAGTCACTACCCGATCAATTTTGTTGTGCTGATCACGAATATGTGCCTCATCTTTCAAAACAATGCAGATTTCACCCGGAAATCTGAATTTCACTTTTTCTGCAAGCTGATTGTGAAGTTAGAGGAACCATTTTTTAATACAAAGAATTTCTCAGCAAAATCCATCCTCTCCAACTAATTTGAAGCTCCTAATCACAAATCTGTGATCAGATTTGCAGAACTCGCCCGCATTGCAAAGATATTCCTCTATGTGGGTCCGCTGTGAAGTTCGCGGAACCACCTACTGGCATTAAAATTTCAAATTCTAATTTTTGCAGAGAATCACTGCAATAGACATACCAAGAGAATGGAATTGCTTCACTGATCACGGTTTGCCGTCCGATTTCATGGGAGGATAAGTACTTGCCGAGAAAAACTGATTTTACGGTTTTCAAGGATTTCATCGGAATCTCAGCAAAATCCAACCCTCTCATCTATTGACAAAATCCAACCCTTTCATGAGGCACAGCAGCATGCACCGAGAAGGGAAGCGCACAAGAGCTAATTCCACATTGTGATGGTGCAATAGAATTGTGATGTAATAAATGATGGTTCGGCTGATCTGGAGAGGGCTGGATTTTGCTGAGAAATTCTTTGTATTAAAAAATGGTTCCTCTAACTTCACAATCAGCTTGCAGAAAAAGTGAAATTCAGATTTCCGGGTGAAATCTGCATTGTTTTGAAAGATGAGGCACATATTCGTGATCAGCACAACAAAATTGATCGGGTAGTGACTAAAAGAAATTGATTTACTGCGTCAATCAACGAGACTCAGCAATTGGTTCCGCTGGATGGTTCCGCTAACTTCACAGCGGAACCACTTTTATCTTCAAACTTGATTTTCTCAAAAATGACTGTGAATTTGTAAAATCTGACCTCATATTCGTAATCAGGAGACTGAAATTGACAACATAGCAGCTGTTTTGATTAGAATTAAGCTATAACAAAAAATGGTTCCGCTGGGTGGTTCCGCTAACTTCACACACGTAGAAAGCAAGAACCTATTTGGTTTTCAATCTACTAGCAATCAAAAAAGGAGATAACAAATAACTTATCTAACAATAAGAAGAAAATAACGTATAAGATATTTTATTAACTTTTGGCTTTTAAGATTGCATGATCTTATTGCTTAAATATTAATGGGTAGAGTGTTAGACACCGGTTGAATGTAGATCTTTGTAAATCACATGACATGATTGTAGACACGTGCATGACGTATGTGAATTCGCTTAACATCATTCCATTTCTCATCTCTCTTTGTAGTTCACTGCCATGCACATCCTTGAAGAGAATGGCCGAAAACGTTCGGGTGAATTTTCTTGTTTTGAATTTTCTCTACAACTTCAAATAGAATTAAAAAGCACTGAATTGCATCCTTAGTTGAAATATCAAAACACATCTGGATAGCCGCCATTTCATCTAATATCAAGTTCAATCTGCTATTCAAGTTTGTCAGAAAACAATATTTTCTTGAAACCTGTTATCAAAGTACACAAGATTTGGCTTGAATTATTGCGGCAACTCGGGTTCTAAATTCAAACTCTAAAACACGGAAGCAAAATACAAAGCCGTGTTTGTGTTCTAGGCACAAATCATTGGACGTGCGTAGAAAATTTAGAAAAAGTAATATTAAGCCGACTATCGAAATTCCGAAAAATAAACGTATACATTTTGTGCACTTCTAAATCTAAAGCACAACAACAATAACAGTACTTCAAATTTTAAATTCTATTGTGATTAGTCATAGTAGCTGAGATAGGCTTGTTCATCAAGTTTGTATAAAACATTTTTGTTTTGGATTGGTTTTTCTTTAAAAACATTGTTAATTCTTCTTTATCTTCTCATTACTGGTTCAATTTTTCAATACTATTATCAGTGCAATAATTTTCTGATTATAGTTACTGAACTTTCTTATTAAGTGGTATTGAGAGAAGTCCTTTGTATGGATGAAATACTTTCTATTGGGTTGTGGCCTTTCAGACGCACTAAGCGACCATCATCTGGTGAAAGCAATCATTAAACTGAACATCAGTTAGTCATTCCATGCTGCTGAAGAAGAGTCATGTGGAACTGGAAGGCAAAGCATAGAATTACAGAAGAATATTAATCACGTTACGCATGCAATAATAACAATTAAAGTGACTACTGTTTAAATAAGAAGTAGACGATAATGTACATAAAATGTCAAGAGAAACAAAAGAAATAACGAACTAGCTTCTTTGTCCACAGGGCTTCTGACAGTTTGGCTCTTACAATCGCGCGAAGTATTCTTTGAGTGACTGGTTGAGTTTTTAGCCAGTTCGTTATTTCTTTTGTTTCTCTTGACATTTTATGTACAATATCGTCTACTTCTTATTTAAACAGTAGTCACTTTAATTGTTATTATTGTATGCGTAACGTGATTAATATTCTTCTGTAATTCTATGCTTTTCCGTCCAGTTCCACATGACTCTTCTTCAGCAGCATGGAATGACTAACTGATGTTCAGTTTAATGATTGCTTTCAGCAGATCACTCACTCACTCCACGGTTTTCCGTCTTCTTTTCCTCGTGTTGCAAGGGTTGGACGTCCGCAAATGTCGATTTGGCTTGATGGCATTTCTCCACACCGTCCGATCCGAAGGGTCGACCGAGGATAGATTCCATTTTCGAAGACCTTCTTTGATGTTGTCAAGCCAACGTTTCTTTGGTCGGCCTCGTGGATTCTTTCCTGAGAGTTCGATGGTCTGAACTTTCTTAGGCCAGTCGGCTTCATCCATGCGTTGTACATGTCCATACCAACGTAGCCTTCTCCAGCGCACACTATCTTCAAGTCGATGAATACCAAGCCTAGACCTTAGCTCATCCATAGGAACTCGATCAGATAGGCGCTTGGAGCAGATCCACCGCACCATTGCGTTGTCATTACGGCACAATCGGTTTTGCTCCTCGATGTTGATTGGCCATGTCTCGGTTGCATACAACAGAACACTTCTCACACACATGGAGTAGACATGACCTCGGCTGCTGAAGGGGATGTCTCTGTTCGTAAGTATGGGAATGAGCTCACGAAAGTTCTTCCATGCCAGCTGAATTCTCAGTCTAGCAGCCTCACTGCAGCCACCTGATTGTCCTAACATATCACCCAGGTAACAAAGTGCAGGCACAACTTCATAATCAGCATCACCAATACGAAGCTTATTAGCGGTCGGTTTAGGAGCTTGTGCAGCAACACCACGGCACTTTTTACAAGAAAAGCTAGGATCTGTCTTCAAAGAACCTTTAACTCCAGAGCATTTATGATGTATCCACCTCTTGCATCGTGCGCAGTAGATTGAATTACTACCAACCCCACGATGGCATACACCACATGGAAATTTGCCCGATTATTTCAGCACTCGGTTTTCGGAACTCGTGCTATGCAGGATCTTCGATTTCTTTAACGGTAACATTAAACTCAGGACTACATTTCCCATTTATACGGACACTCGATCTAGGACACTCATACATGGACTGAACAACTCTGATTACCCACTCTTCAATACCGATTCTCCTCATTGACCACCATAACACTTTGCGAGGCACTCGATCAAAGGCCTTTTCAAGGTCGACAAAGAGGAAAAATAATTCCTTCCGCTTACAGAGAAACTTTTCTTGCAGCTGCCTTAGGACAAAAATAGCATCAGTGGTACCACGTCCAGGCATAAAACCAAATTGCATGGAGTCTATATCAGCGTGCTCTCTGATAATAGGTTCAAAAACCCTCTCAATGATTTTGAGGACTTGATCTTGTAACTTAAGACCTCTGTAGTTGTCTCTGTCAAGAGCATCACCCTTTCCTTTATAGCAGTTGACCAAGAAAGATAAATTCCAATCTTCAGGTACCCGACCTTCTCTGATAATGGCATTCGCAAGCTCAGCTATCCATTCAACTGCACGATCACCACCTGCTCTGATCATCTCAACAACTATCCCTGAAGGACCAGCTGCTTTTCCATTCCTCATGTGCTTTAGTGCTTCTTCAATCTTTGTTTTATCTATATACAAAGGAGGACCAACCTTCAAATCCACTTCACGCAAGGTACCCGGGTTCCAGGAGAACTCCGTGTTGAGCAGCCTGTCATAATGACTGACCCAGGCACACATCTTGTCCGCGTCAGAGAAAGCAATGGTGTTGTCATCACATCTAATGCACTTCTCACCGACAACGTCCATATTTTCGCTCTTCATCTTACGTGCAAGCCGAAAAACTTGATTCCTTTTATTGGCACAGTTAAGGTCACTGAACCTTTCCTTCTGAGCTTTCTTTTTAGCGAAGTATATCGTTGGTCGCTTGGTGCGTCCGAAAGGCCTCAACCCAATAGAAAGTATTTCATCGATACAAAGGATTTCTCTCATCCCACTCACTATGTCTGGTACTTTATTCTCAACAACTTCTACAGGAAGTTGTGATCATGCAATTGAAATTCATGAAATTCTGAATTTTACCACTATCAGCTTTTGCATGACAATACTGATATAATCATTTGTCAATATGAAATTTACCTCGCCAGATGACAACATGTTGTTGAGGAACTCGAGAAATCCTTCATCCTTGATTTCGTTATCCGTGAAGAGGAAAGTAACACCTTTTCCTTGTTGCCCTGATGTGCGGTACAGCAATTTCAAATCGTCCATCAAATTGTTCACGTTATAAGATCTAAAGAATAAATCGGTGCAAGTTAATAAGTTTCATTTTGACAGTAGAATTAGTGAAGTGATAATCATACATGCATATCCGCAGGCCATATCAGAAACTCAGTGACAATATACCTAGACTGATTAAAAGTTTTTCATGTGAACATTTTTGAATCAATCCTTTTGCACTTAGTCACGTATCAGGAGATATTCATGACTGTGACATGTATAGGCGAAGTTAGGTGAGTCGGCAGGTATTACACATTGCAGCCTGTTCACTTGCTCACTGATAATTCGCTAAAAATTTAAGACAGCTGAACGTTGCAGCACTTTTGCCGCCCTTTGGGACTTTTTTATTTACCATATAAAATATAATTCGCGAGGCCTGCCATGAGTGCTGGTGCTTACTTTCCCAATTTTTGCTCTCAATATTGAGCATATTGAAAAATATTCTCATTATATCAATATTGACAATAAATGTGAATAAACAGTCTTTAAATGTGATTAGATGTAATGTAAATGTGATTAATTAAATGTAAATGTGATTCTAGAATATAATTGCACTCTGATTTAGATTTTATTTACCAGTTCAACAGCTGATTCTCAGCAAAGCGCATTACCAGTAGGTGCTAATTCATGTAAACTACAATGAAAAGTATCCTGCAAACCTGACCAATTTCAGGTACTTAAGATTATTCTCCCAATGTTTACAAATTTGTTTAGAATCCGCAAAAATGAATCAATCAATTGTCACAAGTAGTATTCGTTAATTTACTGAAATGCGTGAATTTGCTTCTGATCAATCCAAAACTCAACTGCCTTAGTCAAATGAAGACCTTTTAGTCAAGCATGGTAAGCAGATTATGCTGTAAACTTTCATCTGTACATTCTATGCATGCCTTAATAATGAAGTGCATAAAAACTATCTTCTCGGCTCTCAGTGAACACTTCCATCATTCCATCTGCAAGAAATAAATCATTCGAATTACCGTTCGGGGTCCTCACTGTTCAGTTCAAATGGAAAATAGACAAAATGGGAGATTATGAAGTGAATCATCAACAAAACGGCTAAGAAAAAATTTGGAGTTTAATACGCATCAACAGCAGTGAAAATCTGAATTTATGATAAGTGATTAGTGATTTAGACAATAAGAAGCAAAATGTAAGGTATCTTCTTTGAATTAAGTTAACTCAACTAAGTTTTCTTTTCGTATGAATGAGACAGATATTTATGGACCAGGTCCTAATTACTAAATGTCTAAGCTAAAGGATACTTTTCTGTAGTAACTTTTTGCAGGTATTCATGAAGAAATGGGGAACATTTTATCTCTTTTTGATTGACTGAGTGACTCCGTGGCACAGTGGTTAGGTCTTGACCTAGCGACCTTTTGGTACGGAGCCCCGAAAGTGTACTTGGTGGTCGGCTCAGCAGGAAGGGCATCCGGACTAAAATGTAAGCATCACGACGCTCCAGAAAAGTCTGACTGTGTCAGCACCGTCCAAGCTCCCAATCTGGTGGAGTAGGGACGTTAAAGCTTCCTTTTGACTGAATCTGAGTGTTCGTTAAAGAATTGTGAAAGTTTTCTGATTAAGGAGTTTGAGCTTACACCCGGAATTAAAAAATCAGGAATTATTTGTCTTCGATGCAACTTCAGACATTCAAGTGTAATAATTTGAAATCAATCATCAAAAATACCTGATGGAACTATATATGTCAACGTTAAACACTGAAATGGAATTTAATTTGGTTCTGGTAGAAATTAAACAATGTTTCATAAGCTGTATGAATTAAAATGACCAATTTTATTCAAATCGTAGCTGTGGGTGATGCGAAAACTCGTTCTTGGCTACTAATTGTGGGCGGCTACTATTAATAAGCTACATCCGGCTCTTGACATTCTTGTTGATAATTAGCCACTTTTACAAAAGTTAACTTTTTATAATATTCATCATTATTGAGATGTTATTAACCCTGTTCATTAACTAAGATTCATCCGGCAGAAAATTGAACTGATTGATTATCAAAATTAATTCACACAGTCTTTGAGCAATGGTACAACAACGAAGCTGAAAGAATATTCAGTCGGCATATGTAGCTATTCCCTATATACAGGCTTAATTGAACGAACACGCAAACACGTAATATTGTTAAGTGTTTCTATGTCTAGAAGAGTATGAAATTTAGTATTTAATAGCTTGTGAATTTTAAGTTTTCTTGGACTCAAAAACTCGCAACTACGGCATTCTCTTGGTATCTGATGATAGACAGCTTTGGACACGGGCGCATTAGCGCTAATGCGCACTCGTTCAAAGCAATCTACCTTGTATCACTTCCAACCATAGAAATGAACTGTTTATCTGAAGTTGACTAGAATGGAAATTGACTCAAGGTCACGGCACATCAGGGGGAACTAAGTTGGGGCATGAACCACCAATTAAAAGCTTCGATTTACACATGTGACTGATTCTAACCCAATCATACAGACGTTGGCAGGTGCATCTACGTGAAAATGCGTGCGATTTATGTGCCGTTATTGTGCATTGCAAGAAGCTTTGATTCCATTCTAGAGGTTTTATTGTTGTCCATTTCTATGCTTCCAACCATAGAAATAAACTGTTTATTTGAGGTTTTATTGTTGTCAATTTCTATGCTTCCAACCATAGAAATTAATAACAATAAAACCTCTAGAATGGAAGTGAAGCTTCTTTCAATACACAAAAGTGGCGCAAAAATCGCACGCACAGATACACTTGTCAACGGCTGAATGATTGGGTTAAGTCTGCTTTACACTGGCAGTCGTGCAGTTGCAGCAGACGAGTAACACACCGTCACGTGATTTAAACGCAGTATGACATAGCTATGAAACATAACTTCATGTGTAGCACCTAATTTACATTGCAAACAGCAGGACAGCAAGTCAGTTACTGCAATGTCCAACCAAGTGAATCATGGAACAAAAGATGTAGAAAATTATCCAATCAGATGACACTATCATTGCAGCAGGCTGCAAATAAATAGACTTCGTTCTAATCATTGAACTGCACCTGAACTGCCACTGCAGCACTGGCGTCAAGTTCTGTGTCAGAAGAAATTACGATAAAAGTCATAAGGAGGTCATCTTCGTCATATGCTGCACACACAGAAATTGATTGTTTAACTGAAATTGACCAGATAGGAAATTGACTCAAGGTCGCGGCACCACCGGGGGGAACTAACCTGGGGCATGTGTATGACCAATGAAAAGCTTTGATTTACACATGTGACTGATTCTAACCCAATGATACAGCCGTTGACAAGTGTATCTAGGTGAAAATCCGTGCGATTCATGTGCCACTATTGTGTATTGCATGAAGCTTAACCTCCGTTCTGGAGGTTTTATTGTTGTCGATTTCTATGGCTGCACAGCACATTAATTGCCAGTGTAAAGTAGGTCTTAGAATCAGTCACATGAGCAATTCTTAGCTTCTTGTTGGTTATTCATGTCCCAGCTTAGTTCCTCCGGATGTGCCGGGACCTTAAGTCAATTTCCATGTAGTCAACTTCAGATAAGCAATCTATTTCTATGCTTCCAACCCTGCCATAGTTCCTTAGTAAAAGATTTAGAACTTGAGAGCCCTCGCTTGACATTTATCGGAACACTGAAGATGGTAAGGCCTTCATTGACACATTGACATAACCCAGAGGTCAAGATCCTTCGAAGAAATGTGGTGTTTTATTCTTAGTTAGTGCCACTGGCACACTTTGTCGCAAGAATACAGAGAAGCAGAATCATCGTAGCAGTTTATACGCTTTATATTTCATTAATGAAATTTATAATCTACTATGTTTTAAAGATAATGTGCGACTGAAATGTAGGGGGACATCATCAATGACATGAACGGAAGCAGTGAAACATGAAATAATAAAAATCATGAATTTATTTGAAAACGATGACTGTGAAATCAATGATTATTGAGTAAAACAAAAATCAGGATATGACCATCGTAAAGCGAATGAATGACATAATAACATGAACATTTGAAACTGAAAACAATGAAGCGTAGCTGGAGGACGTTTACAAAATGATAACAGTTCAATACCTGTTTCCATCATTTCTAAATCGCGAAAAATAATAAAGATGTTGAATCGTTATTTGAAATCATTTCAAAATGTGACACACTTGTACATTAATAGTAGCTTTCAATAACGCTTCATGCGTAAACATCATAAAGCATTTCTATTGCGTGTTTAAGGTCATTTTCAAACAAGTGCGTCACTAGAAAATCATTCTCTGGAGGGACAGAGATTAAATGTGATTTTAGCTGCATTTTTGTATAAAACCATAATTCAAAATACATGTGTTATCAACTTCAATAATCAGTAGATTGTGGAATTACAGCTGTCTATTTCAGTCCCATGTGGCCCACTTTTCATGAATGACTCTTGTTAGTCAGTAGTTAAACAAAGTAGGTACATACGTAAATGGTTCTTTGACGCATCAAAAACAACGAACGATCTCTTTATATGTACATACACCCTCGCCAAAACTGGCCGCCACAGTCAATATTCATACATAGGCTCTACATGGAAAGGAAGGCATGGTGAATTTAACAACATAAGAGTACTATGCAAAGACAAATTATGAAGGGATTAAGATTAAGACGATACCATCGAATCTTCAATGAATGAAAGGTTAGAACGAACTACGAACATGGGACTGAGAAAGTATATGGACGATGATACGATTTCGATTCTTGAAATTTGAAACTCTGCTTGTATATTTCATCCTGAAGTTCAATACAAAAAGATTGTTGTTTTAGGCATACGCCAAAGAACCATATCTTTATTCAAATAAGAAAGTAATGATAATACCAATGTGAAACAATTTAGTAACATAAAATTCATTTTGTGGAAAAAACTGAGTTATTTTCAAAGTTGGAAGCCCGGATCTAAAATTATATTCCGATCGCGTCCCTGCATGCGTCTCAACAACAAAAATTATTGAATTTCTTGAATGGAATAGCAGATTTGCTGTTGAGGATGCTAATGTTATTACGGTAACTGCATTAATAAATTTTTGCCCCCTTAACCAAATCACTCGTCAAAGAAAGTGACTGAGATTAAGGTTAATAGATTCCATAAAGTCAAAGTTCAATGAGACAACCGATTTGACTTTCGATGATGCTACTGACCAAGATTTCGGGCGGGGACATGTCCTACTTGTCCCCTCCCTTTATACGCCACTGTTGCTGAACATGTTCGGGTGAATTTCTTCATTAACTTTGTATTGCGCTACTTCATCAATACACGATTGAAAAGAATAGCAGAACTGCATTTAGATGAGATGCATTTGGTTCCTTTCCCAATATTAATATATTATAATCTACATGTATAATTTTGGTGAGCGAAAATCATGTTTTTATTCTGGGACATCCATCGCTAATATCGACGCCTGTGGCAATCATCATACACAATTTGGATGTGTAGAGTGTAATGCAACTTATCTCATCTCCATTCATCCAGCCGTTTTCACATAAAATCGAAAAATCTGTAGCCTTCTCAGCAAATTATAATTTGTGTAATATTTTTGTGACCATTAAAAACATCTACTTTTTCTAAGGTTTAAATAATAACGTGGAAAACGGTTACTCAGTAATGAAAAATCAGTAATGCTCACAAAAATTGAATTTAAGATCAACTGACTATTTGCAGCCATTTACACTGCATCTCCTGAATTGCTGATAATGTTTTTATGTGAAAACGAAAATATAATGAAGGTTGACAACGATGTAAAGAAGTAGAGAGATTTATTCTATAAAAAAGGCCATCTCTCAGACTTGGATGTTGTTGAATAAATGAATACATTTTCTCTTTTAATAAATACACTGAAATATATCACACTACTCATTTGAGTAGTAGGATAAATTTCAATAATATTGATACTTGAGTTGGATGCCTTACATAGAAATTACCTAGAACAGTCATGCCTAGAAAGCGAAAAGCCTCATTTGCAAGAATTAACCCACAAAAAAAGAACTAGGTCCATTCTAACGGGCCGTTCTAACCTGAATTGTATGCTTTCCCTATAAAACCTGACACCTATAATAAGTCATTATCACTAACTAACCTGACCGAAGGTCGGGATATCAGCTAGTAATATATAATTATAATGATATAATACAGGGTGAGTTTTTAGTAACGCAATGTTTTAGTCAATCAGAAAATCAACATAATTCAAGATACATGCAATTTTTTGTAGTTGGCATGTAGTATGCACGTTTGGGATTTATGTGTGAGTGGTTAAAATTGTTCGTATGTTTCGATAAATTATTTATATTTCCTTTGCATTAAGCACTAAAATTTACGCTTATATTTTCCTGGTTTTCGCATGTTAACATTAAAGGAGTTCAAATTGATTCCCATATTTCAACCATTTAACATTTCATTCATTATCCTAATAAATAAAATTAAATAACGGGGCGATCTAAATGAAAAACACAAATTTCAATGAATGCCTACAACAACTGTCAAAATGACCGCCATTATTCTTTTGCAAGCAAAGCAAACGATCAATGAGGGAGTCATGAACCGATTGCAGAAGAATTTGATTAACCGCAGAATTGATCGTTTCTTTCAGATGACTGACATCTGTAATTGTGTCTTGATATACAGAATCTTTAATGGCACCCCACTAGAAAAAATGACATGGGTTGATAACTGGTGAACGTGGTGGCTATTTCATCTTCTTCAGTTTTGGAACAACATGATTCAAAATCATATTGCAGTAATTTGTTTGGCTTACATTTTCTTCGAAGAAGATTTGGAGAAGGAATTTAGCTATAAAACCTGCCCAACCTGTTGCTTTTGGTGAAATCAGCGGCAACTGAATTGGATTGGTGGGCGGTGACGATCCCCAAACAATGCTGCTGAGTGTATTTACATGACCATGTAATTCATCGGTCCAGAGAACATTTCGTGAAAATTCTTTATCCTCATCAACTTTTAGAAGAAGCCAATCATCAAATTCCTTTCGAGCAACCTTTTTCACGTGCATACAATTGATGTACAGTTCGTAATTTGTATGGATATAGATGAAGACGATGGCGTAAGATCTTGTAAACTGACGTCTGCGATATTCCCACAGTTTCAGCAATTTGACATGTAGAAGATAATTACAGCTTTGAAGCATCTTTTGTTGAGTCAAGAACATCTTTAACTTCTTTCACATTGTCGCTTCCATAAGAAGGGCGACCGGTTTTTGGTAGGTCGAAGACTGACCCAATTGTCTCAAACCCATCAATAGTTCGCATTACGGTTGACTCATTGAATGATTTATTGTGCAACTTTTTAAATGTTTGGAACTTGTGTACTCCTTTTTGACTTTTGTGTACTTACTTTTGGACTTTTGTTATTTTCGCATATAACTGAATTATATGGATTATATCTTTCGTCGACAAACGTAACCTGTCATCAATTCAACAGAATATCAATGCAGTATCATAAATCCCAATGCATATAGAGCAATGTGACGTCAAATTTCATCAGCATTTATGTGATTGCTCGATTTACTGCTCGTGGAAGACATTGCGTTACTAAAAACTCACCCTGTACTTCCAATAACCTGCCGTTTCCCACAGTGAAATCATATTTTCAGTCACAAATCCTTGAACTGATGACAAGTAGAAAAAATTCTATGAGTAATCTCTCACCTGGTTAGCGTTATCTGGAATGTCGAATATCCTGCAATGAAAGAACCGAGACGCGTGAGCGACTGTTTACCGGATCCACCAACACCAACCAATAAGGCATGACCCTTGGGAGAGCTGATAATTCGGGAAATTTTCACCAAATGGGTCATAGCATCCTTGAAGAATACAAGGTCAAGTTTGCCGCCTCTGACAGTTTCATTGTATTGACCCATGAAGCTCAGTAAACGTTCATTCAATTGTTCCAAGCTTTCAATTTGCTCATAGACCTTCGGAGCATCGAGGTCAGCGTCATCAGCTTCTTCACCTGTTGGTTCAGGAGCTTCACGCAAGAAGTCAACAAAATAGGGCTCTTCAGCCATTGCTTTCGTAGCCTCTGGACCGCATTCTTCTTCAGCAGTAGCAACAAGTGTCTACAAGAGAAATATTTTCATAGCTCAGGTCTGAATAACATTTTTGAGATCCGTTTCACCTACAGTCTTATTTGCACTTTTATGTGTTACAGGTGTGATTACAATGACACCGATGCAGCAGCGCAACCCTCACATCTACCCATATATACTTAGATGCCTACAAGACACAAGCAGCGCGACAAAACACAGTCCAGATTAAGTACTTTTCCTTGAGACATACCAGTTCAGTCTCTGCACGGCCGGTAAAGGCCTCTGCATTATAACCTCTGCACCTCTACAACATTAGACCAGCTGACAATCTCTACCTCTGGCGGACAATGATGCAGGTGTCAAACACTGCCCCTACAGTGACAATTCCAAATTTCGAACGCTGCTCAGGCCTTATGAATGTCCTCTAAAAAATAATATGACGTGATTTCTTTCCCGCAACTATTAAATCAAATTATTTATTCATATTATCATCTGGCTATGAACTATTTCAATCCCCATAAAATTGGCTACGGCATAGATAGTTGAAATATATTTGGCAGACATATTTTGCAATCTTTTCATTCCCATGTAAATACAACTTGGCTTCTCCGTACATATTATATGTACAATGCACATCCAAGGTGCATTCTCAGAACTTGAAATTCAACTGTTTTAAATTTAATGTCAAAGATTGCGTATGGACATTCAATTATTTTACATTGAAACTTAATTACTCAAAATTGAAGCAAAAATTGTGTAGAAAAAACCCGTCATTTTTATCGACATGTCTTACTACTAACCTTTTCGAACCAGTCTTTGTCGATCATTTCCGTAAATCTGTCAGCAATAACTCGTGTACATTCGTGTTTCCAAAGACTCATCACTACACCAGTAGATGTGACAGTTTCAGAAATAGTGTTCAACATGCCTTGCCAGATTCGACTAAGATCACGCAAGTTGAACACGTAGTGGAATTTCGCTGGAGTCGGCAGCATCTTGACCTTTGTCCGCTGCCAAAGTCGACGTGTAGCAGGAACTAACTTTCCAATGATTGATCGAACTTCGCCGGGGAATCCTCTTTCAGAGCAGTAATAGCCAAGGCCGACGGTCATGAAAATCTTGTCGATTGAGGTGTTACTGGGCAATGTGCAGTTGAAGATTGCAAACTGACGCTTCAATCGCTGTGGGATGTCGTTACGACCTCCTCCAGGGTGGATCATCGCAGCGATGACTTGAATGTCGACGATATTGGTAAATTCACCAGGCTTCTCAAGATTGTAAAAGCCTTTCACCTCCATCATTTGTCGTGTGATCTCATTTGTAATCTGATCACCCCATTCATTGATAATTGGCATGTTGATGTCGTCAATGAAGACAGTCATCCTCTTTCCGGCTGGTGGACCGTACGTGGTACCCATTCTCTTGTCAACGTAACTTTCAATTGTTCTCTGAAAAGCAAAATAGGGAAATGAAAATAATGGCAAAAATGAAAATTTAGATGGTTGCGGTGGAATTTACTCGACCCGTGCCGTGATAGTGGCATGACAGGACGCCACAAAGGCAGAGCAGCGAGGCGACAAAATAGAGACCGTCGAGGACTAAGCACTCGGGCTGGAGAGATAGAGAGAGAGAGACAGGGGGAGCGACAGGACACGAGAAAAATAGTTTAGGGGCATCGTAAGTCGCATCACAAAATGGCAGTCAGCAGGTGTGGACTTGTCAATCCTATGGGAAAAGGTGCCCAGAAGCAGGTTGTGGCCTTTGCAACGACGACGTCAGAGCTCACAACGGATAGCAGAGGGATGACCAGATCTGCAGTTGCTGCGTAAGGAAGGGACTGGCGAACTAAAGTTCTCCAGGAATGGAAAAAGCAAAGATGAAAGCAACGACAGCCGACAGACATTGAAGACGGAAAGGAGAAGATAAGTGCCACTTCTGTCAAATCTTAGTCGGGGAACGCAGTACAATAAAGACAGACACACGCAAAATGAAAAAGGTCCTAAATAAAAAAAGAGACTAAATTATGGATGTCTTACCTGGAACATGTTGGGAGTTGTAGCACTGGAGAAGTTGAGAGATTTAGACATATGCTCCTCAGGATTGTACTTGGCACAGTAGCCCTTGACTATGACAGTTTTTGCAGTACCTTGCTCACCAATCAGCAAGACAGGCTTTGCTTGCTTTGCTACTAAATTGATAAGGAAGTCAGTTCTTGTGTTATCAACGTTAGGTACCAAGATGGAAGTATATTCGGGAGTATGGTCTGTGGGATAAACATATTCAGGCACTCGCTGACTCCAATGTTCCCATTCACCAGCTGCTGAAACCACGTACTCAAACATGGTTTCTTCTCCTTCACAAGGAGGCATTGGAAGGCAATTCAAGTCCAGGAGGAAAGTCTGAAGTTTCTTTCTATCGTCCAATTCAAGCAGAGCACCAAGTGACCACATGCCAGCGAACACGATTGCTTTCTCCAAGAAAGGAGCTTTCACGTCTTTCATATCATCACCATCTGGCAGCAATCCGTCGAGAACATCACACGCTTGGCGAATATAATTGCATTCAAGTACCTGGAAAAAACATCACGGAATTAGTCTTCACAGTTGCTCAGCGAAAACGATATATCAAATTCTCCGTAATGGAATTCCGCAAGGGGTAAATAAAAAACGATAATTGGCAAAATTCAAATGAGAATGCATCAACATCAGGATTCCGATAGTTATCAATGTAACATGCTTTCGACTTCATAACGTAAATCATCGTCATAGGAGGATACATAATATTTAATAGAATGAAATAACGGGCTTGACATATTTTTTTCTTTTTTTTTAACACCAGAGGAACCCGCAGAAAAACGGTTCATTCGCCTGATGATGACTGTCGGCGGCAGCTGAAAGGCCTCGATAAAGATAAAAACGAGAACAACATCGTTTTTCTGCGGGTTCCTCTGGTGTTAAAAAATATATATTTAATGTGTGCGAAGCTAACGCAGCCACTTTTAACTTTATACTTGAATTTCTTAAAAACGACTTCGACTTCGACTTTGTAGAAAGTGAGCCAGATTTATGATCAGGAGGCTGCAATTGATAGAGCAAAGAAGGTTTAGCGTGAACCGTCAGCGTGGCCTAGTTGAGAAGGTGCGAACTCGACTCCACCGCGGACTTCGGTTCGATTCATGGGTCAGGCGAGTGAATTCGGAAAATCAATGGTGTTGGTGTCTTTTATTGACTTAATCGTTGTCATTCCCTTTAGATACTCAATGTACTGCGACAGACCTTTGTTGTCAAGCACTTGTACCTAGTCTACATGTTAAATTAATGTACTCACTGACTGGGGTATAATTAAAAGTATCATAAATCAGTAAATGATTGAATGATATCCTTCTTATAAATCAGTATTAATCATTGAGTAGGCACTTACTGATCCTTTTCAGTATTTGCGCGCAATTTATAAGATTTTCTCACATTTTGCGGATTTGCACAGAATTTCTAAGATTTTCTTATTTTTTGCGCATTTGCGCAGCTGCGCAAGGTGTTTCAACTCTGCATATAAATTCCTACGTCATGAAAATATAATAAAACATAAATAACGCATAAAATAAAACGAATCAGATCCATGGATATTTAATAGCAAGACTGATAATTACTACTAATTATCAAACAATGCTGTATAAGCAGCGAAGTCACTAAGCGACTCAAGCTTAACAATAAATAATCTGTATGCATTTTTCAAAATTAAGGGCGCATGCATTAGATTTGTACTTTAAAAATTACAACTGTGTAGGAATGTAGCCATTCAACTACTTCAAAAGTTTTGTTTTCTGATTTAGTTCATTAGAATTACACTATGACACATCTGAGGCTTAATCAATGTCTTAAACATTCGCCGCTCTTTACACTCATTACTGAAATTCTGTTACATCTGAAATATATCGGCTTAAACGTCTGGTAACCTGAACTGTATAAGACCAGTGGCACTAAAAACTGAGCCTCTGTTACTCGTAGAAGATGGGTTTCTCTTAGTAAGAATAGAGTGCTTCTCTCACCGACGTAAGTACTGCGTACAGTTCAATGTTTGATTGTCCATAGATCAATGATCTTCACGTGCATCAGCACCAAACAATAGCGGGATCTGCATAAAAAGCTCGTCTCATTTCCTAAATATATCAATTCTATTGCAAAATCCTTCGCAGCAAACTGTGGAAATATTCTTTGATGAGGGTTTGATGACTTTATTTAATTTTGTAGAAGCTTCTAGTCAGAATTTCCCATAAATTACATGAGTAATTCAGAATCACACTTACTATGCGACTTTTCCAGCAAATTAGTCCGCCAAGCGACATAGAATTTTCTAAGAACGTTAAAAGAGAAAAATGGTTGGCTTTATATTTCACTATAACTTTCCTCAGAAAAGTGAAACTTGATAATAATCACTGTATTACGACTGAAAATTTTGATTGATCATTCATTAATGCAGACAGGTTGCAGATTGCTACTACATGTAATTACTATCCATGATAAGCATTCGGCTATTAACTCAACGACCAAATCATGACATTAATTAGCAGATCATCGCGTCATTTATCCAATGAATCAGGACATTCCAGGAAACTTTATGCCTTAAATTCGGAGGCGTTGACAGTAAGAAGGATATGAGGAAATAAAAAATCGGATCATTTCCAATCTAGCTCTTCTGTTTATGTTTCTCTTATCCGATGATTTATTTAGATTAACTCACTGTTATCTATGACAATCTATCATCAATGAATTAACAGGAATGAGAATATGGCAATAGCGGTTCGTTTAATTAGAAAATGGAATCCCTTTCAAGTTTGAAGGAATTGACCCATTCGCTTGGACAAAGAGTGCCATATATTTGATCTTGGATCTAAAATCAGCCAGCGCATTTCCGAGGAAATTTCTTATTCCTGGAGAATTAATTAAGTACAAAAACGAGTAGAGATCAAGCAAAGAAAAGAGAATATAGGCCTACTCTGCTCTACTTACGTCCATCTTTGGTAGCAGCGACTGCACCATAAAAGCATAAGTTTTACTGAAGAAAGACTCGAAGCTTCTATAAATCGTGTCATATATTGTCGGTGACTTCTTCAGCAGCCATCCACGAAGAATTGGGTCCCAATCTAAGATAGAGCTGGACATGAAGACCATACCGTTTCGAGAGACAGTAGCAGGTGAGGCGTTGTCGATGTTGTGGACTTCGAAGATGATTTTGCAAAGTGGGAACATCGGAATACGATCACCGTTGGCCAGTGTCAGTGTCTTGTTGTCATCAAGTACGGAGTTCAAGTTTTCAATCCAAATAGCATCGACTGGGCCATCAAGGACCAGCCAGATATGCTCACCCTGCAAATAGAAGATGGTACATATGAAATAGCTGATACTGTTCTTTCATTTCAGTGATGTTCATTCTATTCAATAAGATTGCAAACTGCAGAGTGCCAGCTCGCCCGGTCACATCGGCTAATTCAATGATATCCTCAACTATTTAAGCACAAAATTCAAGTCTATGGTAAAAGTATTATGTAAATCACCACATGTAAAAAATTGGTAAGACGTAAGACGCCCGAATTATCTACCATACTAATTTGTAATTTCTACAAAATGAAAAGCAATTGAGTTCGTGCCCTTTTCTATCATGAAATCGATGTTTGCTTGTTCGCTATGTAGGAATTTGTGAGACTTACCCACTTTGTCATTATCATCAATAACAGTAAAATATGAATATTACAAGAAAATGATTCATTTCGTCAAATAATTTTGTTCTGATTTGGACAATAGCAAATATGCCAGATTCTGCAGCATGAACCGAAAACACTAACGAACAATCGTGGTGGTGTCGACCCACTCCCTCCTGCTATTGGGAGGAGGTCCAGGGCCCGTCAGGTGTCCGGAAAACCAATCGCCCACTCTCAGCGGCGGATGAGCTCCGCGCACCTGACGGTGGCACCCACAGGTTCCAAAGTGAGAGCGTTGTGTATGTGTGTGCAGGAGAAGAGGTACTTCGTGTTGAGCGATTGAGTTTCACAAAGGGGGCAAAGAGGTGAAGAGTGGACAGAGGGGTTTATTTTGTGCAAGCAGTCTTTTAAAAAGGGTGATTTGCTTGTTATGAGTTGTGGCAATGTTCTGCGTGCGTGTGCGTCTGTCAAATGTTTGTTCTGATTTGTGAACTGCGGGGGGATTGGGTTTGTGACTTTATTGTTTTGCCTGTTCGTGAGGTATGTGCCGACGTGGTGGGTGCACAGAATTAAATATTTTGTTTATCTGCTTCGGTTTGCTAGAAGTGTGATTAATACGAAATGGACGGCACATTGAGGAACCTATTAGTTGGGCAAAAAGGAATTCCTAATACCTTACAGAGATAGGAAAAAAGTCGTGCGTCGCTTGCGGATTAATGTGAGTTCCAGCAAAGTGCTTCGATTGCCAAAATTCCTTCAGATTCGAAGACTTCAGATCATTGCCCACAAGTTTTCTCCATAATGTTGGCCCTTCCGATCATTATTAAAGAAAGTAGCAGGCGTACGAAAATTAGTTCACTTGATGATCCTCTCCTCGGCATTGCTCACTGTATAGTGCATACATTGAATCGAAGCCACGCATCAATGTGTGTTTTGGTATGTGCGACGTGATATCACAGCACGGACGCATCTCTCACTGGCTCTACTGTCCTCTGCTGACAGCTTATTGTTTGCCATTTCCAATAGCAAAAGATACACGAATTATCCATTCGAGAAGGAGCAAGTTTTCTAATTCGGTGATGTGACATTTCGATATTAAGATTACATATAATTCTTCCTTTCTAGGAAACCGAAGCGCACGCAGATGAATCTAATTCTGTGGGTGGGTGTGTGCTTGCTTCAATAGCTGTTTTGTTGTTGCGTTGGATCACTGTGTAAATGAGGGTGAATGGCACTTCCCTGTAATAAAACTTAGTGAGTTTTTGTTGTCTGAGAGGTGGTGATTGTTGCGTGAGGAGATGAAGAAGGTGGTGTTGACATTATTTTTTATTTAGAGGCTGTTTTGCGTGCAGTGTGAGATGTTCAGGAGTGGGGAGGACCAACAATCGTCCACGTGTCCATTGAAATTGAAAAGAAATTAGATAATAAGCAACGATTGAAATAAATGAAAGTATCTAGCTTAAACCGTGCATTAAATTACAATGAAATGAAGTCTCCATAACATAGAAGTTGTGATGAAAACCAAATGCCGTAAAAATGCTGACTATGACGACATTCTGCATGTAATCAATGCAAGTCAAATTATATGACCTAGACCTACCTTCTTTGCTTTATGCGTTCTTCTCCATAGTGTTGAGAAGATACCATCAGTCCAGTCATTGGTGGCCACATCGAGACGTCCAAACATCTGAGGTGCAGTAATAGCCTTAGGGTTCATCCTCATTTCTCGATGAGGTTCTCCACAATCACTCATGGCCTTCATCAAAACATTGATGCACTTCGTTTTGCCAGCTCCAGATGGACCCAGAGTCATCATTCCGTGACGCACACGTTGAGTTTCAAACAGTTGGATGAGTTTCAGAATCCATGCAGGATGGTGAATAAGGCTCATTTCGTGGACCTGATGATAATGAAATTTCAAATGCATGAGTTGAATTAAAGAACTAAAATTAAGACAAATTGAATAAAATTAAAAACCAAAATTGGAATAGAATCAGTTCATGTAACGTTCATATCAACATGTAGGGAGAAGTTTCAAAATTTTCAGTTGCATTGCCAGACAGCGAGATTTTCAAAACTTCGTTCAGAAAAAAATTGAGGCTTTAATGTCAATATGCCGCCATCGGCGCTTGGCTGTTGATGAAAATGTCCTACTTTGATTGAGCGCTATGATGGTGCCCCTACTGGTTCAAAAACACGAAGACTGGCGGCGTCGCATCATCAAATAGGCCTTGTGGACTCGAAAGCTAACATCCAGCAATAAGAATAAAGCTGATTTGGCGACGCGATATGATTATGTTTTGTGACTGTCCTTCATTTTTACTTCTTTTCTGCTTTACTTACTTCCTATTTAATCAGTAGTTTGTAATTTCTTAATCTTAGATTTTTGTTAATGATTTGGTCTTTCTAGAATTGTCATGATTTCAATTGTCTGTGATAATGAAGAGTAAATTCACTTGCGCATGACCATGGCGGCCGACGGTCGTTGAAAGCGCTCGCGCGAGACTAGTGTTTTCACTATACAATTTTGTCAACAAAAACTTAGAAAGAGACACCTACACTCGACGATTATTGGAAGAATATTGTATGATACAAGTGGTTAACCTAAACCTAGCGATCTTTTGGTCAGGAGGTCGAGTCCCGATAGTGTCACTTGAAGTTTGCGAGAAGGACAACGCTAAGGAAAAGTCTATGTCAGCAGTCAGCACCGTCCATGCTCCAGGGGGAGGGGTAATGACAATGAAGCTTCAAGTACTCTACAAACTACTTTTAGAGCGCCATAGATATTGTCATACAAGGAAATACAATACCATGGAACAAGTCTTACCTGTTTCTCGATGGCGCCTTCCATCTCTGGATAACCCTTCTGATCCAGCTGCATTCCTGGGAACAGATCATCAATCAAAGACATGAAAAGAGGTTCATCCTCGTCCACCAACTTGCTGAGATTCATGTCACGCAGAATTCTCATCACAATCATCGGCTCACTGTCCTGTGGATTCGCTCGTTTGAAGGCTCCCAATGTACGCAACACTGACAAGATATTCCGCAATCCGAAATCGTAGTGAACCTGCAAGTAGAAAATATTGAGTCAGTTATTGGTTGCCTTATTAATGTCTTATTGATTTTAATGATTTCGAACAATTTGAATTTTAAGGGATGTGAGATATTCCGGCCATGAACCACCGAAATGGCTATAAATACCATATTAGAGGGTTGGATCAACTTAGCAATGAACTCTGGACAATTCATGAATAGGCACTATTGTTTCAAATAAATGGTCATCGTAGTTTGTCAAATTTTGTGTCTAGAGGCGACCAAAAAACCCTTGATGTCAGGTAAAATAGCTCTAATGCTTGAACAATTTCAAGCCGCACCACGCCCCGTCATCAGAAGAATGACTGACTTGCATGCATTTGAACAAGTCTCATACCGGTCATGACAGAATATCAAACATCACAAAATACTACGTCATAAAGTTAAGATAACACATACTACTAACACAGTCAATTAAGTAAGTCAAAACGTTAGAAACCTGTATCAAAAGAAGAAAGAAACAACAAGATTACCATGAAGAACCAATGTCATGCTTCACCTTGTTGCTGCTGATGCACTACTTAGTCCAATAGACATCCTTCACGACTTGCCCTTTCCAAGACCAGTCACGGTCAATGACAGTTGCATTGTTGAGGCTAATCAAAATATCCGCTTTCTACCACACGTACAAAGTTGATTATTATTATTATTGTTATTATGTTCAGCCATTTCTGATCGGTCAACGTCTAACTCACGAATTGCGCGTACATGTTCTTTTCTTCTTTCTTCCTGTCACTATTAAAGTAGCAGTCTAATATTTCTATTTAACCGGCTTTACAGAACATATTTTTCTTTTACTTAGTGTAACTCTTCTTGCGTAGGGGTTAAGCGAGAGAATTCAAATACTTCCATGAACACACGAACTATTCTCAGAATAATTCTGTTAAATGAATCACGGGAATCTAGTTGAGATACTGAACATTAATGAGCGTAGCCCCGCTGCAGAGACTTTGTCAAAGTAATATATGCCTGAGACAAAGGTTGCAAAGAGATAGATGTATAAAGCAACTTTAAGACTTCAAATACCTTGAACTGAGATACTCAAGATGCATTATTTTAGATACCGTTGATTCAAAAGCACTTTTCCATCAAAGTTCAAACTTTCTTAATCACGTTAATAAGGCTGATAATTGAATCAACAGTGCTTTCTCGAGAACAATAATTTATGCAGATTAGAGATCAGTAGTCGTCGGAAATTTGTACACAACAAGACACAAGTAATTGCAGTAGAAACACGAACATCAAAGTCAAACTGCCCACATCTCACACGAAAGTAATATGAACGTCTTTTATAATAGCTTGCAGGAAATTCATCTAATACACAGAATTCAATACAAACGTTCAATGTAGAAGACCACTCCAGATTGAGGAAATTGTGACAAAATTACTCAACTTGGTTAAACTGCCAGTGATTGCCGTTACAAAGCAACAGACATGTGGCCAATCAAATACAGAGCTGTCAGCTCTTCCACGTGTTATATACTCTGAGAATATTGTCTCTTGTCGATGAAAACTCCGCTCCTGAAAATACACGTTCGTTTCTAGCTGACGTGGCACAAGTGGTAGTGCGCTCGGCTAAGGAGGCGGTTGGTTGGTCCATATATTGCTCAACTGTATTGCACCTCTAGCCAGTCCTTCTGTGCAAGTGAATAATGTTGCTATTTATCATTTACAGTCGTATGATGCAACTGCTCTGAAGTTTAATCCTTTTTATGATGCCCTTTATTAGCGAGTTTGCCATATTACTCGGTAATAAACCGCTTCGAATTTTGAATTTGAAATATATTGAATTCTTGATATGTTGTCTTAAGCTATGTGAGAATGTGAGAATTGCGTCAACACTAAGATAAAACATGACTCTAATTGTAAAAACACGGACACGACGATAATGACAAGATTCAACATTATACACAAAGCAAGATGGTAGATCGAGATGTCGCGAATGCAGAGCTCTAATGTAGAGTAATTTGATAGACATACATTTACTATTCCTACGTTATTCTTTGCGTAACATGCACATGACACGCATTATGCATCACACACGCATCATTTAGGAAGACGTCAATTGAAATCATAAAAGATCAACTGAGATCGAATGATTTAAAATATTTGAAACCCGCCAAGCACAATGCAAGTAGACTAGGCCACCAGAGTAACGCATTGATGAAAGTGGATGACCTTTGTGACAGCAATTAAAATGACCCTAAGTGCGAGTTTAGTAATGACTGACTTCTGTTAGCTTCCAAAAGAATCACGTAGGTAGTTTGAAACACGAAATCAGTATATTAAGTGAATTTTCTGCGCAATTATTGAAGGGCATTACATATTGCTGACTTTCCGTCCAAGCTAATGCATCAGTAACGATTAATGAATAATAAGAATACGTGAGCACATTCCGATCTAGTTTGACAAGGACATGAAGGTCTCTAATCGTTTTAAGAAGTCTGCCGGCGATGTTACCAGTCGATGTCATCATCAACCGTGGACGACCGTCACTGGTCATCATTTTCTCTTTATGTTACTCATTATCTATAAATGCGTTATTTGGTGCATTCCCGTGATACTCGTGATACCCGCATACTTAGTCAAGACAAATTACCTGTTTTGAAAGCTGCTCTTCGCACAGCTTGTACAAGGTGAAGAATTTCTTCGACAGTGGAACGTTCTGCATGAAACCACACGAAGCCAGCTTCACACGCATGATAATAGCACGATCAGGAACCATCATAGCTACTGTCCGGAAGTTGATTTTCAAATTCTCTGGCAATTCTTGACGACCGGCATAACCAGGATTCTGAAATACAAGTGAAAAATCATTTAAGAAATATATGAGTTCACTCGCTTCAGTCATGCTTTATTTAAATCATTATGCTGTCTTGTGATATCATGGCATAATCCTCTACGTGTTCTTAATTCTTCCTTGCATCATCATTGTATACTACACTACTGCAGTTAATAAAACGTTCAACATCACGCAATCAAGTCGTACTTGTATTATTGGCAGCATACACTGATCAAACTAATGAGTTTGAATCCCGCACAACGAAGAAGTATTGAGCGAGTTTATAAGGTTTCCTATCCACTTATTCACATCAGACAGGGGATATGGACCTCAAGATGGTAATATAACGGATGTTTATATATTACTTTGCAGTTATTGATAATAGACTGTCTTTGCTTGTGTTTTGTGAATGAGTATTTATGTTAAAGTTGTATAAATTTGCATTTTCATAATCTAAGCTTACCTGATAAGCAAATTATTGGAATAATAATTTGAATATGTTATTATTAAAAAGTCATTATCAGTATGTTTCTCGGGTAGCTAGCTATTCCGAAAACAGTGAAATTTTATTTTCTGAACTTATATTACTTTTCACAAGGATATTTGTGATCATGCTCGCACAATTGTATACGTAAATGAGATAAAGCAGAATGTAGAAAACCTCTGCATGACTGCTACACCAACTTAATTGACAAGAATGGTCACCGTTCACTACAATAAAAAATGATAAATTATGAGCCTAAATGAATTATTCTATAATGAATAATCATACAGATAAATTAATAAAAACTGCAGCAACTTTCTTTATTCTTAATTGATATTAGCGAGTGCTGTAATGACCGACAATTACTCATGACAGCCTTCAAAACCCTTAAGAATATTTGCCTACAATTCTCATGTCTGGTTGGTCTGTAGAAATGAAGATGGAAAGTTCCTCAGACACTGATGCTGCAAGGCTCAGAGTGGAGAAACGAGCTAAATTCTTAGCTCTGTGATCAACTGATCAGTTGAACTTTATGCATCAATGAAGGCTTATCAGGAATGGCATCTAGCAATGAACATTAAGACACAATGACGTGGCATTACAACGAAAATCCTATGACGGTAAATAAAGATATGAATTAAAAGACATACAGCCACGATAATTCATAAATTATCTGTTCGAGCGCTTAATACACTGACTTTCCCTGCCCATAAATCTTGTGAAAATATGCGAACCGGGCGGTCATTTAATATAATCATTTATTAATTCAATACCGGTAAGGAGATTTTTGATTCATCCCTACCTAAACCAAGGCATAAAGCCATGATATCAAGATAAGGTGGGACAGCCTTCGCACACCTGAAACTTTCATCAACTTAGGGTAAACAATCTCTAACGACAACGATGGTTCCTCCCGAGGTGGACAGACTCGAACCCTGGGCCTTCGGCACCTCCGTACAGAAGTGCGGCCCTTAACCAACTGAGCATTCCTGCCATCTTAAGGGATTAATCGATTATACCCGACCATGTAACCCAAATCGGTCTAGGCCTTAGTTCCATACCTAGTAAAGTGGCAGGCGTCTCGCTCTCCGAGTTTATTTTCGACATCGATAAAGATTTGAGAGTGAAACCTCCGCATATCTGAACTGTCATAGTGCAACATTAGTGCCAGAAGAAAGTATTTTTTTTTCACAATACATCGCCAGTAAACCCCTTTTACAGAGTGAAGATTCAGATGTAGAATATTTTCGTTGCCATCATTTGGCCATTCAGAAATATGTCAAGGCATCGTCATGTTACATTATATTTTAGTAATTTTAACATTTAATAACGATTGCAGAATACAAGTAAGCCAGGGTGCTTGCGAGGCCTGTGCACCATAAATTCTCGAGTGGCGAAAGATGAAGGAGTCAAATTATCACAAGCACAGTTTAAAGATTGGTAAAATTCATAGACATGATTTCAAGTTACTTATTCCTCATCATTGTAAAAGCAAGCAAAACAACTTGCCCCTGAAAATGAGACAGATGACTCTCGCAAAACTTTGCCTTATCAAGTATTTTTGTATTGTTATTATTACTGCATTCAAGTAATCTCTGAAGAATTTATTGATTCATTCTATAATTTTTGTTGTCAAGCTTCCCAAAGAACTTGTTGCAATTTCTTGGAGACTTCTGTCTATGGTAAAAATCAAGCTGGGAGCCACTAATATTTTCATATAACTATGGCTTCATGAAAATGCAAATAATAAATTCTTTTTTTGATCATTTAACAATGCGCAGCATTTTTCTTGTGAAAGATGAATGGTGATATCAACTACTATATCATGAACACAAAAAGAATTTCACAATGAACCCCTGTAAACCACAGTGGGCATAAATTTGGGCTCGTAAAATTCACCGATAGAGTCGAGGATGTACTGCATATTCTCTTAGGAATATATCTATGTCTCTGTCCACCTAAACTAAAATCCTGGTTACGTGCATCATTACTTGCACGTGCAACTAATGAGAAGGATGAAAACGAGAGATCTGGACAACTTATCTATTTAATTCAACATAACATACAATATCATATACTTCCAACATCATTCAAATCTATTAATTCTGAATAGGACAGTAAGTCTCTTAACCAATCTGATGGGCACACTCAAATCATGTATTGCGTAAGTAAAGCAATCCTCAGTCGTAACGAAGCAAATTCCTCACCGCATGCAAAGTGAGACAGCTTAGAATTTAAGATGCTACTAAAAATTGCTGAACAGTATAACGAACTATTTTGTAACATAGACAAAGGTTTTGTAATTTCTCAAGTTCGAGTGCTCCCATGACGAAACTAATTTTTTTCGATCATTTCGGTCGCTTGAAACATCGGAGGCAAATTATCAAAGCGTTCAATAAACGTCTCATATAACTACGAGAAAAATTGAATGAAGTTGTTTGTGTTGAATAACGATATTCTGGAAGTCTATAAGCGGAAGAAGAAGTGTATAATGAACATGCATATAAAATTACATATAAACTAATAGATTACTTTTCTTATGGCAATACTAGTACATGGGCTACACCTTGCTTTCTATCTCTGACGACAAGTTGCATTTACCTCATGCAATGCAAAACATGCAATACTACTGTGACATTTGCTGATTCATAAACATTTAAACTAAAACTACATGTAACAATGGTTTCTGCTTTCAGCATGCAAAATACCTTTGGACATATTGCTGACATATAGAAATGATAAGAATTTATTTATTGAATGTAAACAAAATTTTATATCATCAGTAAAATTAACTTCACTTGTCAACATTTTTTCTTGAACTTTATCCAGATTTAAGAAATTAGTTTGTGCTGTTCATCGCATATTACCTTTTATATTCAGAATTTCATGATTTTTTGCTGTCTAAGAAATAATACAGCAATCAACTATGATTTAGAGGAAAATTATGAACACAAGTTAATTACTTTACACATCATGACACACAAATGAATCATACTCGCATTTACATAAATGATTGGATTACGAAATAATTGTAAAATTAATTAAATACTTAGTTAAAATTAAAATTAAAATAATTAAATACTTAAATATTTAGGAAAATGCATACTATGCATCTACCAATGGCAAAGTGCAGCCGGTTCAAAGGTCTATATAGAGATCAATAATGCGAAAAATGTCAGCTTTCTCTCCCGAGTAATTTTAATGCCAGCAAGTTAAATACGAGTAATTACGAATAAAAAATATATACACACAGCTGACGTTTCGGGTCCGGACCCTTTCTTAAGGCAAGGCAACAATAAATCTTATGTATATAGAGATGTCTTTTTATGCTTCTTATTGACCTTCAGACTGGCGGCAGCTTGCCACGGTGAACAGACCGCCATAAGGCGCTGTATGCCGAAGGTATTAAATTTTAAACTCCATTACGTTTGATTTACGCACAGGTGAAGTTTGTCGAGAGAGAACACATCCTTTGTTCTGCCCTTGGACACTTTCGCAAGCATGGCTAGCATCTCCTGCCGTTTTGTCAAATAAGCCCATGATGAAGACTGACAGAAACAGTCGCATAGACTTCAGTGGGCATAAAGGTGCTAAGTGATTGAATTGGCACTGTCATTCAAATCGCTAGAAATCCGCGAGATTTAACTTAGCGGTTTGAGTTATCTTTGCCACACCATGCAGCACACTTCTTTGAGTTGCTGAATAGCATCCGACGGATTCGTTTTGGATTGATTTTGTTCATGAAGGAAAGAAATTGTTAGCCTATAGGCCTTTTCCTCGAAGAAGATAAATAAATGCTATATTCCTGCATTCATCTTTATCTAGGGCATAGAACTAACTTTAAATCTACGCATCTATCTTATGCTACTACTATTCTCCACCAAGTTCAGACCTGTACATATTCACAGTGCAAGCCAGATGATTTCAAATCATATTCTATAAATGTATTCATACAAAGCTTATGTATAAAAGTAGCATTATAGGTGATAAACAGAGAAATGGTAATAACTGAGACAGTTCCAACCATGGCAACCATTACGGCCAGTCCTACCATTCACCTGTTTGCTTATGTCATTAAAACTCAAAAGAAATATCTAAATATACGAATAAAAGAAAAACATTGTATTGCATTAGATGAATGTAACCATAACCATTAAATAAAGTTGTTTTATCAATTGAAAATGGAAGCAGACCTGAATAGCCGCATTTTCATCCAATATAAGGAATCATCCGCAGGCTGATCCACATCTCCCAACATCGACAAAACTCATTACTAAACATGCAGCCATGCCTGTAGTAAATTTGAGATGGGTAAATAGCATATTAAGTTAATGTCGTCGGGTTTTCACTGAAGAACTTTTTTATGAAAATTAAATAGACATTTGTCAATTGCAATTTCGCAATCATTGGCTTGATATCATACTTCTTCACATCAATTCGAAATCGCATGAAAATTGACGCCATGGCTTCTGCTAAGACTTCTTCACGTCTTCTATGACCCGGTGCTGCAGAAATACGCAGTAGAACACTAGAGGTACCTTCCTCATTGATGCCAGCCATGCCTGCGCGCACGCAGAAGAGTTCCCTTCTGTCACTGCGTGTGCCCTTCGAATCCTTCTTCGTTTTGCATCCACATATTTGTGCGAAATGGGATTCTCTCGTCTCGCATATCTCAAAAACAAATTCCGCAACAGCCTCAATGTTTTTTCAGAGCTTCGGTTGCAACTTTCTTCGAAGATGCCTCATTTTAGAATGCTGTCCAAACAGGCTCATTTTGTCATTGAGGCGCAACTTTTCTGTACGAACGTTTTAATAAATGTACTTAAGTTCCATTCCGATGCTGGTTTCTTTTCACTTCACCATGTAGATACGCCGTCGGAGATGATACTTTGTCGTAAATGTAGGAATAGTTATGAGAATGTGGTAAATTATGATCAATGCCGATAACTGAACATCGGAGTTCACGTCGAGTAGCGTCGACAAGTTTATAGTGGGGCGCGAGGCAGCAGCTAATAATTTCGGGGGGCGAAAAATAGTCTGAAAACCCCCGGTATAGCGGATATAAAGCTTAATACAAAGTACTTTAATAACTCAAATGTACAAAAATTTCTATTGACAATTATTGATATCTTGACCTTTGTGGTTAGAGAATTTGAAATACACAAACTCTAAAATCAATTTTGATTAATGATAGTGAATAATCAATCAACTGTTTTGCTGCGTGAGGTTTATATAATAAGTTAAAGATGCTTTTTGTTAAAAGTTGTGAAAATCGTGTATTTTTCATGTTGCTATCGCTCATCGTTGTAAAAATGCTTTTCCTAGAAACATTCTATTTAAGTGGAATAAATTCAACTCATTATTTAACTTTGACAACAACATAAACGACGGCATCATGAAATTGGTGAATAGTTTCGTGAACATTGAATTACAAAATCATTACCCGATGAACTTAACACACGAAATAGTATCATTCATGAGTTATTGAGTTGAAGAGTTTATGACGATTGCAGAGAACAAGTTGGTCAAGATTCTTATCAATAGGCTATTTCTGACCATCTGTAAACTCTTCAACTTATATCTTTGAGAAAGTTGAAACGTCGATATTCATGCATCAGATCATGCATTTACCAAAGCAAGTGCAAACAGCTGACTTATTGGCTGATGTTTTGGCACTTCGAAGAAAAGTTTGTGATGCATTCATAAAATGCCATAGATATGAATCTATAGGCTTGATGATTTCTACCTGTTTAGGATTTGTCTGCCGTTAAAGAACAAACATTAAAAATAACTGCGTCAAAAGATGTTGAACTTCATGAAATTCAAAAGTAATTTCAACAGGAACTAACAGCAATTGAAGAAACATGAGCAATGATGAAATCACGTCTGCATTACCATGAGATTTTCTGATAAACAATCTCGTACGAGGTAGGAGACAGTAAACTACAAAAGTGTCACGAATATTTTGAATTGTGAATTAAACAAACAATACAGTATAACCCACTTATAACGGACTCGCATACAACATGCCCTTCAAGGTGCGAACTTCCATTGCTATCATGCTAATACAGCTCCCATATAACGTATTTAAGATGGGAGTAGAAGTTCACAGAGCTGTTTTTCGTGTCAGTCAACGCAATATTTTACACGTAGAGAATATGTTTGAGATGAAACTTTAACGTCATTACTCCCCGATATTGGAGGCTTGGACGGTGCTGTCATGTAGTCAGACTTTGATCTGGAGCGTTGTAGTACGTTTTGCCAGGATGCCCTTCCTGTCGACTTCTAATGAGTTTCGGGGCTCGACCTCTGTACCAAAAGATCACTAGGCCAACCACTTAACCACTGTGCCATGGAGGTTACTTCTGGTTCATTGGATGCACCTGCTGCCAAGATATGTGCACACAGGACAGAAGCTTGTATCCATTCATCAACTATTACGATATGAAACAAACATTTCACATTGCGTGTGAGGGTGCATTTTTCATCTCAGCTTAAAGTGTTTATCGTTGGCATCTAATGAACTAAATGTAACGAAGCTTGTGCTACCAGCAAGCCCTATACAGCACTTGATTGACATGCTAGAAATACTTCAATTGTACTGTAGTTTCCGCTAGGTTAAAGCACCTTGCGTTGAAAAATACACGCAACCGTTTCGACACTGAGTTCAAGTACGTCTTTCGAGTACATCATAAGTGGGTATTCTGTATTATCAAATATTCTCTTCTAATTTTGATATTTGAAACCATGGTTCAAAATTGTAGCATGTGAAACTGAAATTTAAATAGTGAGAACATGATATTCACTATTTTTCTTGAAAAATTAAGTTTATTAAAAGTCCTCAAATTTTTGAAACTGAATTGTATATCCTAAAAAGCGCGATGTTATATATTAGGGTGCGGCGACTTTGATTTTTCTGTTTCGATCGAGTTTCTCATATATTTAAACTCCACGACGAGATCTATAACAAATTTCTGAACTTGCACGTAGAAAGTAATTTGGGAAAAGTATTGGACAGAAAGAAATAGAAAACTTTCATTGGTATTCCATGACTAAATTCTGTGGAATGTCTCCTGGCGATTTTATGCATTAGCTTTAAATGAATGAAAGAACAGTGAACAGAACTGTAGTGGCTGCTCAATCAAGGTGGAAAACTTGAAATACTACATGAAAGATGAACTACATGAATATTTTTGAATCAAAACAGAAGCAACACAGACCGTTTTAAAAAGAATTGCATGATAGTACAAAATTCTTTCCTCTGAAGCTCTGCTTCAATTTTAACAAGTGTTGTGTTTCATAACCTTGTGTTCTGTCGATTATTGTGTCAAATATTTAAATTTCTTGACTGGTTAGCTGTGGCCAGCAAGCTTCACAAAAGGAAATTGAAGATTTTCTTTGACACAATGTGAAAACGACGGGCTTCTTTTATTGAACATTGACTGACGGCATGATAAATCAGCTATCTCAAGATGAATGGAAATAAAGATTATGTGAGCATACTAAAAGACAAACCACGATTTATTGCAAGATTGCTTCTCAAAAATATCTGACGCATCTTATTCATTGAAGAAGGTCAATTTTAATAAAGTTGAGACTGCTCGAAAGGCTAAGTCTCATATGTTAATTTTATCAGACTGTGCATATTATTGTTGTCAGACATTGGATCGATTGTTGTCGACGTACTTAAAGCTCATAAATTTAGTCATTTTATTTGCCGATGTAAATAAATTGTGAAGCGGACTATGTGTTTATCGGATGGCTTCTCTAAAGCTGAAAAACTGTCAATACAATTTTAAGACATCCATAACAAGCACTGTGTTGAAATTTTGAATTTGTAATAGCGATTTTGGAATATCATATATATTGATTTCAGAATCATTCAAATGAGCATTTAATTTTCGACGAGAAGCATCTGAATAATCGAATCAAAACTTCAAATTTTACATCTTGATTGATTTCAATTACTTTGTCTTCAATCGGCGCTTGGTTTCGATCGATTCAAATCGCTGCACCCTAATAGCTATAAATTAAATTTACATGTATGCTTATAATAATACAGTAGTAAATAGTGTGGAATGAGACGAAAAACGCGCGCGCATGTAACTTCAATAAATAAACAACTGGTTTGGCGTGAAATTGTGATGTTAGGGCAAAAGGGTGAGAAACACATGTCGTTCCTGTTGTCGCTTCAGTCTCTGTTAAGCATGAAATTTGTTGTCATTAAGGCAGATTATTGAATTTCATACCAATTCTGTTTTAGTGACTTGAAAGTGCATGAAAAATACGTTATCACAGATTTCTAAAGCCACCAAATTATAAGAACCACATTACATCGGCTGAAAACCTAAATAAAATTGGTCAATAAATTCGCAAAATTAGTTTCACAGATAACTGACGATCGATTTTTGATGATGTTCGTACTTACCATTGTCAAGAAAAGACCAAATTCTGGATCCATGTCAACAACATCGCCATCGGTAAAGATGAACTGATTCTTTCGCTCCTTCTTGCAGTTCAAAACGATTGCAATTTGCTGAGCAGCGACGGAAAGTACAGGCAATTCGATACGATTGAATTCATCAAAGCAACCCCAAGATCCAGATTGTGCCAGTCCTTTGTAAATACGACCCAAACCTCTGTAATCCATCTGATCGGAACAATTGAAGACGACCACGAATTTACCAAGACATCGACCCATGTCTTTGGTGGTCTCAGTTTTTCCTGTTCCGGCAGGTCCTGCAGGAGCACCTCCAAGTGCCATACCAAGAGCTTGTGACAGCGTGATGTAGCACCTGGATAGAAGGATATTTGCAAGATTAAATGCATATTAAAAATGTGATTATGTTATTAAATCGGAATTAATATAACAATATCGATTTAATAATATGATTTGCAAACAATTCTTTGATGTATATTTAATGATTGAAAATATGATTAATTTAATAATATTCTCATACGATGATGAAAATCATCCCAGCAACCATCTATAATAGAATATAATGCCTACTAATTTTAATTATTAATTGAAGTTGTCCTGATGAGGACTGATGACGTTCTCCAATCTGCAAGTGTACAAATGCAATGCGGCTGTTACCATTGGATTTATCAGTTCTTAAAAAGAACTCAATGGAGCTTTCTCGTGGCAACGAATTAAAATTGATCAGCTTTGGCCAAACAACTGGTAGAAATGGAAATCTTAAGCCCTGTGACACTACTCACTCTTGATGTTAACATGCTGCTACCGTGAATTCCAAACACTGCCGCATACACTCTCAAAGCAGACGTCTAATATACTGTACCGACTACAGATGCTGGTATTGGAAACAGCGGTTAAGGAAATTAATAATGGACATTATAAAACAACAGGAAAGCGATGGATAAAATTTGGAAAAGTGGAGGTAAAACATAGAACTACAATGATACTACTGCACCGATTACAAGTGAACTAATGTTACACTATAACTGAGACTACAAACGGTGGATAATGGAAAGTGGATAATGGAGGCAACCAATAGAACTACAATGACACTCTACTACACCGAAAACAATCTAACTATGCACTTTATACCTAAGACTACACATGGAAAACACTATTTCTTCACTTCAATTTGTTATCACCAGTTTCTTTATCTGCCTATAATATTCATGGAATCCAACATTTCTTCATTTGTCTTCATTTGTCTTCATCCACAATGATATGATTTGAAATACAATACCTCGACCACTACTTCAGCTACCGATTAAGGGATATAAAACATAATACTGCAGTCCGTCAGTCATCAGCAGGTACTCGTCTAGTTGTGTTTCGACCCCTCACCTGAACACTCAAACCCGGACGAGCGGGATCCCACACATAGTGCCTGACAAAATAACCAATAGGCAATGATATGTCAGGAAAAATATGTCAAAAAGATAAGTCAGACTTATGCAAATGTTACGTTTCCCACATGTAAACTCATTCTGTCATTAAATTCATCCCATCAATAAATACAGCATGCTTTTTGTGATCCGCACATGCAAACAAATCCTGTTCATCAATCTTTGCCTTCTTCGATTCCCACAAGTAAACAGATCCTGTTCATCCTCGATTCCCATAAACATGCAATCGTAGTGTGATAAATATACAGTCCGTCTTTTCACAAACTCCGCCTCATTCATTGGGACTTAACAATGAGAGCTCTCTCATCTCCCTTAAGCCACGTTTAGCGCTCTGCATTCTCTCTTTACCGCCCCCGAGAGTGTTGACAGAGTCTGATTCTAAAACGTTAGAAATACTTCTATACATAAATTTCCTTCAGAAAATATGAAGAGATAAATTAAGCAAATTGAATTTTGTGGATAATATTCACTTTGCATCCACGAAGAAATCGAATTGCTGAGTGATATGAATCTTAAAAACAAGATGAGATGAATAAATGACTCACCTATCCGTCAATGGTGTGATTACCAGACGATCCGTACACCCAAGGTATTCGTTCTGATAGATGGCGTCGACATCTGTGATACTGACAACACATTGATCATTATCTTCTTTGAAGTAGAATCGAGACTGTTTCAGCCACTCAAAGTCACCAACTGACCGAACGTGGAGACGACACTGCAACCAAAGTAGAAAATTAAAACCAGAAAATATTCAGAAAATCTTTCCTCATGATTCCTTTGATTTAAGTAGAGATAACCCATCAATACATGCTGACTGATCCATTTTGGCCAATTGAATTCAGATATTTGCATAATAGAATTTACATATAGACATAATGAATGTTTACATTAATATACTGGATGATGCAAAAAACAACATATCTTTAAACGTTTGTAGCAGGGTATATGTTTATTGCCTCTATGCTGACATCACAAGCAATTACGTCTGTGGAGTCAACTGCGTACAACACTGCAACAATAGGATGATCGTCAAGTTTCGCAATTGGGATTCTCTGGTGCTTAAAATTGAACATAATGCAGATTTCCCATGCCATTTACAAGTAAATCTGCTACGTCGGGTGTGTTGAAGACATTGTAATGCTTGTGATTATTAATTAATCACTGCCGAAATGACAACCGTTTCGGCAAATTTCGGAGACCTACGTACAACTCATTCTTGAAACGATGCCACGACTGTATCGAGTTAGGCGGCGGGCCAATTGAAGGCTAATTTTCTATAGTGTGGGTAATTAATACGAGTGGTACAAAATAATGGTCTTAGGATGATCACAAAATCAATTGCAAGTCTCATACAAATACATTGGTGCATTAGAAACATGAAATATGAATTCAATATTGAGTGTATGCCCTCGGACAACGGCCGCTTGAAAATAATGCGCATTTTTGCATCACCATGTATTATATAATATATTATATGTCATTATAACATAATAGCTCCAGAGTGAAAGTTCAAAGTGAAAATTTTAGTTTGAATTGAGAACTTTCTTATTTTGTATGTCAGCAATGACATTTCGCAATTTATTGATAACTTAATAAGGCTACTAAGAACAATGATGTGCAGTTTCGCCTCCATTACACACACGGCTTCTTCATTTCCTAGAATAGTATTGATGATCCTTAAATCTCGTCCTTTGTAACCAGTGCTGCAAGTGGATCCGCAAAGGATGTAGTGATATGTTTGTTAGCCTTCCTACCATTAACCAGGGATTCGTGTGCCGTCTGTTTAAATCAGAGGACTCTTCAATTACCTTCCGTTGATCGATGCGGTGTACGAGGCCGGAAGCTTGAGAAGAGGGTTCCGTGGGTGTGGCAGATGGTAACGACTTGGCAGTGACAACGAGGGTAAGGAGTGAGTTGAAGAAGCTCCACGAACCCTTGAAGTTATGCGGCGAAGTATGCTGATTTTGTGTAAGAAGTGGGATGACGAACGGAGAGGGAAGCATGGGTGATGAAGAACAGCCACAAAAAGCTTGAAATGACCGAAAGTACCACGGCGATAAGGATATGCTGGAATCAGTAAGTGAAGAAGGGCTGAAGAACTTCGATGGAAATTGCACTTGGAGAAATTTTGTGCATCTCAGTCAGATTTCGTGTCGTTCTCGGATCCGCTTGTTACGGACCAGACTGGAAGTAGATGAACACAGAATGGTTGTAAACTGAGTGGGAGGACAGAAGATCCTGCACTGCAACCCTTCGTCCACTACGATCGAGTTGAATGAAGCCGCGCTACTTGGGGACCAGTGTTGCGATTCTTGAGGTAGGACAAAAAAACAAGCACATGATTAAAAAACGCGCACACATGTTTGATTGTTGATACGCCATAATAAGAATTTCGACGGTCGTATTTCAGTCAATACGAGGATTTCCAACAACGTTTCCGACTGTATCCGAATGCAGGCAGCTACCTCAAAGAGAGGAGAGGATAAGAGCCATGTTTTGTTTCTTTACATATGACAAAAAATATGCGCTCATGTTTATCAATTCCCGGATGCAGGACATCAAGGATTTTCAAAAATTCGCATTTTCTACGAAATGCTGAGACGAATTCAGACCAAAAGCTATAAACGTCAATTAATGTTTTTCGTATTAGATAGTTGTACAGTTATACCAGCATAGGCCTGTAACTGGATCGATAGTAGAAATATGAGTCAAAACTACCATGATGATATTGAAAACAATGCATATACGAAATGGGGAAGAAAAGCAAGAATCTTTAACAAATCAATGAACAATAAAAGTTGATTAGCCACATGAAATAAACATTCGAGCTTTGCATAAGCAGACTATGCGCAAACAAATACTTCATGTAGGCTTTCTTAATTCAATACTTCCTTCAGAAATGAAGTATCTAAATGAGCATTAAAACAACAATAATTAAAACTTGAGTTGCATCCTCAATTGAAACATGGGAACAGACCTGAATAGCTGCTATTTCATCCAATATCAGGAATCATCAGTAAGCCTGGTTCACATCTTTCAACATCTACACAACTCTTTATTTATTATTTAAAGTTACAACCATGCCCGGGCATATTTGATCCAAATAGCATGTTATTGAAATTTCGACGAACATTCATTAAATATCACTTTAAACACACTACTGGCAAATCGCCTAAGTTGTGTGCCTGCAATAATTAATAAATGCTGCTTTTTGCAACATGTTTTTAATATTTCATTAATGTTCATCAGACTACTCAACCCTCATTCTTTAATACGCTTCATTGGTTTCATCTTCTTGAAGAAAACATAGGATATTCTTTGTTAACATGGTGCTGTGATTTTTCTTTTCCTTGACTTTATTTGTCTTATTATCAGGCTACTTGAATGTTTTTAGCAGTAGATAGTGATATGCCTTTGACCATAGAAATCCGATTTATTTCATTTGTTTAAGTAACATTACTAGAATGGACAGCTGGGGTTTGTTGACGGTTAAGAAATGACTCATAAATGCACCGTTGCTATGGTCACGACTTAACCACGGCGTAGTGTTCTGCGATATTGTTGTGGCCATTCTAGTCTAACTGACGCGCAATAATATTAATCGGATTTCTATGCCTTTGACTTTTACTTCGTCTAGCAATTCTTAGTTCTCGTGCACTGTTTCTGTGATAGTTGTTTACTCTCTGTGTTGTTCATGATGTGTCTCTCGTTGGCATTGATTGTCAGGCCCTTGAGAATGCAGTACGTCGTATTGTGAAAGTACTCAGGCAAATAAAGATATTGAGCTGACCATCAAAAGTTTTTCGGCTCCTACCACGATAACAAAAAGTTTGTATTGTACTCGACATGAGCTCCCCCTACCCCATTGTCTGGGATCATGGGATTGTTAAAATAAAATATAGAAATAAACAATGTATCTAAGTGACTTACCAAGTCATCGAAAATATCTTTCTGATGGACGTGAATGGTGATGAGAGTTTCAAATTTCGTTCTCTCATTCTTCGTCAAATCCTGAGTTGTCATATTAATCAATTCATTGAGGAGATCAAGAAAATGCTGATTGGTCGTTTGCATAATCTTCTTGTCCGTCTTTGCTTGTGACAAGGCGTCCTCAGAGTCTCTGGTCCAAATCATTTGAACGCCAAGTAAACCTACTTGTGCAACATAATTCAGCTCAAAGTCGATAAACTTGAAGTTGGGTTCACCAATAGCTATGGCAGCCGATCGAATGACCGAGTGGATGGATTTTCGAGACACTCGCAGCAAGTCTCCCAACCACACCTCGACATTTCCCTGTAAAGTCAGTGGAACATCAATTTAACATCAATTTTGCATCGTGTGAATTCAGAAATTTGTACCTGGGCCATTACGGATTCATCCAACGGAACTTCCTCTCCTTCTTGAGAATTGACGGCTAAAATCTTGTCATAAAACTTTTCGTCGAATGTAACGGTCTTGGTGTTGTCAAAAATACTCAACAAGTGGGCCTGTAAAGCGAGAGAAAGCATTTTAGATCATCAAATGTCGTAAGGTTGAGGAGTTCATGATGATGATAGACAAGATATTGTTGCAAACCACAGTAGTTGGTCTACGTGAACGCGTGAAGTTTATAAAAAATGAAACAAACGCAAGATAAAATTGTCATGCAAACGATGCGCGATTGATCGGACTAGAACCTTTGACTTTCGATCACCCAGGTTTGCTAAGAGATGGTGTTCTAACCCATTGACAGGCGATTGTGCGCAACTAACGTCTTGAACAAGATCTAATCTTCATCATCACACATCCGTTGGAATAATCAATGTGTCATTATTACACAGGCTATGTGGTCTCTGTGGCACAGTGGTTAAGTGCTTGGCCTAACGATCTTTTGGTCCAGAGGTCGAGCCCCGAAGGTGTCATTGGAAGTCGGCATGAAGGGCATCCGGACTAAAAGTACTACAACGCTCCATAAGTCTGACTTTGTCAGCACCGTCGAAGCCCCAAGTATGGGGAGTAGTGACGTAAAAAGCTTCATGTTGTGTTAATTGAGGCAGATAGCCAAGGGTGATTTTAAAAATCATGTTCTCAAATAGGATAAAAAAACACAGAAGTAGAAATTAATACTTTATCAAACTAAGAATGAGATACTACATGACCGAACTTTGTCATTTAGTAATTCGGGAAATGAAGTTCAGTGGAATGTTATGTCGTCAATGCGAAATCTCAACATGCACGCATTGCATGTATAAATGAAACAACGCTACTGTGCTCATCACAAATTTTGTGCTGGTTCTTTTGACGCATAAATTTATAAAATCACCCAATCGGCTACATATGTGCGTTATGACGTCACCGGCCTCCAATGAGCTTGGCTCTTTTTACAGATCATAACTGCTGTGCGTTGTGAATTCATTTGATAGTCACTTTAGCAAGTGCATCGGATGAAATGAGACTTTTCAAAGCAAGTTCTTCCTTCGAAAATCTTGTCTCCATCCCTGCAATGTGTGATTGGACTATTTAATGCATTTTGTAGGATATGCCTCTGGACAAATAGTCATTGGCTGTCAGTCAAAGGAATTGGAACCAGCAGTAACACAGAATAAAAAATTGTTTCGATGATTTCAAAAATCACTCTTGGTTATCTCAGGTGCAGACACAGACACAAAAATCATTTCCCTTATAATTTACTTTTAAAAAACAAGTACAAATGGGTCTTAACTTTATCATTCTTTCTTCTTAACATCCAAAATACAAATATAAAAGTAGTTAATCCAATCGTGCTACTGATTCATCGACTCTATTTGTGGCATGATTTACTGCACTGCAAGCTGTGTATCAGAAACAGTAACGACGACAAATACTTTACCTGAATGGTGTGGGAATCAGAAGCTTGACCGAGGATTTCGAGTAGAGCAGGATCTGACACGAAGAAGAATCGTGGGAAAATCAAACGTTTCTTCTCAAGATATCCTGTCAAAGATTTCTGACACAACTCAAGCTGCTCAAGTAGATGGGGCAGGAGTTGTGACAGCATTTCATCTCCCATGCAGCATTGGACGACGTTTGGCATTTCATGAGCTCTTTGCATGACTCGCTGCCAACTCTTATCGATGTTACCGAATCGCTTGGCTTCCTGAAGAGGAATAAATAATATGTAGAGCATTGACAATTTGAAAATATCTGAATACATCAAGATTATTGGCTAAGCTAATTCTAAGCCTAACAAGACATCTGAAAGTGCTTTACATGGTCATCGTATGCGTGTTTCTTGGGGTGGGCCAAGGTGAGACCAGGCTTTTAAAAGCGTCCACGGAAAATAAGTGGAAGATGAAAGCTAGTAGTTGAAAAGGTTGATACTCGATCGGCGCTGTGGCCTTGTGGTAGAGTGCTCACTCCGAGTCCGGGAGACTTGGGTTCAAACCTTCGCCTGGTCAAACCTAAGAGCTTTAAAATAGATACAGTCGGCATTCTTGCTTAACAGTCAGCACAAAGAAGGAAAATATGATAAATACAAACTCGGCCACATGAAAAAAAGGCGTCGAGACTAATGTGGTTCCGAGCATAAACAAACTTTGTATTAATTAATTTTGCATTTAATGTTACTTTTGCACATGAGTAGCATTCACTTTCTGTCCAATTACATTTTGGGGTCAGAATAAACGATGACTATGGTTTCACGTTATCGGAAAATAATGATCAGACAATGAACATTGTATTACACCTATTTCAAGCTTTACATCAATTGCACATTTTTTTGTGTACTGTGGATGTAAATGGTCAAGACGCTCAAATACGCCAGAAATATGAAACAAACTTCATATCAATGCTTCATATCATGTTATTTGATTTATATGATTAAAATCATGTTATGTATGTCTTGTCATTCAAATTATATATATAATGTTGTTTCATTTCAAATTAAATACTTAGAAGGCCTGTAAAACCAATTTCGATTGGAATAACTGGGCCCAAACATATTAACGTTGAGATAGACTGGTATATTGGCCCTTTAAACAAACTCTTATAGAATGACACCAAAGAATGATATTTTGATAATATGATTCGATGCTCACTAATTGGGTGTAGCAAGTAGTAAAATGTAGAAGTTTTCATTACTATCATTTAGTCGGACGGCATTTACCGAGTCCAGTGAAGAATTCTCCTTATATATAAGGACCAAGGACAGGAACTTTTCGCGAAACGCGGAAAACCAAATTTCTCGGAGAATAACAAGGAAATTCTCATGTTCATTGAGAAATGCCGAAAATGTAAAATTAAGATGACGAAATGAATGATAGAATTCATCAGGTAGCCTATATTGTAACTATTCTAATTGCAACGGATTTTCTAGGCTAATGAATAATTCGAGTTTCCAATTTACTATATTCATGTTGTGCAAGGGGCTGTATGAGTCTATTTGTGAACGGCGAATGAACGACAGTAGATCAGAAGAGCGATTTAATGGCATCAGAATGTGTCACGTTATACTTAGTAGGCTATAGTTGACGTTAACGTTGACGTCGCACAAATTTCGTGCCACAATGCGTTGTGGTCTTCTCATGGTTCGAATCCTTGAAATACCACTCTGATTTGATGCAACTGCGACCTCGTTATGAACGAATTGAAAAATAAGATTGAAACATTAGCATTGAAAAAACTGAAATATATTCTCGAATTAATGACATAGTATGCTCAATTTTTTTGCAATGTAGAAAGGAGGATATCTTTCGATCTTCTGCTCTTTCTTATGGAAAACTCTAAAATTGTTGTAGGAGTGTTGCATTTCGAGCAGGACATCAAAAGCCATGTTCCTCTCCACATTGTAAAAATAAGTGTTAACGAAGGATTTGATCATCGAATACATTCGATTATGCATGCATGAGTAATAATTGGTTTTGGTAATAAATAAGACAGAAATTCAGGCTTTAGTAGCTCCTTGCTACTTCATATGAGATTCACAAAACAAGTAACAGATAACTTGTACAGAAGGTATTGAATATATGTATCTCACTTGTGGAAGTTGCTTGGCAATGTCGCCGCCGACGAACACGGCTTCCAGATAGATCCACAAGTTTTGTACCAGCAGCCAATTCTCGATAATCTCAGTAGTACCTGTCAGTTTCTGTACCCATTCTTGAATCTTTGGTTTGAAAGGTGCATTGTAACGGTTACTTAACAAGGAGCCCAACACCATGAGAGAATCCTCCATAAGGGCCACGATCTCGCCTGTTACATCACCTTTCAATAAGAGTTCTCCACGTGATTTGAAAGATGAAAATTCGAAGTTTTGTGCTGACCAATCCGAGATAACGACCTTCAGCTTAGCTTCAATGTCCTTCTCCTTTACAGCGGAGATACACACATCTTCGATGTCTTCTTTGTTTGCCAACAGAGGCGCCTCCATGAGATTTCTCATTAGGAAGTTGTCGGATTCAACGTCAAATTTATGCCCAGTAATTCCTTCGATTCTCTCCCAATGTCGAGGCATCATCGCTTTGTTTGCCATCATCTCCAGAAGAGGACAAGTCTCATTGAAGTCATCAATCGTTTTCCGCAAATCGTCGTAAGCCTGCCATTCCTTCAATGCTTTTGGAAGTTTCCGACATCTGCAGAGTAAAGTAAGTAATTAAACGGATTTTAACACTAAAAATTAGAATTATAAAGCTTCAAAAATGGCGCATGTTTCCGAACTAGAAGGAGAACTTTAAATGTTGAGTAGTGTTGTTTTTCACCTGAGTTCGGTACTATTGAGATGAGGACATGTTTGCACATAAACATATGATTTGTATGATATAATGATGAAAGAACAGTTACAGCATAATTATATAGAGGTCAATCATGAATAATAACGTAATTTCCTTTCACATCGGGGTATATAGAACATTTCTACATGGATTCAACTAATAGGAGCATAGTGAGATGTAAATTAGTTTTTAACCTCAATTCATTCAACTCCAGAATAGCCTACCTCTGTTCCATAGCCTTATTTAATTTGATGCCATTAACGCTCATAAAGCATGCAAATAAGTTTTTTTTGATGTACAATTACATGCAATTATTGGCCATGTTTCCAAGTTGTTCAAGACAGAACAAAGCATCTGGACTGTCTCGATAAACGCACTGTATATCGGCCGATATAATGTGTTGGACGCCGAAGGCCTTGTCATTTTTAACATTAACCTATTTTGTGATCGAACAATAAAACGATTACCGAGAGAGTCGAGATACTTTATTCTGCCTTGAACAACTTGAAACATTTATATGTAGACCTTTATCAATTCATAAACCCAATAAAAAAAACAAAATTTGAACAAATGATAGCATAATAACTCCCATCATGAAATCAAGCAATAACCTCTTGAACAATTAAATGACGCTTTTACATTTACTTTAGTGGCTAACTAGGTAGGCTTGCTAACAGAGTTTTGTCAATTTCAATGTGTGATTCAATCGGTCCCCAATCTCTATGCTTACTGGCACAGAATCCTGTCGATCTTAATTTGTACCCTTGTCTTGCGACTGTCCGGAACCTTCTTTATTATGTGCTCATGATCGATTTTATGTCGATTGAGCTCATTTTACTATTATGCTGTACTGACGATTTGGTATATTAACTGAACTATTGATCTGAGACCTGTCACATTAACATATTAAGCTGAAGTTTTGACGTCACTACTCCCCAAACTGGGGGCTTGGACGGTGCTGACACAGTCAGACTTTTCTGGAGCGTTGTGGTGCTTTCAGTCCGGATGCCCTTCCTGACGACTTCCAATGACACTCTCTGGGCTCGACCTCTGGACCAAATGAGCGCTAGGCCAGGTGTCACAGAGACCACAACCTATTGAACTAAAAACATTAGGAAAATGTACCTTTGTTACAAAATATACAAATGTATACTGCAATAGATTACTGACTGCAAAAAGTTGTCATAAGAGCATTATTGAGATCAGTTGACTCACTTGTTCTGGAAATCCAATAACTGCTGATTAATTGCATCAATATCCACATCGGCCCATGCAATGTCAAAGTAGCCATTTACAGTCTCCAATACGTTGTTGTACAGTTGATACAGTTTCTGCAACAAATTCAGTTCTTTCTTGATACGTTGAAGATCTGGATAATCCGTGACTGGTAGACCAAATAGTTCTTCACCGCCATGATACGTATCATATTTCCTATAGAGTTCATCGAAACGGGCTTGAAAGATAGTCAAACGGTCGGAGGCTTCTCGAGGCGGTATATCCTGTTCCATCGGACCCCTGAAAATCGATCATGCATTTGACTTGCATTTTGTAATCTATAGAACATCATGAAAACCAATGATCGTGAATGGGAAATATTACCCTTTTATCTATAGGTAAAATGGCATCATATTACATAGCTGTAGACGCTTTATAAAATCGCAGGATAGAATGATTAATGTTCTGATCGAAATGTGGGAAAGTGGTGGATATCTCATATTCAAGAGAACAGAAATTGAACTGCTAGTCAAAGCGACGCGCTTTCAGGAAGGTAAAGTATTGAAAATCTCAGTTGATAAATCTAAATAATTTGAATGAAAGCGAAGTTTAAAACATTAACTGCAGTTTACAAGCTCATACTGTCAAGTCCGAGAAGTCACTATTTCGGATGCTTTCATTTCTTGAAGGAACGTCGAATAGACTATTTAGCTGCTAGTAATTGCATTATCTATTATGACAATGTCTGCAGTATACAGTACTACAATTTGACAAGTAGCTCAATTTAATGTGATAATTTCGATGTAGAAATCACGATAGTCCGCAATTTTGCAAATGACAACGGTGATATCCAGTGATAATAATAATATTCAACTTTATTCGTCTCACAAATACAAATATTCAGTGAGCACAAAGACATAAGCGGTAGATGGTAACAAGTGAAAGATTACATGTACTGAAAGAAATATTAAAAAGATCACGCGCTATACTTTACAAAAGACGTAGAAAGCCCAGGGGTTCTGGCATTAGGGTGCTGAAACATAACCTTCACCTTGATCTTCCACAATTTTTGAAGATAATTGTGATAAATTACTCATAATAATTTAATAATATTGATAATATCATAATAGGTTTACATAAACGCATAGCATGATAATATTGATAACGTACTTGCCGTCGTAATCAGTGTAGAAGTCATTGGTATCCTTCATGAAGACACGAACGCCATCCAGTAGGTTGTCTTTAAATTGCGGTTGAATATCTAGCAGATGATCCTGAATGGTTTGAGCTTGTGTTCGGAGTTTTGAGTAACCGTAAGTAAGAGAATCAACTCTCTCAGCATTTCCATCGTTAAAATAGAGCTCGAACTTATTGAGCATCGCGTAGGCCTCCTCAATGGGAGAAATCGTCATGTCCAACCGAATTTCATTTTCTCTCAGTTCACTCAAAGCTTGCATATGACCACGAACATCATCTAAGTCTTTGACTGGCCGACAAAGTCGCTTCATCAGGTTGTCAAAGAGTTCAAGAATTTCGTCCATTTCGTTAGCACATTTCTGGTTCAACGCCTTACCAAAGGCAAGCTTCCATGCACGGCATTCTTCAATCAACGCTTGTTTCAAATTATCGGTAATGAAAAGTACAGATCCTACGCGGTAACTACTAGGCAGGTTTGTAACTTCCAACTCAAGCTCCTGGAAGAAAATGAAATTTAAAACCGTATTAGTGATTCCGTCCATGAATTTTTCAACATTTTTAAGTAATAATTATGCTAATAATGGCTGACGTCAATATAGGCCCTACTACGTCCCAGAAACGCTGTTCGGCTAACAGCAAGATTCACCCATTGAAATTACCGTCTCACTAACTACTCACTGTCTAACACTGTTTCTGTGCGGTCGCCGCAGATTGTGAGCAGTTCAGAAGTTCTGTAACTGTTTCTAGTCCCTCACCTGAATTGATATAGCACTCCACAGCGTCCCTCTATACCCCTACTGTGTCTATCACGTTGTAAATCGATCTAACTCCATGATTTATAAACAATAGACTTACAAAACATTGCTTCTATTGTAAATGCGATCTAGAAGTTGACAGACAGAATGAAACTCATTTCCACTTTTCTGACAAAAGAAGTAGACACCATAGACCTACATTCACGTCTGAAAAGCTACATTTCTTGCAAGCACCATCTATGCTCGAACCACTTTTGTGTGAAAATACTAAAGAAGTGCCGTATGAAACAAAGTTGAAAAAATATTTAATTTGCTTACATTTCTTAATTTTCATAAATTTTTCTTTCATAATCAAGTTATTACTTGGCATTCAATTTGTAGCGCTCCCTTTCCCGTCCATCTGTTCTAATTGATGATATGACAACTATAATTGCTTGCCACGATGTAATGTGGCATCTTGTGAACTGCAATAATCATTTCGTGTGCATGTCACAACGGTCGTGCTCCCAATGTTAGCAGCCACGTAAGCGCTAGTGAGACAAAATAAGTTTACAAACACAATGGCGTTATTTTACGCACTGAATTTCTTTTGGTAGATAATAGAAATTAGAATGTAATTTAAAGTTTATGCGGTCCTTGTGCTGGTTATATAATTTCAAAGCATTCAAGCTCACAAAAATCTTCAAATGATAGATCAGAAGCAATAAGTGTAAATGATTTAGTATCCTAAACTATTCAAGTCATGATTATGTTCCTTTTTATTTCCGCTTTCATTATGCCCAAAATCATCCAAAATATCATCTGCCCAGGGTGATATTATTGTCAAACGACCTTTCATATTTGTCTCCACATCTAGCGTAGGCTAACGTTGCATATCAAAAAGTTCCACTTCCAAACTATTTCGTAAATCGCAATGAGTGCATAGTAGCGGCAAATTTCAAAACTTACTGTGTAATACTTCATTTGAGCATTGACTTCTGACAGGATTGGATTAGCTTCCATAAATTGGGCCACTTTCTGGTCTGGTTCCTAAAAGCGAAATTCAACAGTGCTTAATCAAATGTCGTCAACCAATCAGAGAAATGTCCACTTACTACTGCCCAAAGTTCTGAATATTTGTTGAACTCTTTCAAAAGGTCTTCTACTTCACCTTTGAAAGTACTGACGATCGAGTTCAGCTGTATGACGATTTTGTTGACATCTTTGTGCTCAGAGATAATTTTATGCAATGGTTTGATGACTGATAACTGAGACAGCTTTGCATCATCGCCTTCTCCTTCGGCAACGCGATCTAACTCCTAAAATGAGACATTGCATATTGATGAGTATTATTAAAGGAGGAATCGATTGTCTAAACGGTGAGAATAATGAACATATAAATTAATTTTCTTTCATAAAGGAATGCAGATAAATATCCAAGTGTAGACAAAGGAACAGCAATCACTAATCTATTAATACATCGATAATTAATCAAATTAATCTGTAAACTGAATGTCTGAATAATAATGTGCGTTCAAAAACGGATATATCATTCATGATGACAGAAAATGTGTGCTACAAAGAAATAGTAGTACAGCTGCTGATGTATGCGCATCAGGTTGCATGCATTTCTATAAAGTTATTCAACTCCTCTGCTACTATCCTTTGAATGATTTGATTTCTGCTGAAGATTTGAACGATCTCATGAATCAAGGCTATATTCGTAAATGATCCATGAATAAATATATTTTGTCCCTATTATATTCTCCTTTCTTCGATGGTAAAGAATTAATTCATTCATATATTCAGAAAAGTGAGCCGGTCGGCACGAAGTGGGCCCAGATCAGTGGGCCAGGCCTGGTCCTGAATATTCTGGATAAAACGGATTTGGATCAGGCCTGAAATTGCAGACACATTTACAAGTCTGCATACATTCCACCTGAAGATCAAACTTCCACTCATGAAACTTTCAATCATTTAAGTTGAATTATTCAACAGATTCTACATCATGAGTGAAAATTAATTCAAGTACGAGGGGCGTACCAAAAGTTCGTGACGTTTGTCTCTCCTATCTATAGACGTCCATTTTGGCCCAAGTGCATATCTAGATTTTATTTCTTATAGTTCTGACAGTTGCATTTCACAGGAAAACATTTAACTTCCATTTGCACAAATGTTTATTGGCAGAATTAAAAGCATACCAAAACTCTTTTTTTCGATCTGGTCACCTTAAATTCCAATACACTTTTCCTATCTCTTCTCAAGTTTCTTCATTCTTTCTTCAAGCCAATCCTGCGGAAATTTCCCGAATGAAGCTTTCGGTGCTCTCTTTATCTCTTTCAGTATTGAAACGAATACCTCCGATTGCCAACTTCATCGCACTGATGAGATGAAAGTCAGTAGTCTCCTCCAAAACCCTTCGTCATGGTCTTCCAGAAGACCAAGAACAATAGAGGAGTTGTTGACCCGAGCGCCTTTCTGTTCTGCAGTCAGCAGCCTTGGTACCCAACGAGCCGAAACTTTGGACAACTCAAGGCGGTCATGGAAGATACGCTCAAGAGTCCCATGCGACAGCTGGCCAGACTTTTCCTCCAGTTCATCAAATGTTGGGCGTCTGTCAGACTGGATCAGCTGCCAAACCAAATCTTCATTTTCTTCGCTGGCTTGAGTGGATGGATGGATGGCCACAGCGCTCAACGTCTTCCAAGGACTTCCGTCCCTATGGGAACATTTGCTTGATGGTCGCTCTTGCAGGAGCATTGTCTCGAAGAATGTTTTTAGACGCCCAGCCGATCGGGTTGGTGTTTCCCGTTCCTTGGACAGAAAGAGCAGACAAGATCTCCACTTACGATTTGTGAAGTCCGTCATGCTGACAAAAGTAAAATTGCTTGACTACTTACCGGCTTCAGTTCGTGTCTCTATAGGTTACCGATCAACCGACAATACTTCACAGGCAATGCACATGATTGATACAACATGACAACGATGAATGATTAAAGAAAAAAGTCGAATTAAAACCATGGTAATCAAACGTCACGAACTTTTGGTACGCCCCTCGTAGATAGATAATTTCCTTGACAAGGAGTAAACTGATAACATACCGACATTTTTCATATCGCTTTGAGGTTCAGATCGTCTAATTCGTGTCGTTGAGAATGCAATAAACAAATACGTGAATAGATGGCAGTGTTAAGCACATGCAAATCATATGATACTTTGAAAACAATTGATCATTGTCACCAGCAAAAAAATTGCATGACAACGGCCTGCTCCAAACGGCCAGCTACATTCAATCATTCATTGAAAAGCAATCAACAAGTTGCAAAACTCAATGCAAGCAATCTTTCAAGCATTTGGGTAAGACTCTGATCGATGTATGTCATTATAGCTGTAGCGGCTGTTGTGAACATTTATTCTATCGTAGAAGACAACGGATTGGAAACATATAGAATATAATTATTGTCTATTGCTGCACTTTTACTGAGAAATATCACAGAATAAGACGCCTTAATTCACATGTCAGTTATCATTGACAGGAAATTTGGTCACAAAATTAAAATCCTTCTAATGAACACATCTAATTACTTTGCAGCATCTAGAGTTCCTGTGAGGGCCACCACTTTCATGAATATTCCTCTTGTCTGGAAGATAGCCTTCAGTTGTTTTGCTTTATATCTAAATCTAAAAGATCCAGCAGGAACTTCTGATGCGGTGACGTCAAGATATCACAAAATTATCAAAATCCTCAAAACGAAGTTACAAGCTTGAACAAGTGCAATATTTATTCCGTTTCATTGAATGAAGATTTAACGTCACTACTCCCCTTTCTGGAGGCTTGGACGGAACTGACATAGTCAGTCTTTTCTAAAGCGTTGTGGTACTTTTAGTCCGGATGCCTTTCCTGCCGACTTTCCAATGAAACTTTCGGGGCTCGAACCCTGGACCAAGCGATCGTTAGGCCAAGCACTTAGCCACTGTGCCACGAAGATCACTACGCAGAATGTATCCTTACAAGTAGATTGTTGCCATAGAACTGCTCTACTCTATGATTATTACAATATGAGTTTGCTTTATGCTTGAATGTGTACATAAATGAGTAGACATCGTAGATTCAATAACCATAACGACTTTGTACCATAATAACACAACAATTTTGTATATCTCAAATTATGAATTCCCACCAAATTTCAACTCGGTGGCCCTTTATCTACGCCTAGTGAATAAATTAAAATGATGCTGTAAATTCTGAAGCAGTATGTCAATGTCAGCTGGCAAAATACATGAAATTTACGAAATACATTTTGTACACAGAATTATGCAGTCAGCTCAGTCAGCCTTCTGTTTAATCTTGTAATTCACATACAACCATCAACTAAACTTGATACGTATGCAAATATAGCATTACTACGCATGATAGGAATGACATTTCATATTGATTAAAAACATTGATGTCAGTTTAATGGAAACACTGAATTATAAAATGTCATGCAACAACAGACTGTAAAAATCCAAGTATGTCTCATTTGATTTCTAATCGCTAGCTTACAGATATGTGTGGAATATTGTGTTACTGGATTTGACGACCTCGTTGCAGTAAGGGTCCGAATCATCAAGGTGGTTCATTCTAACATTCTTCTAACAACAATAGATGGCAATGGAATCTTGTAGTCCAAAACATGTGTTGGACACACATGCTTGCAAGCTTATCAGAGCTTGTTTACGTACATGTAGCCTTCTCCAGATGATGAGCAATTCAAATATTCTTTTTACTGCAACTTTTCACGAGATCAGGAGGGTGATAAATATGTGCAATCATTATATAATTTCCTAGCGAAGCTCTTGCACAGACTGAGAAACAAATCAATAGCGACTCATGTAAGCTCATATATTGGACGAATACATGAAATTCGCCGTAGAACACTTGAAGATCTTTTCAGCTACAATCGTGTTACCAGGCCCGTAGCTAAGGGGGGCCACGGAGGCGGTGCCCCACCTGCAAAATTTTTCGCCCCCCCCTAGAAAATTTCTGTACTTCTGAAACTATAATTTTTAAGTTAACGAAAATTTATGAAAATTGATGTCTTCACATTTCCGAAAACTACTTTCGTTTTACTTTCGGACTGGAGCTGGATATACACAATGCGATCTATCATCAGAAAATGAAATGAAATCCATTATGTTTGAAGTAGTCGATGTCATCGTGTTTGAGTTCAAGCGTCGGTTCCAAGATAACGAATGGTTGTATGGTGCCACCTCAGCTGCATCAAGAAAGGTGTCGAATTTTTTTCTCGTCATGCTCTCATACCTCTAGAAAAACTCGGTATCATCATACCAGATGATTCAGAACTCATGGTTGCGAGAAATCTACTAGAGAAGACGTTGCCGATTGCCGACCATAACGACTCCAATGAATGAAGTTCTCGCTGCAATTTATGAGCAACGGCTCGCTTTTCCCAATGTCTACAAGATGCTGGCAGACGTTTCCACGATCGGCAACACTACAGCTACTTGTGAAAGTAGTTTTTCTACTGAAGCAAGAATTGACACTCCTACGCGACGTTCCATGACACAAGAGCGAAAAGCGAATCTGGTTCTCCTGGGATTTGAAAAGGAGAGAGCTAATTCATTGGATTTGGATGAATTTTTAGTCCTTTTTTCAAAAGGACCTAGTAGACTTCAGCTCTTTTGAAAAAAAAACTAATTATTGAACAGGAATTGGTTTCTTTTGGCTTTAACATCTGCCTATGCGGTATATGTTGTACATGTACATAATTGGCATATCAGCAATTACTCAGCAGTCATGTATGTGAAGTACGTAGTCTTTATATACTTAAATAATTTCATATTTCAGTCTAGTCGGTGTCCGTCTTTATTATTTAAAACTATCATGTAAAAGCAGCACATTGTTCATTTTTGTTTTGAAAATTCATCAGAAAGTCGCCCCTCTAAGAGCAGCGTCTGGCTACGGGACTGCGTGTTACTGAATGCATTATACATGTCAAATTCAGACAATAGATTAATCGAGTTCTCAACAAAACGTAAAATTTACATTGTGAAAATGGAAATGTACCACTAATTCATGCATGAAAAGAAGCATTGTTCCTGTAAAAATCAAAGCTCATAAAAATAAAGACAAGTAGTTTTATTACAACTCGTCGGTACAAAAAGTGAGGAAGTCGGATTGTTTTAAACTGTTCCGATAGTTTTCTCCACAACCAGATAGCAAAATTCAAACAAAGTGATGTTCATTAACTCCATATTGCTAGAGGATGTCAAAAGATTCGATAAAGTAAATAAATGAATGAACTTTGTTTATACTCCGAGGCAGATTTGACACGGAGCCCTTCTTCCATGTGGCCGAGTTGTTATTTGTCCCACTCACATTCTTTTTGTGCTGAGTGTTTAGCAAGAATACAAAGTGTACATTTCTTAAAAGTCTTAGTTTTGACCCGACCAAGGGTTGAACCAAGATCTCCCGGACGCAGAGCGAACACTCTACCACAAGGCCACAGCGCCGGTTACAACGGCCACTCCAACTACTGCTCTATTTAGCTGAAGTCATAATGCAAGATTGCTGCTGTTAGCTTGGTTATGCGAAGTGCTTATGAATGGGCTTCTTTTTTATGAATATTAGTATTTGGACAATTAAATTTCCACCTACTTAATACCAATCAGACAAACTAAACTACGTGGTTATCAAACGAGACAGACTTGATGGAGTGCAGAAACAGAACATCAGGTGTCGTCATGCCTACCGGCGTCTCCGGAGATAAATTATCGTCATCAAAGGATTGAGCATGAATCTTCAAGGTGAAGAAAATTATTCATTACTCAAGCATGAATATATATCAGAAATGATAACTTTTAGACGTACTTAGTTTCAAATTGTTTATAAAATCTCTTTTTTGTTTAATGATGATAACAGACACAAACACACAAATATGCACAATTTCACTTGACAACAGAAAAAATGTATTTCTGTCAACCAAGGTTTACTGCGAGATTCTATTGTCTGCTACTGGTTCTAATTATGGAACTAAGGGAGGAAAACTTATCATTGAATTTTTACACTTTGCATATACTGATAAAAAGGAATTATGTGGGGAAAATTGGACTTCATCACCGTATGAAATCGACCTATCAAATCTTCATCTCAATCATCAAAAAGGTATACTAAGTAATTGACGCAGCATTGTTGAAATTCTAATCAATTAATGCAATGAATTTTTGAGGTAACTACTGATTTCGCTACGGGATCGTCCATAATCCACGTGGACAAAAAATGGGATTTTTGGACTCCCCTCTCCCCCACCCTTAATGGACAATTGAAGGACAATGGTCCACACCCCCTCCGCAGTGGACAATTACTGATATTCATTGTAGATATGTATTCTACTTCACTAATCTGCATTTACAGGCCTGTAGTGTGGATGCAGTGCTATCTTATATCCCTCGTGATTATTCCATAATCCGGCCTACAGTATTGGGCAGTCTTTCTATCTCTGTTCATGAATGTAGGCCGGTTGTTTATACCATAAGATAAGTATCTTCTAAGCTAGATGCACAGGACACAACAAAAAGGTAGGCCTATTTTGATAAAATATATAAGTATCCTATGAATTTCGTCCATGAATATAAGTAGGCATGCACGTATATGAAGTCATGTGTGAATTTTATCTCTGAGTTTCATTTTGAAAGAGATATATTTAAAGGATATTCGATGTCGTGTGATCTGTCGAATATCTTTCATTATTTTGAAATAAAACCAAACTATCTCATTTTTATAAATCCTCAAGTTATAGATTTGCTTTGCATAAAGGCTGGCTGCTACGCTTCATAATCATCAAGATTCAAACTCATCATTGCAAAATGATGAAAGGTATATTTATGGCACATACGTGTGACAATATTTTTGTGTTCAATATTTTTCCTCTAAGTGTCCACGTGGACTCGTCAAACTGCCACCTCAGTCACGTGGACAGACAGTGGACAGCAGTGCAAAGCCCCTCCCCCTCTGCTTTCCACGTGGATTATGGACGATCCCTACTCGGAAATTTTTGATGTCTTATTTAGTAACCAATCTGTGTCTTTTATGATGAAAATCCTGCAATATAAATTTCAATTCTAAACACAAAAGCACATCAAAGAATGCAAAATCAAACCATACGATCTGGAAGTTGTCGTGAAAATTGCTTGAATATACTCCAAATCAGTGAGGAAAAGTAAGAATTCATGATTCGGTGATATTTGATATGAATGAATGGTTTAACGTCACTGCTGCCCCATACTGGGGGCTTGGACGGTGCTGACATAGTCAGACTTTAATTTGGAGCGTTGTGATCTTCTTGTCCGGATGCTCTTCCTGACGACTTCCAATGACACTTTCGGGGCTCGACCTCTCGACCTGAAGATTGCTAGGCCAAGCTCTTAGCCACTGTGCCACGGAGACCACCATCAATACATAAGTATTCATAAACATAACTCCACTGACACATCCATGATCTCTGTGATGACGAAAGAAATCGTCGGTGCTCAACCTGTGACCGTGGCATGGAAAATCTAGGAAGTGGAGTCTTATTGACGTAAGTGAGCTTTATTTTGAAAATTTACGTAATTTGAAAACATTGTGTGAGAAAGTGACCACACACTTTCCGCTGTGACTAGAATCTGTTTGTTATAATTGAAACATATATCTCTAACAACATATTTAAGAAGTGCTGCGTTCATTTTGAAACCTGTTGCAGTCAATTTAAAACCAGTTTAATTTGAATACAGCTGGTTTTAAAATAAGACAAAAATTTAATAAGAAGAACAAGGTGTAGAAGTGAAATTTGACTGAATCTGTAAGAAATGATAGCAGCCCGAAGTGAAAAATTGAAAATCGGATTTATGTTTAAGTTGGACATTTATGATTTATTGACGTTGAAATAAAATTTATAATTAAGTTGTATTTGCAGATACCGCTTATTTGTTCAAGCAGATTGAGGAATTGAGACCTGGAATATCAGCCTGATCTGCTTCATAATACCAAAGGTCTCGGTGTAATTAAATGAGACGTTTGACCAGCAGCACTCTTAAGCAATGCCAAATTTAAGAAAAACTTTAGTATTTTATTCTATACAGTTAAATCATATTTAAATTACACTGAAAGTCACTTTGTTTGTACATTTTTGGCACATTTTTAGGCAGAGCCTATTTTTTGAAGGTAAGATTTTCTACAAAATTCAATCAAATGTGATGCACAAGACATAGCTTATATGTACACCTGGTCGTGTCGATCTTTATGCTGGCCAACATGTTCAAAAAGGCTGTGCACCTGTTCTTTGTGTAATCTCTAAGCAATTAAGTTCTTTATTTACTCCCATACTCACTAATTGTAATGTCCTCTTTATGTTTTCTCATAATTTGCATTGCATCAATGAAGGATCGATCATAGCAAATTATCAGGGCAGCAGTCTGCATATTCTGTCCAGTTCTTTTGATGTTCATTCGATTTTTGTAGTTTTATTTCATCAGATGCGAGCAATCAAGTGATTACAATGAACACACTTAACAAAAATCAGGTACGTACATTCTTTACAGAATACACTTCGAGGCAAAAGCGTTCAAGAACCATACACTTGTTTGTAGTTTTGTAATACAATGCTTTACCTGTTTGTAGCAAACTTACCTTATGCATTTCCTTAAAAGAATGTAAGGAAATTGGGTAAAATCTACACTTATTATCAAAGTAGATGTTTGAAATTTGATACCAAATAGTTAAACGTGACATCGGAAGTTTTGAAACAATATGTTATGCATGGTCAAGAACAATGACATTACAGTAATTGCTTGAATTAACAATAATTGAATAAATAAAAGAGCGAGTCACCCGAAGCGTTTCATCTATACAGAAACAGTATCAAGGGTTAAATTGTCGCGCTGTACAGGTGGATTTTTATACATAAATCAGTCAATGAAAAGCACTTAGTGAACAGAATAGACGAAACGCGTCGGGTAAATCGCTCTTTTATTTATTCAATAAAACGTCGTAAAAATTGTGAGAGAACCTGCTTTTCCTATTTTCATCATGACTCCCATGTCGACAACTCTATCTTTCTATCAAAATGTAAAACAAACGATGTTAATGCTAAGATGATAAAAAGACAATTGTCAGCCATGATTGCATGAATATAAACACAATATTTGAATTTTGGCTACAAGTAACATAGCAAAAGAGCAATTTTAATTCAAATTAAGTGAACTTTAACATTAGATTGAGTAGGGTCTTTCAGTAAAATCAACTTGTCATAATCCCAAAATGATGAATTATTCAGTATAAAAATTATCAGATTCATGAAGCAGCGAAAATTTAACTCAATCAATTCCATGAATAAGTGCCGCACGACATATTATGAAACATTTGACGGTAATGAATTGAATAAGAGGTAACTTTTTGCGAACAAAACTTAAATTATTTGCAATTTCTATCGAAAACATTCGAATTTCTAATGGAGTACAATCACAAAATAGAGTTGATAATTTTGAAAATTGCAAGATTTACAATGATTAGTTAAAAATGTACTTAGAGGTTATTGTATCTACTGGGCGATTCTATTATCGTAGAATTTTTGATTGACCGCACTTTTAGCGATACTTCGGTTTATTTCACAGACCTAAACATGCAATCTACCGCTATACATACAAATTACAATACAATATCGTTTACTTTATGACGGTTGAAAATGCAGATGACATGAGATATTCGTGATGAGGAGGAGAAAGCAAATGTTGTTGTATTCATTGTGTTTGTTGATCATCAGCCAGCGGGGACACTTATCTCGCGGAATTAAACAATCAATTTACCTATAGTCTTTTTCATGTACCGGTGCCTTTTAATCTACAGTAGTAGTTTCAATTTTGCATCAATGAAGTAAAATAACGCATTTTGTAAATAGAAAATATCATAGTCCACATGACAGTAAGCTTATTGACGTCTATGCAGAAGACGTGTAATGACGGCGGCAGATTGGCACTTTTGAAGTTCGTCTTAGAAAGTTGTAATTTTCTACATCACGTTAGCCACACTTAATTACATGCTGTAATACATTTCATTGCACTACATGCAAAAATTGGTGGTTGAAAACAAAGATACTCACCAACGAATTCATTATTAAGAGAAAATACATACCTATGTACAAAAGATAAATTTTCACACCAGCGCTTTTCGTGATCTCTAGAGTTGACGATGCTCTTTTTTATCGGGAATGAATTTTCGCTATATTTTTCAGTGTTGCCGATTGTGTCTTTGCGTATTTTGGAATCCCTCTTTATTTTAGGACACAAACCTGCACTATGTGTCCAAAAGGATTTTGTATATATAGTCTTTATCACTGTGGTATTTTTCACTTATGTCATTTTTCGTATAAGTAGATTTTCATAGTTGATCCCTTTTCGTCACCTTCCATAGTTATTGTTCATTTCGTTGTGTTGTAGATTTCTATGACGTCATGTGAATCATGTTAACGCTAGCATTTGGCATCTTACTGGTCGGTCGTCACACATGACTAGAGACCACGACAGCGATCGTGTGAAAAATCATCTTTTGTGCACTTTCTTTTAATAATGAATTTGTTGGTGCATCTTTGTTTTCAAATGCATTGGCAAGAAGAACTGCTACAAGAATTCCTGGTTGAAAGCCACAGAATTTTACTTTTCGTGCGAATTTCAATTATTTTACCGCGGAAATAAGCGCCCTTGATTGATCATCAGGTAAAGATGAATACAGCTATGAAACGAAATGGATCTCAAAGCGCATTCATGTATAAACAACGCATAAAATACGTATGCGCATCACTATTCGCCGATACATTTAGATTATCATATCCAAAACTGCGTATTAAATTGCAACACTTTTTGTAACAACTGGCATAGACTGTCTTTCACACAACGTCTATTCAATAAATGACTGTGTCAATAGATCTCCTACTACTCGTGTAGTTGAACACCGCGATGATTGAAAAGTCTTACTTTCTGTTGCTGTCTCTGATGAAGAACCATGTGCTTCCATGGTGAAATATTTTCCGACATCTTTAAAATGACTTGTACAGCTTTATTCAGAATATGTTGAATATCATCTAGAGCAGGCTTTGTTACAACGTTGGGAATGGCGAGAAGAATATCTCCCTTGAATAGTGGAGGCTTCCGATTGTCAATAACTTCATCTTTAGTGTACAAAATGGCGGATGATTGAAGGCGGCGCTTTATCGTGTCAAGTGTCAATCGAGTGCCTGTTGAAAGAATAGAATGAGACAATTCAAAAATGATCTCAATGAACCATCACCGATTTCTACCAATATTCGAGCACGGAGGGTGTGTCACCTGAGACTCTTGAAAGGTCTATTTTTTATTCTTCACGTTTGAAAGGCAATTTTTTGTTGACATTATGTCTACTTTAACACACTGTTAGCTTTAGCCAACCGGTGCTGTGGCCTTGTGGTAGAGTATTCGCTCTGCGTCCGGGAGACCTTGGTTCAAACCTTGGTCGGGTCAAACCTAAGAGCATTCTCAGCACAAAAATAGTAAGAGTGGACAACTCGTCCACATGGAAGAAAGGCTACGTGCCTGATGTGCTTCCGAGTGTAAACAATGTCCATTTAACTCACGTCTTCACATGATATGAGTACGACACGAGCCAGTAATTCTTTCAGGCTTCCGACTGTCGTCATGGATCACCGGATCAGGGGTGGAATCCAGATCGATCTGGTATCGTAAATGATCGAATCCCTATTCAAACCGTCTGCGCTCGAAATTGTGTAGAAATCGTTGGCAGTTCGAATATGAGAAGTCACTCGACAAAATATGTTGCCGAAATCTTACATTTGACCAATGCTTCCGTGTTGCGCTGTGTGAAGTAATTGAGCATGGTGTAATATACACAAGGTTGACATTCTTGGCATCTGTGTTTCTTGGAATCTGGATTAAGACACTCATAACCAGTCTCTGGTGACAAGTTTTCCTTTCCAGTAGTTAGATTCGACTTCAGAGTTTCAATAATCTCATTGACTGAGTTTTGTACCAGCTGACTTTGTCTGAAATTACACAAATAAACTCAGAATTAGTCTTGCATAAAATATAAATGAAGTCTTTTCGAAGCGCTCTTTGAAATAATGAAAGGCAGATAACATGAATCATCGTCTTAGTCCATGATACATCCACATGCACACTCAGATGATTGAGATTTGGGTTTATTTTTTCCTAAAGAATATAACCATAATAATCTGACACTGTATCATCAGGGGATCAGAACAGGCCTGCATATAGAACGTCGTGGACGCACGTTGTCATGACAACAGTATATAAAGAGCAGCGGCTTCCAGTGGTTGACAATGCTTAGGTACCGATGCAGGACTATTAAAGATTAGATTAGAGGCGTCAAAAATTGGGATGCCAGGAAATAATAATTTTTTAATTTTTGCGAGCCTTCGATCGGTTGAGGATCGTATATCGAGATCTCATGTGGAACAAGAGGATCGCAATAAGAAGCTGTACGGATTCTCAAAAAGGAATTTTAGTAACAATACTAACGTTGATATCGGCTAATTTTACATATCCAGTGTGTAGAGCAGTAACACTCCCTCGATTTCATTTTCTATTTTCTTTTTATTACTTGTATTACCTTCTACTTTCATTTGCATATTTAGTAGTAGCTAAGAGTTTCCAAAATTGTTCCACGTTCTATGCGTCGTTTTTATATCAAGTTCACATGTACTGTGAATGACTGATAATCATGTTAAACAGACCGCCGTTCCACAGTCTGTCATTATCAATTGATAACTGAGCTTGATAATGGTCACTGAAGCTGCTTGAAAGCGCTTGCAAAAATCAAAAAAATATTTTTCCCAACATCCGGAATTGTGACGACTCTAATTCATTATTAAATGGCATGTCAATTGTAAAGATGCAGGATTCATAGTTGGACAAAAGGAAATTCCTTCGACAAAACAAACTTCGAGACCTGTGCCGATACCTAGTCTGTGTGCTTTGTAAAGATTCATGATTACTATCCTTTATCTTATCCTTCCCAATCACTTTTATAGAATAACTTGCGATATGGCGCCTTGCGACAAGAATCTACAGTGATTACAAGTTAAACTAACTTGACTCTTTTTTATCCATTTTTTACCAATGAGCATTTCGACCTGAAGCTTGTGGGTCAATCTGATCTCAAAACGAAAAAATTGCAACCAATAGAAATAAGGAGATCAATGCCATTCTAATGGCACCACTCCCATTCCCGAACGATGAAAAAAACTTTTGAAAAAAACTGCTTAATATATCTTGGATGTAAATGGGTTAAGATCTAGCAGCCATGATCTCGATCGGTGCCTAAGTGCGGCTATCAACCATCAGCTGGCCTATTCTAGTCCCACTGACTGAAATAAAAACGAAAGTCTATAACATAAAATCTTATTACAAGCCTGCAAGTGCTGCATCCAATCAAAGTGTTTACATTTTTTACCTTATATACTTACTTTGCATGTAATCTACATAGCTAATAATAAAAAAGGACCACCTAAATTATGTCGAAATTCAATCGAATCTCATATCTTCCAATTGTGTCGCACGTTAACGTTCCATACATCATTCGACAGCTTACATTCTCAGATTTCAATGAAGCTATGATAAACTTGCATTCGTTACTGGGTTGGCTGGAAGGGGCCAAAATATGAAAATCGCTTTATTAGCAAGCCGTAACTTTTCAATAAGAAAACAGGTGAACATGATGATGAATCAGGCACGGGGAGAACGAGCATTTTTTGAACTGTGTTTTGATATATTGCTCATCGAAAACGGAAAGAGAAATGATCTACTAGTGAACAATCTTGTCCACTATTCATGTAAAGAAACATTTATTTGTTGGCAACTTCTCAACAGTGGGCATGTGCACGACATTGCTGATATGACTGTGCTCCTAACAGATTATGTCAAGATTTTTTAGAATTAAGATTTATAATTCACATGTAAATTCATGAAATGAGAAAACGTAAATTAGAGAAACATGGAAACTCACTTGGCTAAAACTTCACCAGCTTCTTTCACTGTTTCAACGGTCATATCGAGGAATTGGGTTACGGTTAAAGGATCTTCCTCGGGAAGGTCGCACAGGGCTGTAAGAGACATATCCTCCAGGACCTCCTCGACCCGTGTGCTGAGAATGTCGCTCAGAGTTTTGTTCAGTTGACGGAGGCCTTCCATATTCTCATGAATACTGTGCATATCTATGAGAAGAACAGATAATCGTTGAATGCGGTTGATATTTGTTTTTTCATAGAAATGAGATCTGAATGTGAGATGGAGATGTGAATTTCACATCTCAGAAATTTCGCATTCTTTATAGCCATGCATTGGTCGACATTTTCCTTTAAAGTATATTCAAATGAGGATATTCAGTTCCCTGGACCAATCAATGAGCATGATTGCTGCTACTGGTGAAAAATGAAAACTCTGCTCTTGATCCAGTTAGATACTATTTTACTAGATACTTGTTATACGGTAAATAGTAATAATGAAAGATCATAGCGCTCCAGATTGATGTCTGACTTCGTCAGCACCGCTCAAGCCCCAAGTATGGGAAAGTTGTGACGTTGAACCATCATTTTTTCATTTACTTGAGATATATTAATTATTATTAATTGGTTCAGGGAACTGAATATCCTCATTTTAGCACAATTTAGGGGGAATGCCAAACACTGAATAGCTACAAAGAATATAAAAATTCTGAAATAGAGTAGACACATATCTTATGCATATATGTAAAAATGGAAAACCCACCGCAATAAAAAGTTGCCTACAAATTTCATTAATGTGTACTTTCAGTAAAATGAAGCGTAGGTCTGCAAAGTAATTTGCCGCTGCAAATGTCAGAACTTCTGATTTGGTAGCACAATCAGGCAACTTCACATAGGACACATAAAAATAAAAGAACACTTAACTAGAGACATGCCATCTTTTTTCAAACATCTACAAAAATGCGAAACAAGCAATGTAGAAACAGAAACTCTGTCATGCGGCAGAGACACTATTAATATCTGTGCGGTGGAGATCCAAATGATTCAGAAAGATTCACATAAAATATATTCTAGAGAAGAAAATAGCACTAACGTCAATTTTGGTGGATTAAAAAAAATTGGACGAAATCTTATAGTTCCGGCCGAATGAATTCAAATCATGAGAAAATGAATTAAAAGTGGCTTACTTCAGCCTTTATTAGTTCTATACATTATCAAGCATTCATATGTATCTTGGATTTCTGTTACAGGGATTTACTTCCATCTCATTACTTTATGCAAGAAAAATTCATCAGATGGCATGCTAAGGATAATAATAGATTACACCTATAATGACTGAAAAATATAGCCCGAAATCTATTTCCAAATTGAAATCATTCAAGAACTCACATTTGTCGAAGTTCATTGACGTCCACGTGTGAGTGGTCAGGCCTGGCCGAAGAGCATCTTCGACACGCATTTTGAATGGTTCCATGAGAGGCACCAAGACTGTAGGAATGCTAGCTTGGATTGCGAGGTATTCCTTCAGAGTTTCTTCAAGTCTGGAAGAAAGGTTGACATGTTACGTAATGTTACGGACGTCAAGCAATTCATTAACAAAATTACACTGTTTGTTCAGTGAGAAGAGATCTCTCTTGTTGGTGTCAGTAATGCACTATTGCTATTGTTACCTGTTTGGTAAGTTAAATAAATGCTTGGAATATCGAAAGTCAATATGTACTTAGCACCTTTCCATCACTGAAGTTACATATTCAGTATTGGTTTTTCAACACAAATAATTCTATTTCAAGAATCGCAATTAATTATGTTGTGCTTTCAGACGATCAGATGACACGATCATTGATCAACTGTAGGCATGCGACTAAAGCAGGTATAACCAACTGAAAGTAAATCAATTTGAATATGAACACTAATTAATTCAGTTTGAAGTGGAAAGGAACAGTGGTTTCCATGGTACAGTGGTTAAGTACTTGGCTTAGCGATCTTTCAGTACAGTGGTCGAGCTCCGAGTGTGATTGGAAGTCGGCAGGAAGGGCATCCGGGCTAGAAGACCACAAAGCTCCAGATAAAAGTCTGAATATGCCAGCACCGTCCGAGCCCCAGTAGGGGAGACAAGTGACGTCATACCATCATCATCAAAGTGGAGAGGAAGGCACTCAACATGAGCGACTGATTTCTATGTGAACAAGAATGTCATGTGCCAGTGCATTTATAGCTAACTGTCATAGGCATTTACCGTGGGAATTAAAGTCCGCATTTCACTTTCAAAAGCATTTTTGAAGAGGCAGGAATGCTGATTAGTGAATGCGAATTATTCCTTTTAAAATGGCTTCGTATTTCTGAACGTATTGGGAAGATGCAGCAGTTACCAGATGCTTTTGCAATCACCTCAATAGAAATCCAATAGAAATAAAGACTCCTCACAGTTCCAGACCTAGAAATCTTAGTAGCAATCCTCGGCTTTTATCTTCGGGTAGGAAGATTGTCTAGAGGGATAGCCGGGAAGTTCCATAATAATTCTGGAGGTTTCGAAAATCCCGGTGTTATGATTCTCTTTTCCCCCAATTTAATTTGCTTAACGGAAAAACATATCAGAAAACCACTGCTACTTGATTAACCACTGGGAGCAGGGGAAACAAACAAAATGAACTTACCCTAAACGATCACTTTTGATTTCTTGTTCGCGGTAGACAAGCCTCGCAGCCATTTCAGGAATCTCTAGTCCCATTGAGCGCATGTATTTTGCCTCTTGGATCATTTCCATAATAGCTGAGTCAAAATTGACGTAAAGAACTTTTGTGTCTTGATCTCGAATCAACAATGAGCAAGATAGCCCAGCAATTTGTTCATCAACAGTCTGACACCAATGTCTGTGATACAGATGCTGAAATTGACAGATGAAAGGATAACGCCGTCATGGGTTATTTAAAGTGAAATTTTTGCACAATTGTTTCATTATTTGCTATATTTTGCTAGGAACCTTGTCCTGCAGGTTTCTGTAATAATTAGGTTCTGCATACGACGAAAACGTTCCTTTACAACCATGAGGAGCATATGCAAGTAGTTCGATTCCACTCATATTTCAGTCATCCTCAACCATTATCATTTAACATTGATGATGCATATCTGGTTGCTGAATAAAATCTGAGCAATGGGACATGGAGTAAGCAATTCAGTATTAATGAAATTCCCAATGTGCATGCAGCTTCGATTATATTAAATGAACTCGAGTTGAGACCCAGTACCAAATGTGAGATATGCAAATTTTTACAGCTTTGAAGAAATTACAACGGAACTGACTGCTCATGACAGCAACACAGAAGGAATAATAGCATTTTACAAATCCTTATGACGACCTTGTCGACGCTGTGTTCATGAAATTAGCTTCGATGGAAAAGCCTTACTTTAATGCTGAACCTTTGTAACAGGAGCTCTTTCTTGCGTTTGATCATGTCACTTAAACTACCGTCATTGAAACAGCGAAAGATTACAAAGATAAAAAGATAATCATAATTAACTTAAATGATGTAAATGGGTCCACAATGCTATTCAAATTCAGATAGAAAAGAAGCTTGATTTAGTGAATCACAAAATTATGTGACTAAAAATTGCATCAATCCACAATTAAATGTTAATAGTTGAATTCTAACTCCATAGAGCATTATAATTCTAACCATTTGCACATAACTCAGTTTTGCACAGTGATTTCTGTAGACCGCAGCATGGGTTTCTACTTATATATTGAAGTTTGATTCCAAATCGCTAGTAAATAAACAGAGGAATAATTTGCAAAAATGTAGCTTTTAAAAAGATGGTCAAATATTGTTTTAGATTGAAGGAGCGGTATCTCCGCAAAAAACTGAATCTTTTGCTATAATAAAATTTCTACCGTATGCTGACGTCTTTTGAGTCGACACTCAGCCAACTATATACTTACTCTACGCAATGAAATCTCATTGATTATAAACAAATACTACGTGCAGTTACAATTCATAAGTACATGCAGTCACAATGGTGATTAAAAGGCTTACTTCGAACTCCAGCAAAACAGCTGCCAATTTGTTGTAATTCTTGATAATTGTCTTTGCCTCAGAAGATCGCATCAGATCAGGCTTCTTCTTGAAGAAGTTCATCGGCGTTTCAATCATTCGATACAGATGCCTGGCCCATGCGATCTTGCCAGCAACGGGAGGCATGTTTCGAGGAGTTTGTGGATCGTTCTTATGCTTCTGATATAATCGACGAAGATTTTCAAGCTGACGTCCATAATTGCCGAGGATTCTTGCGTATTTCTCAGGATAATCAAGCTTACATCCTTCAATGTGTTCAAATTTCGATACAAGAATTAATTGCTTTTCAACCTGGAAACGTAGGAAGTGATATTACTGTTAAAACATCAAATATCTGCATATGTCTCAATACATTGGTACGCCAGTGCATATCTGTCTAATAAGATTCGCGTAATCATAATGATATTCAAAATAAGTTAACGGCATTATGACCAGTTAATTTGTGCCCTGCAACTAGTTGAAAATATCAGAGAACAAAATAATGCACAAAACATTTTACATAAAAAATATTCCAAAAAATTGAAGATATTATGTTTTACTAGGGATCCATGTCCAGCTACGCACATCATTTCGTTCTACGTCATTAGAATGTTCCGAAGCGAGTGGAAAATTACAATGGCAATCAAAGTATGAATTTATATGAAATTTTGTAATGAGCCCATGTCGACTACAGGGGATTGCAAATGTTAATGGTCAAGAGATAGCGTTTATATATTTTGATTTTTCATACTTCATATACATCAGAAATATCGTATAGTTTGAAAAGCAAGGCTTCTAAAACTGCTTGATGATAAAATATTCATAGGATACAAAGGGAAACCAATATAAACTTAATAGAGAATAGCAAAAGAGTTTAAATTGATTTTCCATTATTAAGGCATGTCGCAGATAATACTTTGCAATACCAGCAAAGTTATTACAAAAGCGAGTGCCAGTAAAGCCATAGATCTGAATCTTTACTTCTTGCTGATTGAACTTATTGTTACGAGTAGATTGCTGTTTACTTAATTTTGTGCGGTCATTGTATTAATAATGCCTTTTTGTTCCTTATCTTTTGCACCTGACTCCGTGATAAATTGGAGAAAAACATAGAAGTTTTTTCAAATGTATTTTAGGATTACAAGTTTTACAAAATCATGGAAGATATTCTGTTGGTTGACCAATCGGCGAGCGAGGTAAGCCGTGATATCGTCGATTCAACAAGAGAAGGAGGAGTTACTCATTCGAACAAATATCCTACACGTCAGTAAATCATAGGTAAATTGACTGGACCTTCGCGGCCCCGCGCTTTCTAACGGTTGATGTTCGCAGGTGAAAAGAACATTACTTGTGATCACTGGCCTATGGAATAATTTGTCGAAAGAGCAATTGTTTACTCTTTTGCCAAACCGATGACATAAAAGAAATTTAGAAAAACGAAAAACGACAAGATGTATGTAAATAGAATAATTAAATTTGAGTTTCAAATTTGCCTGAAAGCGGAGCTTAAGTTAAGAACTCTCTCATCAAATATTTATTGGCCATAGAAGTAGTAGTTCAGTTAGAATCTGACAAGGCCACTGATCGACCGATAGAAGGCACTGGACACCGAAGCCCTTGTCAGATTTCAACTTGAGTACTGCTTCTGTGGCCAATAAATATTTGTCGAGGGAGTTCTTATCTTTTGTTCCGCTTTCGGGCAAATTTGAGTTGATCCTCAGTTGAAAAATGAGACCAAATTTGTGCATCTGAGACAATATCTATATATTAACATGTGAGGTACATTTATTATATGTTCCTCATTGCTGCTGGAGGCAAAAGCCCACATGGCTCCGAAGGACGCATATTTACCCAGACTTGATAAAATTGAAAAATGTATGACTCATGATTTTCAAGGAGCTTACATAGCTTACGCAGCAATATGAACATTTTCCTGGTGGACAAGTTAAGAAATGAACGTAGGATTATGTGATTATGTGAAGGATTCCGCTCGTAAGCTACTATCACAGTTGATGCGGATGTTAATCTACTTATGACTGGAGAAATTACGTCAAGTGTTTGAAATAAAATTATTTTGTAAGCATGCATTATGCTGGCAATTATCTGTGAAGCAATGTACTTACATATTAGAGTTCAATATGCGCATATACATTATACCTCAGAAAAATCAAATGAAGGAAAATAACTTACTGACAAAGGTTTTTCAAACCATGAGTCCATAAAGCCTTGAATTGAATTTTCTAATGTTTCAAAGGCTGTTTTGAAGTCCGCATAGTCATTGTCAAACTCAGATTTTCGGTGATCTAGGATGTCATAGTTCCGTTTTTTCACGGTTTCACAATTGGTTTTGTAGCGAACGATGTATGAATCGATTCCTTCCAATTTAATGTCTTGGATGCCAGAATAACTGTCCATCGTGGAGATCATGTCAAGAATTTTGTCCAAACGCTTGCAGAATGTATCAAACTTTCCGAAGATGTAGTTTTCACTGCAAAATGTATTAACGTCAATAGGCAATCAAACAATGTAGAGCTTCCATTTTATCAAATAGCATCGCATTTGCGAAATACATGTGGTCTCTGTGGCACAGTGGTTAAGTGTTTGGCCAAGCGATCTTTAGGTCTAGAGGTCGAGCACCGAGAGTGTCATCTGAAGTCGTCAGGAAGGTCATCCGGACTAAAAGATCACAACGCTCCATAAAAGTCTGACTGTGTCAGCACCGTCAAAGCCCCAAGTATGCGGGAGTAGTGCCGTTAAGTCTGATCCCGTTTCACGTGGACAAGGACGAAAAACGGGGAAGTAAGTAGGTAAGCAATACAATTGAAAAGTTGAAAACTATTTTCTACTCTATGAGATATACGCAGCCATGTAAACGCGTTAGAGGGGCGCCGCGGAATGCTTTTGAGATGGAATCTTAATGAAGAGACTGTGAGATACCATTAAACAGATTTTATCCCAATCTTTCAGTTTTGGCATTATTATTTTCAGAATTGGCGGGATATTTTTGAGGACTCACTGCCATGAATCCGTTAGAAAATGGTGCTTCTAAATTGCTTTTGTAATCCGGTACAAATGTATAGACTGAAGCTTTGCAAAGTGTGAATGCTCGCTCCTGTACATTGTATGTTTAGGCATGGTTTGTGTTTTGACCGTGAGAGGTCCCTTTCCAGCTAAAATGATGCCGCTCAATGACTGAAGGGACAACTATCGCCTCGAAAAGGGCACGGCATCTCAGTGACAATGATGTCTTCTTCCAAACTCGAAATTGGCGCCCTCTATATGCAATCATTGCATATGCGAAAATCATTGCATATGCGGATGATATGACTCTGATCTATCTCAATGAGCTGAAGTGTTCTGATTGCTTTCAGAGTGATGTCGATGTTTTCACAAAGAGGGTGTCTGATAGAAAGCTTGTAGTAAATGTTGATAAAACGAAGTGTATGACTATTTCTCGAAAAAACTCTAATCCCACTGTCTCTCCTATTTATATCAATAACGCATGTATTGAAGAGGTTGAAAATTTGAAAATATTGGGAGTACTTTTTTTCATTTGATGCGAAATGGGATAATTTAGCGAACTGTATGATAGGTGCTGTCTGGCAATGTCAATAGTAAAACGCCTGAAATGTAATTCTAACCGCGGCAGTGTTGTTTGGCAGGCCTATACGTCTCTTGTGTATTGTCACATGTCTTTTTGCTGGCCATCCATTTGTGATGTTTCAAAGACAAACTTGAAAAAACTTGTTCAGCTAGGTCGTGTTTCCCAAAGATGGGCAAAAGTCAATGACATTCCCAGTCAAGCAGACTTGACAAGACTTGTATTCGGATTATAAAAAAGATTTCATGTGCGAAAGAAAATCATCCCTTATCGGAATTTTTTGTACTGAGAAAAACCAAAGTGGTGTGAGACATTCACGGATTTTACGACCTTTGAATAGGCGACTTGCTTAGTATAATAACAGCTTTGTGAAATTTTCGATGTACTGATGATATTGTCACCCCACCTCTGTCATTACCGTCCTTTGTAACTGACGAATAAAGTATTATTATTATTATAGCAGAAAGAGACCCTACCACCGCGATGACAAATGCCTGGAGGCCTCTAGCTATTGATGACAGCCAGAGTGCTTTAAGAGATAATTAACGTCTGTTTCTCGAAAGGGTTCCCGAGGCATAATACGCTGAAATGTCTGTATGCGGTAGTAACTCAAGTTTCACGTTTCAAAACCATTTAGCTGAGCCACGGAGATAAATTGCCTTGTCTGCGTGTTTGGGTCTAGAGATGACTTACCAAAATACTAATGGTCACGGCCAGAACTAGTCTCGAGGGGCAAGAGGATCAATTTTTCATCTAACGCTATCTAAATCACTCTGACAAACAAGAAGATTGACACCACATTAAACGTACAGTCAGCAAATTTAGATCGTGAAGAGTCGAACGGTGTGAACAACATTTCCATTTGATGAATTTATCACTAAGAAAAACTGAGTTAAAGATTTGTTATTTTCACTTGACAGGCTGTCTGCAAAATCTGACAGTTGAATTTCGTGTGTTCTCTGATAAGAGCTGCTTCTGCAATGCACGCGCTTGGCCAATCCCACAAGCCAAAGAGAGTCGAATATCTGTGTCAATCTCTATCGCTTGGTACTATTGCATACAATGGCTGGAATAGAATTATGTCCGCTGTAGAGTACCCCACACGCAAATAAATCCATCTCTGTGAGCTGAGCATGACGAATTATGAAGCATGACTGGCCGTCAGTAACTCTCCAGGCGACCTGCGTCGACTTTCAGCACAAGTAGATACAAGAGCAGTCGCTGTACTTACATGTGCTGCTAGCCTATAACTACAAAATGTTAATATGATGTTAACTAAAGTCATCAAGATGACTGACTCTTCTTCTCATGATGAAAAGCTGCAATTGATATACTTGATGTTGATTACTTCTCACACTTGATCAGGTGCAATCTTTTTTTCAATGCAACATTTTTTGGTGGAGAAGTACAAAATGATACAAGTTTTTGGTCCAAAAGTAATAAATATGAATTGTATGTAGTACAGCGGATCGCATGAAAAACCAAATAAATATACTACACTCTTTTAGAAAATTTCCCTGGCAAGCTTCAGAGAACCACTTTGAACTCATCTGATGACAGCGGTATAGGAAGCGAGTGATGAGCGGATTGCGTAAGTGAAAGGTTGCGTGAAATACACTCAAGCTGCAAAATGAATGCGTTGAACAATGCGAAATGCTGAGCATCCGATCAGCAAAATGTGGTAATTCTACAGGTGAACGAGAACCATAAATACACTAATTATGAAAATTGACGATTAGAAAAGACGTCATTTGCTCAATTTCAGCTGATATAAAATTTAATTGTATAGAAGCGACCCAAAATTTTCATCTAAGAACATGATTGACACATCTCATTACTAAAGCGATCGCAAAAATTCACCAAATATAATGTACGAGTATAATGTGAATATATTTTCAATATGAATGAAAATCGCACAGATCCAAGAGAGTTACAACATCATTCCGACCAGCATAGATGAGGACGAAGCTCAGTGCCTATGGCTGAGGCATTTGTGCTAAAATCGCTCATTGCAATCATTTATTTAATAAAGAATTATCGAGCAAGTGTCCAATTTACTATTTTGAAATACAGTCGGGAACACTTAAGTGCAATATCCATGCTGCACAGAAAGACAGTGCAGATAGAAAACAATTGCATTCATAAAATCGTGGGTTGAATTTCCAATTAGAAACAGTCTTATGTCCTTGTGCACACTCATTAAGAAAAGACAAGGAGAATTTAGTCCAGAGGTGTATTTGAACCTTGTTAGTTAAATTGTATTAAAAATCATCAGATATTTTGGCTAGCAAACTGCTGTCATTGATGGTCATTAGGAAATCATTCAAATGATTCAGGTTTTCTAGAGAGCTGAAAGTGGTCCTGTTGAACAGATAAGAAGCACTCCAAGATGTTCAATGTCATTGATGAATTAAAGGTTTTTAATGTGGTCTCCGTGGCACACTGATTATGTGCTTGGCCTAGCGATCTGTGGGTCCAGAGGTCGAGCCCCGAAAGTGTCATTGGAAGTCTACAGGAAGATCATCCGGACTAAAAGCACCGTAACGCTCCAGAAAAGTTTGATTAAGTCAACACTGTCCAAACCCCTGTATAGGGAGTAGGGACGCTAAAGCTTCAATTACCCTGCTTTTAAAAATTCTTTTGTAGCAGGCTTCACAGATTGAGATGTCAATCTTCTCGTCACTACTTTCTGTGACACAAACAGCACTGAATCACCAGACTCCTGCGAAATTTCTCTCCAGACACTGTGAAGAAATCGGAAAGGAGCTCGCGCGGCAACTTCCACAACATCGATATCGATCAAAGACGACTCTTCTCCAACAATTTGACTCTACATCATTTTCCTCAAGATGTGCGTTGTCCACAGTCTCTCAATTTTGTTTCAGCTGGAATAATTTCTGTCAGAATAATATGCTGCAGGTAAGCACAACTTAGCATGTGACAAAATACGGACTCCAACTTCTCCATCTAGATTGCAGCTAGAAAAATTCTGTGAACAATCATTGCACATGAGTGTTCCTGGCTGCATTGAAATGAATGGTTTAACGTCACTACTCCCCATAATGGGAGCTTGGACGGCGCTGACATAGTCAGACTTTAATCTGAAGCGTTGTGGTACTCTTAATTTGCATGGCCTTGCAGACGACTTCTATTAACACTTTCGGAATTCGACCTCTGTACCGGAAGATTGCTAGTCCAAGCACTTAACCACTGTGCCACGGAGAGCACAATCATTATTGTGAGCTTACTATCGAAAACACTTTGCAAGCTACAGCGTTGGTTAAATGATGTTATACGTACCTGAATTCAAATTGTCGCTCATTAGGATTAGCCTTCAGTCTTTCCTTAGTCTTGTGAAAGCAGCGCTGATATTCGTCATTCAAATTCTTGCAATCATTGATCCTTTGAAGCAGAACATCTCTGAAAAGAATGTACACATTGTATGATGAATTGATCCTCTTAATATAGAGATGAAATTCACAACAAACCTCTCTAATTCCCAAATCTTTGAGACGCCTTCATATATGTAATTCTTACAAGTTGTAATCATTTGATTTGTAACTTTCACAAACAATGATGTCATTCGCTCAGACGTATTGTAATGTTGACTGATTGCGTAAATCATGCGAATGGCGTTAATCAAGGCAGGGATGTGCTCCACCATTGTCGCCTGAAGAAAAGCAAATAATAACAGCACTTATTAAACTTACTGGCATAGAAATCGAATGAGCCATGTAGTAAAATTGACGGAGAAACGTCTGTCAGCAAGCAAAGAAATAGAATTGGCCACCGACTAAAATAGATGTAAAAGTTCGGATGATATTTCATTGTTCATGAGGTCTAGGCGTGATTTTATGTTGAGTGATTCTGAGTGCCTCATTCGATTTCTGCAACTGACAGACAATCCTGTCGATTTTGATTTATACCCTTGCCTTGCGACTATCCGGGCCCCTGTTTTTAAATTTGTTCACCATCGCTTTCATGTCCAAAGTTGTATATAATCCTGTCCGTTGAATTATCGCCAATTATGATGGATGCCACGGTATTTGAAACCGGTATGGCAATAAATCGTACTCGTGCAAAAATTCATAATACTTACGACGTAATTTGGAAATATGACAGCCAAGAGTACAAATAGGATATGTTTAGTATTTTTATTGCTTGTGGCAAATAAAAACACATTTCAATGCATATATGCCTATATGTATTTGACGATGTATTTAGGAATATCATGAGATTAGCACCTTCTAATCGAAGGACTGAACTGCTATCGGCTTATCAAATTCTTCTGTTAGACCATCCTTAAGGTTAACTGAAGGTAATTTCCTGTTTGCAACTTCAGCATCAAATTCTCGTTGTTGCATCGGGTCTTTGATTTGGTTATGAAATGAATCATAATAATGGAAGCTTGCTAACTGGATAGTGATCTGGCGGATATGTTACTTAATATGGCGGATACATGTGGAACCCAATCAAAAACTGCAAATTATTGAAGGCGAAACATGGGATATACTTGACCGAAGGTATGCAGCACACAAAATGCAGTCGGAACAGCATCATGTTCATTATCAGAAAGAAAACATATAATTTTACTGAAAATAAATATTCGCGATAAAAATGAGGGATGTTCAAACAACATTTATACAAAGCCTCTAGCTTGAAACGTAATTTGCGGACTTGTAAACATCGGCCAGTATATGTTAATGCATAGTCTTAGCTCTACAGTGGTTTACATAGACAGATTGAGAATTATTGTTTGAAAAATCGCTACCAAAAGTTAGCAGCAAATTAGGACACGAGAATTACAGAAATTTTTTCATTTAGTGAATCAACTTATTGCTGTAATATTCTATCACATCTTCTTCTTTCACATTACTTACTTTTCCTCCACCTCTCTTACTGTCCCCTAACTCTTCTCTTTCAGTCTGCTTTCGTTATGGCAACAGATTGCCCATTACTATCTGTCGCATGCTCACATTTCTGTCTTTTGATGTCTCCTCCATGTGATGTGAATTTTGAATTTTTGAAATTTTTAATTCAAGTCCTCTACCAGATGAAGGTCCTCCAATGACGACCAAGACTATTAGTTGAATAATAAGAGATTTACAAAACCAACAATCCTGACTCTTCCCAAGCTATGACAGTGTCACAATTTCCTGTTTACAATTTTGTGACATAATTTTCTGACTTCTCATTAATGAATGGCGCTCCGGTTTTGATTCCATCATTTTCTTTCAAGTATTGGAATACTCTAGCTAGCATCTCTAAAGGCAAATTAAGTAACTACAACTGCTTTCTCATTCAGCTCAGGGCTATGCGGAGAAACTTTTGCGACAGCGAGATATATATTTTATATGAAAGAAGGATGACACCGTTATAATGTCAGTATTGTTGAATCCAAACGCCAAAACTCCTATTGTTTAAGATACAAATTATAGCCTTGCAAAGTTGATTTCAACGCTAATGACAGGGCTTCACACAGATAATTATAATGACTATATCATTCCAATTAACAATACCCTCTTTATGTTAAGGATGCACACCGCAACACTTAAATTCTCTTTTGTCCACCAACAGATCCGTATCAACGACACAAATCAGGTCTTCATTTTGCAACAGACTAAGTTATCGTCTTTCAACACCGACCATTCGAAACAATAGGGCTCTTAAGTGGGTGATTGATTGTCATGCCAATGAAGTGTTGTATCAAACGCACATGTTGTCAAGGCTACCATGGTCAGTACTGAAATACACTACAGTCTGACTGTGAAGAATTTATCAGATAAACCTGTAACTGCATTCCATATCAGCTTTTTTATATTTGAAGAAAGACATGTCATAAAACATATGAACCACAAGGTACATTCGACCTGCAACCCTGCCAGAGGCTTGATATTACAGAAGACCAATTTGTGCAAAAATGCACCAACTATTTATGCTGACAGTCCATACATATTTCAAACATACTTTCAATATCTTCAATGTTACAACGCTGTAAAAAATATTTAAATATTTAAATTCATTATCAATAATAGAAGCATTATGAGAATCGTGGCAACAGCATTATCATAGGCGCGGATAACGGAAGCTAGATTATTAGGAAGTACTCGGAAACAGTTTTAAGACCGAAATAATGTGAGGTGTCAATATGGATTCCGACGGGAGAATGCTAATGCAGTGTCTCTAAACATTTTTTTATCACGGCACCATTGATTGAAATATAAAACCTTTGTTGTCTCTAGATCATGAAAACGATAAATACCGATTGATAGTGAGAGCATTACCCTCATTCTTCTGCCATTTCGTCTTAATTCGACCGCAACTGATCACTATTGCTCGATATAAAGCATGCGAAAGCAAAATGTCAAACATTCTGAAAGAATGAACTTACTGGAGTACATTTCACCAACGGACCAAAGAAACGGTCAAGAGTGTACAAGTACTTGACGTTATCCTTGGCTTCATTTGCGGCATCAGTAATACGGCTATCCTGAAAAAGAGACAGAAATTTACATTATAAAATGGCAAGATTAGACTTCAAACATACATCTTGAATTCTGAAAAATAATTGAATCTATGCAAATAAGCATCATGTTTCTTCTACTGCAACTATCGGGCTCTGTTTCATTTTCAATCTCTTTGCCCTGTTTCTAATGGAGGCCCGGGTTGCATTGAATTGTCAGTAGAAATATTTTCTCTATACTCTTACACTTCATATTTTCAAGTCAAGAAATGTTATTTGAATTATGAAAAATAGAGGTGACCTTCTCCAATGCTCAATTTTTGAAGAGTAGAATATTTGCCCGGTCAATCTTCTTCAATAATCTGTATTCATACCCAGTAATTCATAATATACCTGCAATGATGCTCATGGCTCAATATTCTATCAGTTAACCTCGCCGTCCTGGGTTTGGTACTCCTAACAATCGAATCAATTGATATAAAGTTGTTAGAACTGTTAAAAAAAAAGCTGATGAACATAGATTTTGGCAGTGGTTAAATCAGAATCGAGTTCTCTGGGCAATTCTAGTTATTTGGGGAGATTAACAAAGTAAAATACCCAGTGCTCTATTTCATTTTGATCGTCATTACTCGGTTGAAATACAGCATCATCAAAGCATTTCATAGGACAAAATTTGAATGAAAAACTGTGTTATTATTTTAGGCTTCTCCATTACTTTGAGCTGACTAATGCAGTGTTTAAATGAGCAAAATTTGCATTTTCAATGAAGCCAAAATATTCTTTGAATAAATTGATTCACAAATTTCGTTAACTGAAACCAGATAGTTAATTAGGTAAACGGTGTATCATAGGGAACTAATCGGAAGCAGTTTTATGATTATTCTTTGAACCGATAACATGGTTTCCGGATTTGGGGCAAATGCAATTACAGCCATTTTCAATTCAAAAGATTGTGGCATGATATCATCAAATGAACTCCGCTTGAGAGTGTAATTAGTACAGCTTTATGATTTGTGTTAATTGCATTTAATTTCAAAGTCGATTATCTGAATTTTATGGGTAACCCTCCAAACCAAGTCCATACAATGATCAATGTTATAAGCATGACATCAGCATTCGATATCAAATATATCGCATTTCGTTGTTGTTGCAGAGACAAGATTCTAAGAATAGAGATAGAGGTAAGAATAGAGGTAGAAAGAGATGAACAATTCCCGAAATACATTAATAAAGTGGAGATTTTATATTAATTCTAAAGAACAATTCGTTGCGCGGTTATAACAGAATAAGAAAAATAAACAAAAGTTATTTGAACAGAATAATCATTTCGCCGGTCTGGCCGCTTCAGCTGCATCATTTAAATTACAAAGGTAAATTCCAAGTCATGTCAAATCGTTATTTCTCACATGTTAGAAGTAGAAATCTTTTTATAAAACAGCTATAATATCGCTAATCCAGACAAATTCAGTGAATGTAATTCTTGTTTTGTGTTAATCAATATAGCTCTTTGTTTGTGTTTCTTATTTCTTATTGATTCGGCTATTTTTGTCGTGTAAATGTATCGCTGTCGCACACTCTGAAGCGGTAAGACCGTCGAAATAATCATTCTGTTAAAATAACTTTAGATTACAGAATTGAGATGTAGTCCGCTGTTTGCTGGCGGTTGTCAACACTGATCAATAACGCTGAAGCAAGAACATAATTGATTTAACTATACAATTGCGTAATTAAACAATACCATTATGGGTGACTTTACAGTAGATTCTAAAACATAGAAATTGATAGCAATAAAACCTCCAGAACGGAAGGAACATAGAATTCGACAACAATAAAACCTCTAGAACCATAGAAATTGACAACAATAAAACCTCTAGAATGGAAATTAAGCTTCATACAATACACAATAACGGCACATAAATCGCACGCATTTTCACTTAGCTGCACCTGCCAACGTCTGTATCATTGGGTTAGAATCAGTCACATGAGTAAATCGAAGCTTTTCATTGGTTCGTCATGCCCCAACTTAGTTCCCCCGGATGTGCCGCGACCTTGAGTCAATTTCCATTCTAGCGAACTTCAGATAAACAGTTTATTTCTATGTCTAGAACGGAGGTTAAGCTTCATGCAATAAACAATAGTGGCACATAAATCGCACGCATTTTCACTTAGATACACTTGTCAACGGCTGTATCATTGGGTTAGAATCAGTCACATGTACAATTCTGGGCTTTTCATTGGTGATTCATGCCCAACTTAGTTCCCCCGGATGTGCCGCGACCTTGAGTCAATTTCTATTCTAGTCCACTTCAGATAAACAATCTATTTCTATGTTCTAAAATGAAGATCGAATCCCCTGTTGAAAGCGTGCGTTGTTTACGAATTCTCATGACTGGGAGATCCAGGCAGCCAAACATACATTGGTAAACCAAACGTCGATTTCAACAGAGGATCGAGGAACATTGTAAAACAGACACTGCCATCAAACAACATATCTGTATATGTAATTACTGCACGTATGATATAAAGAAATCAGTAAAATATAAAGGTACAAGTAACTATGAAATCAGTATTGTAGAGGCATTAATGATAAAAGAGCATCAGCCAAAAATTAATCACTCTGCTGAATATAACGGAATGTCGTATTTGATGAAGGTATTTAATTAAGTTCTTTGTCTTGTGCTAAATAACTGTAAAGTCACCCATAATGGTATTATTTAACTAAATCAATCATGTTCTTGCTTCAGCGTTATTGATCAACTTTAGATTATTTTTCTTATTCCGCTATAGCCGTGAGTCGAATTGTTCTTTTGAATTAGTGTAATAATTTCGATTTAATATGATTTCCAAACAATCCTTTGAAAAATTGCTTATTTAACACGTAATTCCGAAATTCGTGGTGATGGAATCTCGACTTGACTGTACTTCCATCAATTTCATACAGGACTTCAGTAATCATCGAAATAAAGTACAGCAGTATTTTCAGATGGCAATTTTACGAGCATGTTACATGCAAAAAGCACATAAACATGTGGATTAAGGCCATCATGTGGATTACTGTCTGCTCCAGATCATTGTCTTCCTCAATTCTCCTTTGCTTTTTGCGTTCTGTCCTTATCATGGGATCACTGAAATCTCATACAGTTAGCAGAGAATAGTGCGACATATCTTGAAATTTAGCAAATAAGTGACACTACATGGTGAAGACTTAAATATTTCCCTAAATTTCCATCATAAAACAGACTTCCATGCTAGGTTATAACCTACTTTTATCATTTCATCTGTGACAGAATTTACAAGACAAATGAATTTAAATGTGATTGTAATTCAAATCTACGCATTCTCCGACAGGGGAGGACGCGTATCGAAGAAGAAGTAATTCAAATCAGAGATCATGGTAATCTTCCTTTGCCACTGATTAGATCATGAAGTCCTTACACTACAATGAATTCCATTTACGCTGAGATGGAATTCTTCCATCGTTAACAAGAAAATGCGTCTGTGGTGAGTTGTCTAAGAATTAGAATACTCTTCTCTGATTGCCATGCCATAAATTATTCACGTCATTCTCTTGTTTTACAAGGTATTACAATGAAATGAATCAAAAATCGTACGTCAATGCATATCGGCTAACGATGTCGCAATGTGACACTTTCGCTTCAAGTATCAATAGTTTATGACACTGCAATGTCGAGAACTATGTCTGTCTTGAAGAATTGATCACAAGATCCCTTTCGCTGCATTTTCACATTTTTAACAATATATTCCGAAACCTTCACTTAAAATTTATGAAACCTTTTCATTAGAAAACACAGTATATTTCATGTTGCAAAGATAAAAATTTCCTTAAACAGGGTTCGTATTTAGATATCTGACTTGACAAATTAGATTGCTTTATGATTGATTTCTAGAAGCGGCAATTGCTTGCTTGACAAATTGAAATACTTTTACTTCTATTTGAGTAAGATTATTTCCTGCTACACATTCTGTGTCGACTGGCAAAATAAACATAGCGGAAGAGGCTTAAGCAATGTAATTGTTGCTTACAATGTGACTTAAAACAAGAAAATATTTGACTTTCTCGTAGAAGCAGTCACTGTAAGTTTACATTATTTGATATACGGGATCCGGTGAACGACTAAAAGTATTTTCATATTTTGATTATGAAATTTTCCAAAATTGAGGTTGTTAAAGAATTGTCCTTCATTCTCAATAATTGCAAGTGTCAAAATGGATCTAAATTGTAATGGAGATTTTGAGGGGTAAATATGAGCATGAATTATAGATCACATCTTCAAGTAGTTAGTTAAATGTGATGAAAATGATTGAATATGAAAATATGAATCATCTCCCTTTGGTTACCACCAAAATGGAAAGGGGACTAAGAACTTGGCGCCAGTTTCGCAGCGTTTTCAAAATGCTAAATATTTAAATTATCAAAAACAATGATGCATACATAGAAATGAAAAATGTTGTCCCCGTTCCAAATGCCAGCCAGCATCACTTCAACCAGCTTTTCGAGAACAACCAGGATTTTTGTCTATGCAAATTTGCTTCCACTATTTTACAGAGAAAATGTCCATCTACTATCTAATACAAAGTCAACTAAACAAATGTGGTGAGGCAATGTAACTGTGGACTTCCATTCACAATCATAGGATAGCTGGTGTGACTCAATTAGGGCATTATTTCTGGGTTTTAAAACTTTCCATGAAGCTACAGAGTTACTACATGACCTCTCCACAATATAGTTCAGCAAGCCTTGATATATCAAGCATAAGTCAGTTGGGACTCTTCTTCTACCAGTTTCGAATACAATTAGTTTTTAATATCAATGCTTGACTGCTTGTACATATCGGACTTGTGTTACAATTACTGTAACTAGTCATTGCAATCAATTACATTTTCAGATGAGTAATCAATAATCGTAGTGAATGAAATTTTTAGCCATGTAATTAAGTAAATGCAATTACTCTGCAGTCAGAACAGCTTAATATTCATTTGGCAACCAATATAAATAATTTATTTTCCTCGTCAGTAGTGCGTTACAATAACTACCAATAATACAACATTGTGATGTTATAGCCTACTTAGATGTGTACCAGGGGTACAAGTACGAGTAACTTTTTAGAAGAAATTTAAGACGAAACTTGTCCAAATTTTAATCAAGAACCGGTAGTTATCTTAAGTAATTGTAAAGCAATTGAAACGCAATTGAAGAAAAAATGGAGCAATTTGTAATCGTGATTAATTACCGTTTCATGAGTAATTGACGTAAGTCTGTCTGGCACAGATATCCTTTAATGGCATTTCATAGCATTTAATCAGTATAATATTTCATGTATTGCTTTCAGAGCGGCAAATTGATTGATCACTAAATCTGAAGTAATTCCCGATATAATGATGTGATTTACTTACCAGATCCTTCCAATGCTTGATAACTCTTGATTTGGCATAATTCAAAACAAGAACAACACCCTTAACTCTTGGACTTCTCATTTGTTCCAATAAACTGAAAACAAATAGAAACAAACAATTAGAAAAATAGTATACGAGACCATGGCCTACTTTCAATATAAAATCATAAAGAAATGTTCACCATGTTAGAATTGAAGATTTCAAAACGGAATTTCAAAACCGTGGTTCCTTGCCTAAATTAACCCACAGCAAGCGCATGAAACAATCTTAAAATCTTAATCCCCCAGAGCTGCGTTGGCCGTCTGATCTGAGTAATATATAACACTATGATGTTGGATTTCCAGGGCCTCATGCAAATCTTAGTCCTCAAACAAAGCATTATCTAAAAGTTATTCGACTGAGTAGTACATAATCAACCAATAATTGCAAAATACACGCATGTAGATGATGTAGCATATCTAGATGGCACGTAATTAGGCCTATCACTGCGGAGAACACACCTGGTATGACCTTAGAATGGAGGAAGGTTATGCCAACTATGAAGGGCAATTTTCCCTACCATTACGAAAAGGTGAATTTGGCATTTCAGCTGTAGTGATCATCTATCGAGCATCCATTTCTGGTTTATAGGACAGATATTTTAGAGTTCTATCATCCAATACCTTTTTGACCGACAAGTACTTCGTTGTCATAAATGCAAATAAAAATCGTGATCACCATATTCATCAGAAGCTTGTAAAATTGTCAGATAATATCCTTATAAAATCTTACTCACTTGTTGAAGCGTGCCATTCTTGTTTTCCAGTAATTGAGCTCCGCAGATGGTCCGATATCATCAGCTTCACGTCGCATTTGCTCCGATTCACTCAATACCTGTTCAATTTGTTTGGCCCACTTGAGAAGGACACCTTCTAATTTTTCCATCGTCTCAGAACTATTGACTGAAAATGTTAATTTTTGACTTATGAAACTGATGAGACATGCGAGCATACATATAATGAAAATTATGGAATCAGATTATTTTCAAATAATAGAAAATTCAATAAATTTAGAATTCACAAAAACACATACCGTACATAAGCAAACAATACTTCGAAGTTATACAATAAAGTTATATGTTATGTATATGTTTTATGTATGTATAACAACATTCTAAGTTATATAATATATACTTCGATCCATCCATAGTATTGACTGGGAGCGATTTGCTGTCACATAAACCGGAGAATTCTTACAACTTGGAACACTACTAATCAATTTTACTTTACAGTTGAATATATCCAGAGTTTGGTTATCTTCAACCAAAAGTTATATGTTGCAGACATTGACATCCCTCAGCTTTTGGCAAAAATCTAACTCAGATTCATCACGTTTGCCAACTAAAATATTAGATATTCAGAAGAATGAACTACAAATGTGCAGGCATGTACAGAACGTCCTATACATCAAAAGTGCATTGATTTCAACCCTCGGCCTAAATAATCCTGATAAAACGGGTCCTTGTCGGGCCCTACTTAGCTGACCTTGTCCCATTAAATTCAGAACCATTTACAGGTCTTGTTTCAAGCGGCAATTAGCAAGCTGATGAAGGGAGATATTCAATGTAACAATACGCCTGTGATAATTTCGATAACATGCTGTTCTTAGTTTACTAAATTAGTATCATACTACTCATATATTGCTGACAGCTGATCAGTTCCTGAAAAAAGACGTTCGCATTCGCCTCTTAACAAGTCAAGGGTTATGGATGAACAGTGGGATTTCTGGTTCATTTGTCTTAACTGCCCTCGTTCCGAATAAAAACATATGAGTGCCTACCTATCAACTACTCTATACCACATATTACGGTGATCTGTGTTGCAGTTGAAAAGATATTCTGTTTTGAAAAGCATCTTCAAAAATACGGTTATTTGTTATAATAGCAAACTGCAACCTTTCCGGTGATCGTACCTTGCGCTAATGTGTATTACGTACGGAGCATTATTGCATAAATATGTAAAAGTGACTTCAAATTCATCTCAACAACAATGAGAAAATTGTGAGACAATTCATCATTTTGCATAAGAAATCTTATATGGAATTTCAATATTTAGAATTTTTGGAAAAAAGCAAAAATCTTCGTTTTTAACCAGAAAACATGCTTCAAAACAGTGGCTAACAGCAAATTAAACATGGTTTAAAAACCCGTCACGTTCTATTAACCCTGTGTGTGATATTGTCAGTGTTGCACGGCTGCTGATGAACATATCCTTCTTGACTGCAATCTCTTAATGATATTTGTTTGACTATTACTTATAATTTGATTGACTAATAATGATTACGATTCATTACATTGTTAGGATATGTGTCAAGCAAACTAAATCACAAAATTTATTCCTGGCATAGCCAAAATAATGTATAAATAATTAGCAGTCTTTTTTCAATAATTCATGATATAGTGCCTATATGTAAAATCTCACATATTCTCTGTAAACAATAAGTACTGATGTACGCATGCGATGTGTACAGTATATTGTATTAAGAGGACATAAACATATGCCACACATCGCCGAAAGTCAAAGAATTAGCAGAAGACTCGAGATCAAACCTCGTGTGGTTTTAAGTCACACTTACATCCTCCCCCCAAATCAAAAGTCGTTCCGCCGCGCTTGCTTCATATCAGAATTAAGGAGTCGCCATCTGCATTGATGACGAATAATTATTTCTGCTTTCAGTATTTATGTGATGAGCACGACCCCTCAACAGCATCAACTTGAAGGCAGACGGCAACGGATTTCTCCTCCCACTTTTGTAGAGTGTGAGCCCTAAATTCCTACTGCAGTCTACGGAATACCTATTGAAAAAGTTACGCAATTTTCATTACGGAGCTAACGCTGTATTTGCTTACGTCATAAGTAACGGCATCTCACCTGCAGCTTGTAGTTCAGTGGGAGAATTCATCCGATCGACAATTTCTGCCTCTTCGTCCTCCAGCTGGATTTGACCGTCCATATTCTCCTTGGCACTCATGAGAGCTTCGATGAACTTATCAATCAGCTCGAGAAAATCGATGATTTTGGCATTGTGACCGTTGTTCTTCGAAATACTGCCCCAGTCCTGAAAGTTTAATGAAATTACACTTACAGACTCTAAGCAACCACACTGGTGACTCGAAGTATTCTACACTGTGATGAAAAATGGCTTTGCGGAAGATATCTCTCAAGAAGTACATGATAGGTATTCGAATTTTCTAATGAATGGATTCGATTCTCTTGGACAAGAATACTACCAGTGATAATGTTTTAAAGAAACCATAAAACAAAAAATGATGCTCATTTGATTTTACTCAAATTGAATCGTTTCTTCAAATAGTCCATATTCGACAGCCCCAAAGACTAATGATCCTACGTTGTAGAATAAGTACTGTCAATGTTTTTCAACCTTTTTTAATCACGGAACTTTGGACCGGCAATGTTGCATTCGACGGCAACCTCAAGCGAAGGTACTTGAAATGCCTGAACTCCTGTAGTATAAGCCATTTACGTGCATGCATGCGTGTATGCATCCATGATAATCACCTGTTTCCTGTATTTGACCTCAAAGGTATATTATTGTATTTCCAACACCCTTCTTTGAGATATGTGATCTATGTGTGATATTTTTGAAAGTTTCTAACATATAAGTTGTTTTATGATTCGCTGCCTCAGAGATTGAATATGATTCACACCCTCAGAGATCGGATCTGATTCACTCCCTCAGAGATCGGATCTGATTCACTCCTTCATAGTTCGGATCTGATTCATTCCCTCAGAGATAGGATCTGATTCATTCCCTCAGAGATCGGATCTGATTCACTCCCTCATAGCTCGGATCTGATTCATTCCCTCAGAGCTCGGATCTGATTCACACCTTCAGAGATCGGATCTGATTCACTCCCTCAGAGATCGAATATGATTCACTCCCTCAGAGATCGGATCTGATTCACTCCCTCAGAGATCGGATCTGATTCACTGCCTCAGAGATCGAATGTGATTCACTCCCTCAGAGTTCGGATCTGATTCATTCCCTCAGAGTTCGGATCTGATTCACTCCCTCAGAGATCGAATATGATTCACTCCCTCAGAGATCGAATATGATTCACTCCCTCAGAGATAGGATCTGATTCATTCCCTCAGAGATCGGATCTGATTCATTCCCTCAGAGATCGGATCTGATTCATTCCCTCAGAGCTCGGATCTGATTCACACCTTCACAGATCGGATCTGATTCATTCCCTCAGAGATAGGACATCATCCACTTCATATAGCCTCTTCTCTTATTTCGTAGTAAACAGTGATTTATGTGATACTTCACTGATAAAGGGATTCAACATTATCTTTCATGCGCATAAATTATCATCTGAGTTGTCTGATATTGCAGACAACATCAATTATCTTTTGTATTTCACAAACTGATTTACAATAGACTTTGAGGATCCTATTGAATAAACATTGTGAGAATATCACGTTCCAACTGTTCCCCTCATTGTCTCTTCCTTAGCGCCGATCACATGTACTCTTCCAGTGGTAACGGTTTCTAAGACGACGTCAAGATTTCATCTTTATACCTTTCAAAAAGACGATGAAAGAATATAGCATAGTTGGACGTCATTGGAGACAGAAATGACGCCATGGTAAGTCCGCAGCCTAAGCTAACAATGAATGAAGTATGTCCTTCATCGCCCGTGCTTTCATCCTTCTAAATATGATCTTCTCTTCTCAACTAAAGCAGAGGAAAACTGTCTACAGCAAAGTTATGCCCCAATTACCACCACTCATACGCAAACCGAAGAAAACGGATGTGAACTCACAGAGCTTTGACGACGCCATTCACGCGCCCACCATGAAGGTTCAAATGCAAAGCTTTTTGCTGTCAGTCAACCGTTACTATGACGAGTTAATAATCACAGTCACTGAACCTTACCTCCAAACCCTTGAGGATCGGTAGAACCACTTTAGAGATCTGTTTCTCAAATGCTTCCAACAATTTGCCGCCCGAAGCATCGAAGGTTTGAAAGTTCAACTCGTTAGCGATGTTAGCAGTTGAGATGGCTTTCTCGATGATTCGAATGAAGGTAAAACATTGTCCACAGAGAGGCTGAAAAGAGAGAAAATTCAAGCTCGTCAAATTTTAGAATGAGCAGCATGGGTTTGTAACCGGAAAGATTCGTTAATCTTTAAATATCTAAAGAGAATGGCAACGATTAAGTCAATGAAAGACACCAACATCCTTGATTCCCCGACCGCACTCGCCTGACCAAGGAATCGAACAGAAGTCCGCAGAGGAGACGAGCGCGCACCTTCTTCACATGTGAGGTGGTCGAGTGACATGCCGATATGCTGTCTCGCCACCACGGACCTATAATCTATGCTCGCTACGAAATGATTGCTGGTGGCATTCTGTCAATAATAATAGGACAATAAGCTGTCGATATCACTTGGAGAAGACTTCTGAAATCAATTCAATTATTTTTCAACACATTTTGAAGAGACTAATTTTGAATGCTGGAGTCTCGGCTTTGATATTTCACTTCAATGTAATACGCGTTATGCAGCTTTACAAGTCGCATGACAGCTTGATTTCGATTTGTAGAAAACTGGTCAGTGAATAGACCTGCTACATCAAATGCATGTAGATTTATTCTTAATTAGATGTGAAACTTGATCAATTTAATTACAGACGTAACTCCATGCATCATTATTGTTCAATTACTGAAGTGAATCAATCTATTAAGTGACTGAAGCATCATTCGTGCCTAGATAGCAGAATATGTGCATACAGTAGGAATTTAGTAATTGTTGTGTTTTGTAAGATAGAGAAATTAAGAAGGTTGCGCATTTACAGGTGTTCTGGAATCCTGGAATCTATTACGTAATTGACCAATCTGCAGGATAGTCATTTTGACTGAAAACTCCCGGGAAACAGAAAATTTTCGGTCTCTATTCGTAAAAAGATTATTATAAAAACTACGACGTGTCTTCGGCGTCCTGCGCCTTCTGAGGTCGATTTTGGCGTCCTAATGGACCCTGTGGACTCTAGCATCGACCTCAGAAGGCGATGTTTTCCGGGAGTTTTCAGTCAAAATGCGATCTATTAGTTGCGAGTCTAATGGATTGGTGAGTGATGTCGGCATCGGAGTTAAGCAGTCCATCAACTAAATTCACTATCATTTCAAATCAAACAATCAATTGAATTGCAATGAAATTGCATTTAATTTTTGATAACCTCTGCATTTTGGACTTACAGATCCTTAGCAGCAGTATGCATGCACATGCACAAGTTTGAACCTTGCAAGACAAGACGGGTTGCTGCTGAGGAAAATGAGATTATTGATTGAAAAATGTTATTGAAACATGATTAAATGATTGCGCATCCACATGTTTCATTTCTTCTGCTCGATCAGAATCCGTTCAGCATTTGCTCAATATTTAGCTGTTACCATTTTCGTTTCAAAAGAAAGTATCCTAAAAAACTGAATCTGTCTTGAGACTTATAGGTCATCATCCCACCTCAACAGTTTCTTGATCAATGATGATATAAGAAAAATCAAATTATTGAGTATATTTAAGTAATATCTATGCTGAATTGAAACCCAATAAATGAAAGAGTAAATTTAGTAGGTAATTGTCAAATCAGTGAAATTCGAAAAACATATGAAATTGTGATGACCCAACACCCGCCTTTTTCATTGAATTTTTGAACGAATTGCGAGATCGAATGAAATTTTTGGTCAATTTGCGGAATTAACGAAGTATCAGAAACCCTGGAATAAACGAATGATAAACAGGTTACATGTCTATTCCACTCATCCGACCAACTTTCGGGGCTTTTCTAGATCTGTATGATAATGGATGATAACATGAATGAACATCAAAGCAAAAGTTGAATAACTTACCTCTGCCGAACCGGTAGCGATCATGAACCTTTTTTGTTGATGTCCGACATTGGCAACACTGGCATTGTCAGCTCGTGAAAAAGATTCCTTCTGCAAAGGAGGAAATGTCATTGCATGCGTTATTTAAAGATGTCAATAAACGTTATCAGCTTAATAAGAATTAGCTTGGACGTCAAGATACAATTTTAAGAAAAACGTCAGTATATCTATGTGGAGTCAATTCGTTCTCCAGCCCTCGCTTTCATTCCAACGATTGCCGTCGTGATCCTTGAATTTCTCCCCAATTTCTAACATTAGTATGCGCCAATTGCCGTTTGCTCTTTTCCAAATAAGGTCAAGTAAATGCAGTCCACCAAAAACAATCAACATTTACCAAAACATTCGAGTTTTAGGTCCACAAAATCGAGGGAGAACGAAAAGGCATTGCAATGATTTGCTGATTTGCCTGTCTGTTTACAAAAGAATAAATGGAATCAGCAATCATTCAACAATAATGACAGAATGCTCAAATTCGTCCAGTCAACGCTTCATTATCAAAATTGCATTCCTCACATTAATTCGTAAATCACAGCACGAATTCAAAGGATTTACAAACTAGTAAAATACTTTATTAAAGTTTGTCGACATAGAACATTAAAATAGAAAAAGGTTTTTAAAAGGGAAGGTAATACGGTATATGAAAAGGCAATTCAGCTTAAAGCTAAATTTTCGAAACAGAATATGTAGTGCGCTGTTATTTTTCAGCAAAAGAAAGTAGCAAAAACTCCCCAAGTAGTTGAAGGATGTCGATGTAATTTTTTAAAGTGAAATCGTAAAAGGATTTGAATTATTACATCGACGACCTTAAACCAGGGATGCGGAGACCTATCATTTTAATATGACTCCGACTCCGGCTGGCAAGTATATCAGCCTTAGTTCTGGTAACCTTCATCATAGATCATTATAGGCTTACCTGAGCCTTTGTGATCGAGGCTAGGAAGGCTTGTTTTCTCTACTAAATCACCGAGTGAAACGACAATCCTTTTTCACTATCACGGTTCATTCCCTCAACTATTACAAGTTTTGCATGCACTGATGTCTGTACTTTTGTTTGATGGAGAAAGTTGACATCAGAACAGTGACAGCTATGCACGAGGATAAATAATTTGCTTGTATTATATTTCGGGTCTAGCTATAGGCCGAAGTCCGGAGTCCTATCATTTGTTAGGACTCCGGCTCCGGCAAAAATGATAGGACTCCGAGACTCCGACTCCGCATCCCTGCCTTAAACTATTTGGGGAGTTTTTGCTACTTTCTTTTTCTGAAAAATCAGTCGTCTTGTCAATCACAGTACACTGTTATGAATTTCAATAATCGACAAGTATTGTGGGTGGATTTCAAAGTGATTCTGTAGCTTCTTTAATGTAAAATGAGAGATTCTGCATTTTTTCACGACTTCTGATGATTTACTCATAAACAATCAACTTACTGCAGCTTCCTGGTAATAAAACATCAACCGCCGTGGACCAGTGACCTTGAAAAATTGTTCAATGAGCTCCCACTGTAAATACAGAGGCAAAACTGTGTAGAATAAAGTCATATAACAACAGACTATTTTTCTTACCTTGTCATCTGTTAAAAGATGATCTTCAACTTGACTAACGTCAACACCAGACGCATCAGCCAACTTTAAAAGAAAATATACAAATGAAATTAATTGATTCATACTGCAAAAAGCGAGGTTTTAAATTGAACTAACTCGCAAATTACCACATACGCATGGGATTGAAAAAAAAATTTTATATATACAATGCTTATTACAAACATAAATGTCAAATACTTACCCTTGTGAAAAGGTAATGGTATCGAGAATCCATCTGCAAAACAGTAATTTGCATTAATCCCACGGTGCCTGATTCTCTCACGTTGCATGCATAAAAGAATTTCGATTTCGACTGAATGTGAAAGATGATTTTGTGGATGCTGCCACAACTTCTTAGTTACATTTAATTTCTTAAAATTGTAAATTTTCGTGATAAGAGATCGATAAGTTGAAAATCAAATATCCGCCTCATTCTTTTCTCATGATTCTATGTCGACAGTTTCGTGGAAAATATAGAGGACTACACATACGAGTACATGCACGTTAGATGCATTCTATGTACGCTCATTTTTACAGCGCATCTGTTGACAACGGAACAATTAAATGGCACAAAAATTGGAGCGGAGTTCCATCGTTTGTCAAAATTAACTTAAATTCATCAAATTAATCTTCTTTTGATGGCCTACTGAAGTAGAATATCTTCAGAGCCACGAAAGACAATGAGAATGTAAATATTTTGTGATTCTCTTGACTTGTACAATAGCATTAAGTTAATGATGCAAGACCCTTGACCGTTACGATGCCATGTCAAAGTCAGTTCTTAATGTAATTATTCACTTCATTTGACTGGGACACAATAACGATTTTGACATAAACATACAAAATGGAGCACAAGCGACCGCCTGCTAATACTTGAGAAGAAAATGTTGCATGAATGGTTTTAAACATTTATACTATCTTCATTATCAGACATTGAATGTAAGGCATCATTATGTTATACTTTAGTCGCAGTTCTTTAAATAAAATAATAAGATGTTGAATTACGTATTTTTCATTGATGTTCCATTGCAAACTAGTTCCGTCATTTCCCTTAGTATTTCCTATAGTGCTAGGCATGCAGTTCTCACTGTGCACCGTACACTCAATGATGTTTGTACTTCAACTTTCGACCATTGCAACTATTTGGGGCGTCAACCTATGAAAGCGAATTTCCTATTTTCTACGCACCTATTTTTCTATCAATGCTTTACGCATTATTAGACATGAATCAATTGTTGTTATGGGAAATTGCTACTATTCATCAAGGCTCGTCCATGGCCAAGATGTAATGTTTCATATCTAGAAAGACTGTGATTAAAGATGTTGAATTTTATATCACATAATTGCTGGAAATAAAAATCTAGCAAAAAATGAAAGCGTATTCTTTCGTTTGCAACAAGGTTGTTCTCTCGAAACGTTGTGTCATGCATTTTGCTTTCCATTCAGTTTTAAACGCTGGCCTTCAATCACCAGTAATTGACTTTTAACCGTACATACCACCCTTCAATCCCAAAAATTCAGTCAACTGGCTCTTATACGTGTATTTGTTCAAAAGTTGATCTAAATTCGAATCGAAATGTGTTCAGTGAATATCTTATTGAAATCATCCTCAAGGTCTCAGAGAATTGCACCTGTCTTGGTTCAATTTGACATAAAATGGCAATTATTGTCAACTCGCACTTTTGGCAACAGGCTATCTGACAAACGTGTCCTTCTTATTTTTCGGATTTTGTGATTGGATCTAATGATTCAAACATCAACATCAAGATAATTTGAGAGATCGATCCTTTGTTCTTATAGCATGGATATAAAGACTCCTTATTAAAAGATTTGGATATTTCATATTTGTAGATCATTAATTCAAACTCTCCGAAAATATTCAGTGTTGTGTTCGAAGAGAACTAATCCTTATTTGAACCCGTATAATTCAATGAATTAGGTAGACTTCATTCCATCTGATAAGTAACAACATTTTACCACATGATCCAATGTGATTGATGCACTCACCCCAAGCCTTCGTTCGTCTCTTATTTGCTTTAACTGCTTTTGTTTCTCCTTCATCGCTTCACCAGACAGCACAGTAACCGTTTTCTTGCCAACCATCTGAAAATTAAGTAAGGAAATATACAATGCTGCATCAAAATGTAGTTTTCTGACTGTTCCAAGGAAGAGCAATACATAATTATAAACACAGTAAATGTAGTTTCGATAATTATTTACTTTTTGGGGCTGTTTCGGTACTGGCTTCTTTTTGACACCATCATCTGCAAGATATAGAGAATTCGACTGATGAATACAACATATCTATTCAGTATCTTTATGATACGATATTCAAGTGTACTTTTATGCATGATACAAGGGAAACAGGATAGCGTCTGCATCTCTTTTGTTCACTCGAGACAAGGTTGCTTCAACTGAAAATTTTGTGGTAATTTGAATAGGCTTGTATCACTCAAATTATTCATGGCGAGTTTTTTTACATTGCATTGACTCTGTAAAGAAACTACCTTCTACTCCGATTTCGCTTGGCAAAAAGGGAGGATGTTTAGTAGTTCGCAAATTGCGCAGTGATTTAATTTCCTCCTCTGATAAATTATCATCGAATCTGTGATCTTGCAATGCATCAGCAAGCTTTTGTGAATGTATTTTCAAAAGAATGAATTTGAGAGTGAATGCATCGGTTGATTTTCTAAAAGATTTTCAATTCTGCTGGATTATCATGTATCATCGATCATGATTTATGAATTGACTAGTGCACACCTAAAGTTTTGGTCTTGCGCTATCAAAAGCATAATGAGCAAACAATATGTAGACACTAAATTAGCAGTTTATATTTGATTTCAGAATTTAAACAAATCACTCCTGCTATTTGCACGTAAGCACTCTGATCAAGCCAATACAACTTAACAGCAAGTAAATTAAGAGTCGGTTGAAAATGGAACAAAACCAACATCGGCTTCTATCACAGCGATAATTCACTGCTATTATAAACACAACTATGCTACATACAAGATAGGATTTGCGTAGTAATTACTTGAATATACTTATTGATTGATAGAACCATCCCATTCGAAAATCCTAGTTGCATACAAGAATCGATGAACGAATTTTCAGATGTAGGATCGACAGATTCGTGTCTCCCAAAGAATAGAATAAAATCGGCTTTATCCATTAGTCTGAAATGAGGCCGTTGACGAGGGCTACTGAAGAATGATTCAGCGCCGCCACTGATGATATCACTTTGAGTTTGTTGAATAAGTTCGTCCGTCAAATGATGTCATTTTATGTGATATGACTGGTTTGGTGCGAGTTCGCCTTTCAATATGCATTCACACACACCAATTATTTGTCCACTTTTGAAATGAAGCAACCTCGATAAGTTGACGATGTTCTTTCAATTTCGATTTCTATTCCTATCTACACAATAGGCCTCGGTGATCACGGGTGGTTGTAAAAAAGGATTTTCTTCTAAATCTAGAAGGCAAAAGGTCGCAGGGTGATAATTTTTATCTTGCCTTTCTGGGAGGGCAAGAGAATTTTCATGGAAATATACGCATTATCACAATGGTTAATTGGACATGGACATTGGTCATAGATTTAGAAGACAGGCTCTTTCGAGAATCTAGGTGGACATGAAAATCTTTCTTTGTCCGTCTGACTTTATAGAATACCTATTATATCCTATCAAAACGCTTTTGTTCTTGTTTGAATCTATGCATGGACGTGTGTTCAGTTAAGTTTCTCCTCTTCTTTGCAATAGATCAATTCGTGGTGCAAATTCGCTCAAGAATTTCAAGAGACAACTAAAATCGTTTCCTCTATCAGATACTTATGAAATGACTTATTTATTTTCTCTGTAATTTTGAAATTGTGATCATCATGCTGTCCAGCGCCGTGAGCTTGAGTGCATGCAGCGCGCTCTAAATTTTCTGAATGAACGTATACACACACCGTCCAAGATGCTGTTCAAACTGACCAAATCTACCATACATAAAGCAAATCATCGCACAAGTTGATTAAATCATTTGCTCTACGGATGGTTAAACTTTGAATAAACAGCAATAATTCCGTTGAGGTGAAGCAGTAACTTTTCATTACGGAAATTCAATACAATGACAGTTATCATGTCCATTTATTGAAATATATCTCAAGCTGCACCGCACAAACGCATAAATAAATCCAACGTTGATTTGCATGCATCCAAAGGTAAAAGAAAAGGTAAGACAATGTAGTAGTATATAAGCCTCCTGGGCTGAGTAGTGCGATACAAGACTACGACTGCTTGCCTTTGTCAGAAATTAATAAACCCAACTAGTTGACATGATTAAAAACAATTGTACATGTAGATATTATTAGCAAATAATAACACATTGCGTTCATAGTAAATCTTTTCAATGTATATGTTAATGAATTCTATTCATTATTGAAGATGAATGACTGAAACATTGAACAAGATTAAAAGGCAGACCTATTCAGAATAATGCACTCGTACTTCAACCCGTTTAACCGGAGTACCTGGAAGCACCCGGGAGTACCTCCCCTATGCTTTTCAGATATCTCAGCGAAAGAGTTGAAGCTTTGGAACTTATGGTGTTAGCAGCTTGTAGTATTTGAAACTTCAGTCAAGCTTTGGAGAGTGGGAAACCATACGATCAAATTTGAAAGCTACTTTGAAGTGCACTTTGAATGAGCGATTTTCTTGGCATCGATGAAATTAGACTCAAATCATCAACAGCCACTTTATAGCTGCGAAAGCAAAAACTTAAAGTCATCTAAGATGTATGTACAACTGTACATCGAAAGTACACTTAAAATATAAATTTCAAATTCAAAGCCTATGAATGTGATTGATGTCAATTTAAGTGGATAATGTTTAGTCTAAATGTGAGGCAGGTGTGATCAGCAGGAGCAGCCTCGCTCACAAGGAATCTCACTATCTATTTACTGCACGTTAACCAGCTTCAGGAATGACAGCTCTAAGAAATCAAGAATTCATGCAGTGGTCACACCACAGAATTAAATATTTTGTTTATCTGCTTCGGTTTGCTAGAAGTGTGATTAATTCGAAATCGACGGCACATTGAGGAGCTTAATAAGTGGGCAAAAAGGAATTCCTAATACCTTACAGAGATAGGAAAAAAGTCGTGCGTCGCTTGCGGATTAATGTGACTTCCAGCAAAGTGCTTCGATTGCCAAAATTCCTTCAGATTCGAAGAATTCAGATCATTGCGAACAAGTTTTCTCCGTGATGTTGGCCCTTCCGATCATCATTAAAAAAGTAGCAGGCGCACGAAAATTAGTTCACTTGGTGTTTTCACCATCCTCTTATAAACATTCCTCACTGGCTAGTGCATACACTGAATCGAATGTTAGCTGGACAGCGATGTGTGTTTTGGTGTGTGCGAAGTGATAGCACAGCACGCACGCATCTCTCACTGGCTCTGGTGTCTTCTGCTGACAGCTAATTGCTTGCCATTTCCAATAGCAAGCCATACACGAATTATCCATTCGAGAAGGAGCAAGTTGTCTAATTCTGTGATGTGACATTTCGATATTAAGGTTACATACAATTCTTCCATTCTAAGAAACCGAAGACACGCGCAAATGAATCTAATTCTGTGGGTCACACTTTAGAGCGAATATCTCGAGTTCACCTGTAAAACTGGTTGTATGCTAACCGCACACGCTTAATTCATATTCAATGTGTACGACATGGTGAGCTATGAGATGTCTGTATGAAATATTTATCACTCTTCGTGGACGCATTGAACCGGAGAAATCGTTTTTTGGAGGTGCACATGATCAGGCGTTGCCATCATTACGGATGATTTTGTGATGCTGATCCTGATGACAATGATATCGCCGTCGCTTATCTCTTATCAAAACATCATGCATCGAGACTAGCAGACAGAAAAATTACGATTATCGTTGTATTGATACGCAGATAGGATTGCATTGACTTAACAGTTAATGCAAAATTCCTAATCACGAGTTTATTCGGTCATCAACTTATTTCAAAGCTAATAGCCTACTTTTTCAGAGTTTGACGACTTATTTATCTTCAACCGCTCAAATGCTACATAATATTCAACAAGCTTTCAACCACGTATTTTGGGTTCATCCGTAAAGCTATCACGAATCAATACATCGCGCTTCTTTAATACTAGCATCTCTCGATTTTTTGTTTTGTAATGAATCATTCATGCATGCTGGCGGAATGTGCATAATCTGTGTAAATAACATAAAAGATAATCGAGTGCCAGTTCACCTGATGTTCGAAAGATTATCTCAGACCCGAAGCATTTAAGTGTTTTGTGTAGTAATTATTTAAGTCTAAGAACACCTATCTATGTTCAAGCGACTGCACTCAGCAAAATTTTATGATTATCAGTCACATGAGAAGGCCAAGATACAAACTCAGAGCTGCCTGTTGCACAGTCCTTCGGCTTGCTCAGCTATTCTACGCAGATGTTATGACACGGAGGATTTGCAAAATACTAATCTTTCTTTATTGCCATCATGATCAGTCAATTCCGCGGTAATCTCTTCAAATCTGCAAAAATCTGCTTATCTCATATTTGGTACTGGGTCTAAACTCGAGTTCATTTAATAAAATCGAAACTGCATACACATTGGGGATTTAATTAACACATTGGGGAGTTCCTACTCAACCTATTATTACACTTACTCTGTGCTATTGTCATAAAAAATACACTGGTGCTGTCCAAATCAAACATTTCGTTAGTGCTTTGCATCATGAAAATTGATGTACATACAATGACAAGCTGAAAATATGCGGTAGCGCCGACGATTCGCAACAACCAAGAAAGCACGCCTAGGTACTTCCTCTTTTTCCACTCGCTTGCTGTCATGCAATCGTAAATTGGCTGTCCACAATGTTGCAATTTGAATGTCTGAATGTTTAGATCAACAACTCCGATACTGAATTTTAATGCAGATCAGATTACAGCTTTTTAATTTATTTCATTTTGGGCGAATATAGAAAACGGAGTCACGAAAAAAATATTGCGTCATTAATAATACAGCAAAATTTCAACTTTCTAAAGACCATTCGAAACAAACGACTGTATTCAGCTTAAAATTATGATGCCTGTAATTTTGTGTTAAAGAGAAGAGGGCGCACTGAATACTTTTTTATGAAAACATAATTTTATAATAGCGTTAATAACGCAATATAATGGCATCAAAATCGCCCTTTGAAAATATCAGTCTGATACTAAAAATATATATTCAGATATTAAAGCAGGTCAAGGTTACACATTTCATTGTAATCTGAGCATCATTTTATTTAGATTTCTTTAAGATTATTTACCAATTAGCAAATCGGATTAGTTTTTTCATCTTATCACTACATGAAAGATTATCACGTTCGTTTGATCAAACGTGTTAGCCTAGATTGTCACGTATTATTGCCATTTTGTGGCCATTTATTCTCATCACGAATGCGTCGTACTCCGAAATTGCTAATTATTACAATTTATGACAATCTCTTGGCAAGTGAGATGTGTTAATTACACAGATAACTAATAGTCAATGAAAAGTTACAAATGCTCACAAAAGTTTTTTAGAGCAAGCTATTGATAATTCTTTGAGACATTTTTTTACATGTTGAAATGGTCAATCGAACGATAAAATTGCATGCCAGTCGGAAGAATCTGTTTCGACTTATTTTACGTAACGCAAAACTCATGCTCTTAATTAAGTTCACTTCAGTCTGTTTCTCGGTTTAATGCCGCGGAAAATTATTAATCATCTATTATATCAATTCTTTGTGATTAAGACAGTATAGAAGTACACTGCATGATGAATTTTTAAACTGAAGAGATCAGGTAATCATTCTTTAGTACTTGTGCAGCATCCATGCCTTGCATATTTGATAACACTGACTTGGACGTTAGATATATTAGGGTTGTCCGAAAAGTCCTGTTACAAATCAAGCTGTGGTAATGAAGACGAAAGCAAGATCAAATCTACTTGAAAGTCTTGACTAACATAACATTGTGAACCCACTGGGTTGTTTTCAATCAATTCGATTTGATCTGTATTCACTAAATGTCATTTGCTTAGCACATGGTTTCAAGAACTATGTGAAATTCGGTGAAATCCGTTCACTTTGCAGTCGTTATCAATCTATTGCCACATGAAGAATTTCTTGCGTTCATTCACTTTGCAGAACACAATGCAGAAAAGTGATTCAACGAAGAGAGCGGTGATCTGGTTTCTCTGGAAGCAAGGGAAACGGAATGCTGAGATTCACAGTGAGATGCAACCCGTTTTCGGAGAAGAAACTCCTTCCAAAATGACCATCAGCCGCTGGATGAAGTTTGATGGTGGATGTGAGGAAGTCAGTGATGCTCCAAGATGCGGCAGACCCGTGACCACGACAACATCGCAGAACATTCAGCGTGTACAAGCCGCCATTGATAAAGACAGGAGACTGACCGTCCGAGAGCTCGAGGACTTACTGAGAATTCCCCATACCACCATTCATGACATTTTGAAGGCACATCTTGGAATGGCGCGAGTCTCAGCTCGATGGGTGCCGAAACTGCTTACCGAAGACCAGAAAAATATTAGAGTTCAAGTTTGCAAGCAACTGCTTCGACGTTTCCGAGACGATCCAAGTTTCCTGGACCGGTTGATAACAGTTGACGAATCCTGGTTCCATCACTATGAGCCGGAGTCAAAAGCAGCAAGCACGCAATGGAAGCGACCTGACGAGCCAACGCCCACCAAAGCACGTTCCATACCTTCTGCGGGGAAGAGAATGGCCACTGTCTTCTGGGACAAGAAGGGAATCCTGATGATTAGATGGCTTCCAGAGAAACACACAATCAACAGTGATTACTACGTTGATCTGTTGACAGAACTCCGTAGGGTTATCAAAACTGAGCGCAGGGGACTGCTTTCACATGGAGCAATCCTTCAGCAGGATAATGCCAGGCCCCACACAAGTCATCAGACCTTATCTGTTATCGAAAAACTTGGCTTCGAACTGCTTCCTCACCCGCCCTATAGCCCAGATCTTGCTCCATGCGACTACTGGCTCTTCGGACCTATGAAAAAATACCTGGGCGGCAAACATTTTCAAACCATTCAAGGCCTATCTGGTGCAATTAGTCAGTGGGTGAGACAAACTGATGTTCAGTACTTCGCTGACGGGATTCAAAAGCTTCCAGAACGTTGGCAGAAGTGCATCAGTGTACAGGGAGAGTGGTTTGAGAAGATGGACTTTGAATAGTTCCATAAAATTTGTTGAATAAAAGTCTATATACTTCGTACCAGGACTTTTCGGACAACCCTCGTATAGTGGTCTCCTTGGCGCAGTGTTTAAGTGTTGGCCTAGCGACCTTTTGTTCCAGAGGTCGAGCCCCGGAAATGTCATTGGAAGTCGTCAAGCATCTGGACTAAAAGATTATAACGCTCCAGATAGAAGTCTGACTATGTCAGCACTGTCCAAGCCCCCAGCATGGGGTGCAGTGACGCTAGACCATCATATTTTTATACACAGCATGATAGTCTGATATCCATTAAGAGTCTTGATGCAAGAATTGTAGAGGCATTCATTCATTTACTAAGAATATTGCTACCAAATTCGACTGATAAAATCAGGATAAAACTATTGGTAGACATTTACAAATAATATCGTTCTGTTAAAGCTACTCATGTAGTTCATGTAGGCTTCATCAAACTTTTTCGAGAAAACTTGAATTTAAGAAGCTCACATAATCATCTTACCTTCCGCTTAGTTCTCAAGCTCAAAACGGCCTCGATAAAAGACCGCATCAACTCAATTACGCGACTTCTGTGAGCAGAGCCATAAAAACTTCATTATGAAATAGCGGCTGCATATAATATAATGTCATCATGTTCAATGAGTACTGTTTCACTTTATCATCCATGTTTATAACCTAATAATGATAGTCATTGTCAAAAGTTTTGGTTGAAGCACAAAGCTACTATTTCCGCAGTTTTATACGACACCTTAATGCCGATAATGGAGAAAAAATTGATCTTTCATAAGAGATAAACATTTTCATAATTTAGCGTCATTTGAATTCATCATTACATACATCAATTGTAACTATCACACAGGTAATCATATCAAAGACATCACATCATGTTTACGCAGGGCCTAGACACCTTCCGATATATCACAACATTCTTTAACCTGCTTGAACTTGGTTAGCAGATTTTGCGAGAAAATGTGTAATTTTGAATGAGCTTTATTCATTCTAAATCTTTAAATATTTTTGGTTCCCGAGATATTGAAGTTTTGAGATCGCGGAAAAAATGTTTTGCATCAAAAATAATACATAATTAGTCTAGGCCCTATCCGACCTAAATAAACAGAATTCAATTCCAATTTGCGACGCGATCTCCCATAAGGAGAGGAATATACTGTAAATACAAAATCTGAAAATATACATTATGTACGGTGTATGTAAATCAAAGGTTCAGCAGAACATCGAATTTTTCTTTGTTCGGCTAAAAATTCGGTCCTAATGAAGACTGGGCGATCATCAGAACCAAACGTTTCGTGGTTTCCTAATGCAACCCAATCCCTACATAATAGCATGTACACTGGCATGATCGCAAACAATTTTAACAATCAGGTAACAATTCAAAAGAAATAAATGAGAAAAAGCAGCAAATACATGTACATAAATACTCAACTAAAATACTTTATACACTTAATTTATTTGTAATCCAGCAAGCATCACTAGTGGGTCATCAAACTGCGAATGTACAGCTTTTGTACAGCTGGATTATAAAATGGATCAAGATTATGAGATGGATCAGGATATATTGCATGATTCAAGATTTCAAGATCTTCGAAATTTGGTGTCAAACAATGCCCACCTTCCTCACTATCTGTCTCTTATAATCTCACTAATTTCAGAAAAATATGTTGCCTCTTTATCTAATTTGCCTCTAATTTTTTTAAGTGTCCTTCGAAGAAGCAGTCACATCCACTAGTCAGTGATCACAGCTCAAGATAAAGCTTGCAAGTAGTGGTTTTGCATGTTATAACAGTAACGACGTCTAATTACTTTCACTTTTTTTCTTATGACTTTTCCAAATTCGCCTTGTATCGAAGTTGCTATTTTTGCATCAGCCTCGCGACTATTACACATTATTGATGCATTTTAATCAAATACACTTTTTATATTCTATTAAAATTCTGTTTTTTAAAAAAAAATTAATTGTTATGTTCTTTGTATCAATTAAGCAAACAACTTGGTCAATTACTACACACATAACTAAACAATTCAAACTTACCTTTGGTGATTAGAGGCGGTGCAACTTCTGCATCGTCCGCGTTGTCGCCCATGTTTGTTAATTAACTTCCAAGCAATCGCTTTACCTGCGGAGGTAAACAACTTTGATTCAATTGCGATCAAGGGAATAGAATGAGTCAGACAAGAACAAAGTAATATTTTGGTGAGAGACAAATAGAGCGGAATATTGCGATGAGCCACGCACCTATCAACTGAAAAAGGCTCTGCTCGTCTCCTACCTCCTCAATTGTTTCTAAGCAGCTACTGAATCGTTTATTATCATTTGGATACAGATTTTGAATGCTTTTGTATTTTAAGAATGCTGTGGAGTTAACTGGTTCCGAAATATGAGGGAAGAAGATGAGTCGTATTTGTCGTGAGATAAAGGTGAAAGGAAAGCAATAACTCACGTATAGAGTGCGAAATCCTTTAGTTCCTCTCTCGCTTTTGATTTCAGATCAAGACGTGAGGTGATACGATCAATCACCTGCTCGAATTGCGCCTCGTAACAACTTATGAAATACAAAATGGTTGAGAGATACAATGGTATCAAACCGATAATCGAAAAGCGCGCCGCGTTGGTGCGTCTTAGCAACCAGAAATCCGCTGCTTTAGGCTGACACTTAACAAGCCGATTAACAGTAAGCAATGATGATTGAAGCTCCAGTAGCGTCCACTGGGGACACGTAAGCGGTGTTTGTCTCACCCAGTCGTGGACTAGCAGTCCTGACAATACATAAGGTTCACATAAATCTGTGCAGGTACGGATTGTTTAAGTGGAGCGTCAGTGATAATGCTTTGACAGCAATTGGACAAGAGCCGCGATTCTATTATGAGTTTGGTCAATTAACACTTGATAGATAGTCGATGATCCTTGAGAATATGAGGACATTGGCATCGCAGTTTTATTATTTACATGTGATGAGCTGAAGGCGGTGTAATTAATGTTTAAGAGGGATGATATGAGAGCTCTCTAAAGAGTTTTGTAATCAAAAATTAAATTGTATCACAAGGTAGATGTGGGAAAAGCAAATTTCGAGATTACAATGCTCATTGAAAGCGAAATTTCAGGATATATTTTTTTGATTAAATTGACTTTTATAAGTGACTAAATGAAAAAATTAAGTAAAAAATTAAGACTGCTCATAAATTCGAAAATGACCGGATCCGATGTTGATCAATTTTATACGTAGTACTGTTAAATCTGATTGATAAATCAGATGTATGTTTCAATTGTAATTATATCTACTTTGACAGCAATTTCCAACTGCATTACTTGTATTTTACAGACTAGGCATATATTCTGCTAACAACCTCCAGTCAAAAGCCGTTGACTGAGCTTGAGATTGTAGCAGACATATAAGATTGCACAAATGCTTAGACATTAAGAACAGAATTGAACAAATTAGAGAATTTTTACAAGTATTATAATCAACTCATAAATCAGTAACGTGAAATCTAGGAAAGCTTGGTTGTTGCCCCTTATATCGCATGTATTACAAGAAGGGATCATTGGGCAAACTCAGGATAGGAGCACACTGCATCATGAATTGAAGAAATTATCCCTACATTCTTTAACTCTAGTATATTCAGTATTGATTTTGAAGCCTAATGAAATAGGAGGACTAGACTTTAAATCGATAAGTTTATCTCATTTTTAATAATGCCAAAATCAAAAAGTTCAAACCGAAGTTAAACTATTCAAGGACAGATAACTTTAAAACTAAGCGTTGCCGGAATTTTCGGTTAGATTCATTGATGAAGTTCACTGATAATTATAAAAATAATTCAAACTGATTAGAAATCGAAAAGCAAATGAAATATAATAATAATCTAATGGAAGAAAAAGTAATTGTAGTAAATTGCAGTAAATTTCAGAGAATTTGACTTGAGACGTTGAGAAACTAATACTAGTCTGAAAATTGTTGTTAATATGGCGCCTTCATTCACTAACACAGTCATGTTTTATTCATGAGGTAAGATGTGACTCAACTTACATGTAATATTCCAAATATCCAGTAAAATATTCCAGTCACAGTTTTCCCGTTTGGAAATAAAAAGTCTTGAATTTTGAATTCAACACTTCTAAGTAAATTTTTCATCTGAAAACGGTCACTGTTCTTTGCAATCATGCCAGATATTTGATGGAAATCTTATTGACTTAAAAGTTCATTCAAAGGAAACATTTCAGTTCTGAAGAGAAACATCAGAAGAACATTAGTGACTGAAAGTATAATCGAAAAAAATATTTGCATCATTAGCATCCGCTACCGATAACTTGTTCCAGGAAATCAAGGATGCATCATACCAACAGTAAGTGAGAATTACAAATTTGTTTTGCACATCATGGGTGGGAAATTTCAAATGGTTAGTGGAAATTAAACTTGCAACGAATTACGTCCTCAATCACATACTTGAAAACTTTTGCGATGAGAAAATATTTGGTAACGTCCTTTCTTGATTCCTTTTTGTACGTCTTGGTTCCTTTCCCCTGAGATACATGAAGACCTGTAATCATAAATTTTTCAAAAGATAAATCGTTTTTGTGGAATAATAAATAAATGTGAGTTTCGGAAGTTCGTGCATAAAAATAATTCGAAAAACTGAATTGATTCTTACGATAATTAATATCAGAGCTTCCTGGGCAATATACCTGCAACTCGCCCACAGCACCATAATAAGTAATCGAATTGTATCCAAATGTTCTTGATGTCATTGATGAACATAGGGCATATTGGTTCAGAAATTAACTTCTCCTTGAACGCAGAATCAATAACGGTGAATTGTATTTTCAATGGTTCGACTATTTTTACTCGCATCATAATTACATTCCACTAGAACACTACAAAGAAATAGAAGACACAATCATAAATGACATAAAAACTCCATTGGCATCTAAAATCTAGATTTCAAAATAAAAGTTGCCTTTCGGGATAAAATGAAGTAGAATTCAGTTTTCCATTCGTAGTCTCATCACTGTTCTCTTAAATTCTCGTATTCGCGTTTCGTTCGCGTAATGCGCGAGGTTTTCGCGCCGCTACGACCACTGACTGACAGCTAAGTGGTTGAATCATCTCATCTGACCGGCAGCACTTGTTTCTGTAGGGAACGAGGCGGAAAATCGGACTTTCAGAGAAAGAGCGCAGTACACCCTCTCTACGGCTGCTACGAATCTGCGTGTATGCCGAGATCAGCCCGGCTCCTATTCTCGTCAGACACGATAAAAAAAAAGGTGCACATGCATGTCCAAAAGCGTACGAATCGAAGTTTTTTAAATCCCTTTCACTGATTAAAATACCTTGATGTGCATGACTAATATACTTCTTTTTAATCAATGATGCCTCACTCTGGAAGAATGAAATATTTTTTCTCGCCTCTGATTAAGCGCTAAGAGCGGTAGTGATAGGCACTAAATCAGAGACTTCTATCAGTACCATAAAAATGGAATACACTTGCATGGCTCCGTCTGCGACTCATGCCTCATAAAAAGATTTAAGCGCGAAGCACTAACAAAGTCACATAAGTCATATTTTTTTAGCATTGTAGGTATTTTTCTATCTTGCGTGTACGAGTATTTATGCTTCTGATCAGAGCTATGTACGAAAATATATTGAATTAAAAGACTTAATAAGTTTCAGCTAAAACTTCATCTGGATGCTGTGTTTTAATAACAGAATGAACTGCTTGACCTAGAGATGGTTCTACACGCCGTAGTACTTCTCACATAGTCACTGAAAACACAGTGAAAATTACATAATTTACCGAAAACTTCAGCCTGCTCCCATTGGATTTATATGTGCTTATTTTGATCTTGTCTGACAAGAGGAGGTACCAGGTACACCTCGACAGATGGGCAGTTTTTCTGTAGCCATCGGGTGTACATCATTCTGTGAAAGTCCGTTGTTCGGTTTTTTGATTTCTTTCGCATGATCTTCTTTCTTCTCATCTGGATTATTTGTCGGTGCATTCAAATGAGCAAAATACTTTGCACACGAATTGAAATACAGTCTACATCCCTTCTGTGTTATAAACTTCCTGTTGTAGATTTCATAAATACAACCTTGATCACTTACGTCGGTTTCAATTTAAATTTGAGATCATTAATAAAAAGAATCTGAATTCAGTTTTGGCACTCGAAAAAAAATTGTCTTTTCCAGTGACCATTCTTGTGCTTTTTCATGCCGTCTCCGATAAACGATAAAATTTACCACATGAAGCTACCTTATCAGTATCATGCACTAGATCGTAAAAATCGCAAATCATGAGTGTAATAGCTTGCAAACAGATCCTTGTTGCATCGAATATCCTATGATATCTTATGAATATCCTATGATCAACTGAAAAAGTGTACTCCGGTCAATTTTTTAGGTTTTCCGCATCAATACTAGAGCATCAGTTAAGTCGATTTAACGATGTCGATTTTCAACTTGATGCCCAGTTTTCTCGCTGCGCATCGAGGAATTCTCGGTGATGACGTCAGGTGTGATGCGGTGACAATAAGGGACGGCAGCCATACACAGCGCTGTCTGCCGAATTGAGGTCTCAGCCGTCTCAGTAACGTCGCGCTTTCTCTGACCATTTTCCAATAGCGACAAGACATTAACCAGGAATTCATTTTTGTATTTAGAGGTTGAGGAAGAGCCAAGGTTTTAACGATGCTATAATTTAATTAAGGTATAATTAATTTCGGTTGCTATTCGGCAACCATCATCAGATAGAAAGATTAACCAAAATTAATTATACCTTAATTAAACTGCAACATCGTTAAAACCTCCTCCTCAACCTTTAAATATAAAAATAAATGACTGGCCAAGACATCTTCAATCATCAACCAGGAAGTACCATTTGTTCAAAAGGGCATAACAAATTGCATTTGTAAAGCATAACAGCTACAGTATTTCTTAAAAGATGGAGCCTTTCCGGTGTTGAACCAGGATTGAAAAGGGGCTGGATGTGAAGCTTACACGGAGAAAAAGTCGCGCTCTAGAAAAATTGCATACCATGAATAATTGAACATGGACGCCTTTTCTGCACGTAATCGTAGGTATTAGCATGTCAGCTGATAGTTGGGTTCCGTCATTTGTCAAAATAATTATGTCTCGAGCAACTTTAATTGCGTCAAATAACGCTGTTCTAACGATACCAATATGAAAGTTTGCATAAATGCTCTACAAAAAAGACTTTGCGAATATGGCTTCAAATACTACCCTCGTAAAAATATTTCTCCTGACAGCTCTAGCAATTTTGCTCGTACAGTAATGATAGCGATACCTGCGGCAAAGTTAATCATATCAGTGATAGTTGTAAGCTCTAAATGAAAAAACTCACATAAAAGTACAGTATCCCTGTTAAAATAGTAAAAAAAGAGATGATTTTAGTATTGATGTCCTTCACTATCAAACTGACACTGTCCGTACTCGGATTTCTGAAACTGACCGTATTGACCTTCACAAATCTGCTATGAACAGCAAACACGAGCTGATGAACGGTAATGATCGCTGATTTGCATACATGCTAGGCCTATATAGGAATCAATGCATTTGATTTACCAAAGTCCCATGAGCATGTGTCTGCGACACATAACGTCGGACAGCTTGTGATGTTTGACTTATGTTTTTCTTACATTTCGGAAACTTCCTTGTGCGGCAATAAATCTGATAATTTCGTGACAACGATAAATTTATCTTATGTCTGCATTAAAGGGTTTATAAATGTACATAATGTTTACAGTTGTGGTGGGATCGATTTCGAGAATCTAATAAAAATTCACTTTCATGAGCAAACTAAAATGAACCCACTGTATGATGTGCATCATTGAATTATATCCTCTACATGTCAACAACTACATGTAAGAAGGCATATAAGCTATGACAAGACTCATCCTTCATTCATGCAGTCTATGTTTTGATTCATAACTGACTGCTTTCCCATTGGCCTTCACTGTGCTTCCTCGTGAAATCGGCTTATTCATTCACTGCACGCGACGCCTGCAGAAAATGGTGCGTATCACCGCTGACGTCATCACGAGCATTAGACAAGCGGATGTCTCATTGGGAGATCGTTGCAGAGTGCCGGATACAGACAGAAGTGCCAGCTGATGTATAAACTTGCTTTTAAAACAATGAAGTCATACTCATAAACGAATTTTGCTCGAAGCACACCTTTAATTACATAATTAAATATTTTGTTTATCTGCTTCGGTTTGCTAGAAGTGTCATTAATACGAAATGGACGGCACATTGAGGAACCTATTAGGTGGGCAAAAAAGGAATTCCTAATACCTTACAGAGATAGGAAAAAAGTTGTGCGTCGCTTACGGATTAATGTGACTTCCAGTAAAGTGCTTCGATTGCCAAAATTCCTTCAGATTCGAAGAATTCAGATCATTGCGCACAAGTTTTCTCCATGATGTTGACCCTTCCAATCATCATTAAAAAAGTAGCAGGCGTACGAAAATTAGTTCACTTGATGATTTCACATCCTCTCCTCGGCATTGCTCACTGTACAGTGCATACATTGAATCGAAGTCACACATCGATGTGTGTTTTGGTGTGTGCGAAGTGATAGCACAGCACGCACGCATCTCTCACTGGCTCTGGTGTCCTTTGCTGACAGCTTATTGTTTGCCATTTCCAATAGCAAGCGATACACGAATTATCCATTCGAGAAGGAGCAAGTTGTGTGATGTGATGTGACATTTCGATATTAAGGTTAAATACAATTCTTCCTTTCTAGGAAACCGAAGCGCGCGCAGATGAATCTAATTCTGTGCCTTTAATATTATGTTCAGACGGGGTAATGACATAAATAAAAGAACCGCAGCAAGAAATAACTTAAATACATACTACTACATAGTAGTAGATGACGTAGAGAAAATGTCTATTCTGGAATAGCTGACCGATAAAAACTTCAGGTTAGAAACTACAAGGCATGGCTGAAACTTTGAAAAGGAAGCTTTGTTGACTTTGAGAGTTGTGAACTAGGGCTGCCGATGATTCCTGATTTTCGATGAAATGGCGGCTATTCGAGTCTGTTCCCATTTTTCAACTTATGTGTGGCAACTTAGCATTTAATGGTTCTATTTTCTTTGTGCTTACAAAGCGTGCTCAGAGTTTCTTAATTATTGCAGACGCACTAACTTAGGCAACATGTCAGCAGTGTGCTAAGCGCCGCATCAAGTGAACACTCGTCGAAATTTTACTTGATTGCGCATCTCAAAATGTTCAGCATGCCACAACATCCGATCTGATTTGACAGACCTCTGCATCACGTAAGAGAAGGTTTCGGCGATTCCAGGTCAAAATGGTCCGGAAAGTAAGTTTCAAAAGGCTTGTGGCGTGCTCTGCATGAGTTGTTGCTCCTCAAAATGTGCAGTCAATTTGGCTTGAATGGTTCTGTTCTGAACTGGTTCAAAAGCTATCCCCTGAATCTCTATCAAAGTGCTGAAAAGTCAGCTTGGGTTCCAATCTCCTCAGGGGGTTCCTTAGGGATCCACTTTAGAACCCTCATTGCTTCTTAATAATAATGTGTGTCTATTCAAGGAAAATGAAAATCATACAACACATTTAAGATCACAATAATGACAATAAGCACAATCAACATGGAATAGTAATTCATATAGTATCAAATGCTATGAATCTTATTATACAAAATGTACAGTGTGGAATAAATGATGATATTCTTCTGTTTGTTTTAATGACAGGTAAATGTAGATGACAAGAGTTTCTCATAGTCCCAGGACACAAAAAATGCAAAGGACTACAAGGTTGAATCAGTTTCTTAAATTCATTTAAAGATCTGCTATCACGTCTTACAGGCAAATGAGTTAAGGCAGTACAACGGCAAGATTTTCCACAATGATCCTGTGTGAGAGTGTCATTGTTTTCTCATTGAATTTTCTCAAGTCTGTCGTTGTCTTTCTTCGTGATGCCAACAAGCAAGGGAGAATTGAACTCAAGTAAGCTCTGAATGAGATCTTCCTTGGATATTCTTAAGAGGCGCAGAATGTTGACACGACGCGCGGCAAGTCTACATATGTGAGCAACATGTTCACGCCATGATAGATTGTTCTGAAAATCACACCTAAAATCCGCATTGTGCTACATGAAGATATGTCAGGAGAATACAATGCTGTTACTCTCGCACAAGAGGCAAACATACATTTTGTTTTTCTTGCATTCAGAAGGAGACCGTTCTCACTGCACCACAAGTTCATGGTGTCAACCTCATTCTTAAACAATATATTCACATCCATATCTTTGTAAGATGGAATCAAAACCATAACATTATCGGTGTATTTTACCACATGAGAGCCCATACGTGCCGCGAAAAGGTACGGACCGAACACTGAGCCTAGGGGAGCACCCGATGTTACAGGCACAGTTGAGCTCAAGATTTCGTTATTCAGGCAAACTCTCTGGCGTCTGTTTCTTAAGCAGTTGCACAACCAAGAGATAAAACGCAATGGGAGATTGTTTTTAGCCAGCGATTGTATGAGAGTATCACGAGGAAGTCGATCAAAGGCTTCACTCATGTCGAACGATAGTAAGAGAACACCATAGGTGTGACTCAAATCAAGGACACGAGTAACATAATCATGAATATACACTTGAGCATGCAGACTCGAACATCCAGCTTTGAAACCAAACTGATTGTATCCTTAGATACTTAATTTTTTTCTCTTCACGCTGTAAAGGACACAACGCTCTAGTAATTTTGAAAAAATAGCAATAGGGACACTGGTATCAGATCTTCTAATTTCGGACATTTTACCTTCGGAATTGGAATTTCATTGGGAAGTTTCCATTGGTCCGGTACACATGATGGCTGAATAGAAATGTTTATCAGATGAGTTATAGGACCTGCTAAAAAATGTTAGCATTCTCGTAAAAGACGCGGTGGAAGGTCATCACTGCCTGAAGATTTATTTATCTTCAACCTATCCAATTCCTTTTGCACAATATGAACGTCAATCATGGGCATCCAGAACTCGTCACTGGCGCAAATGCCATCTAGGAGCAAGTCCCAGTCAATTGGAGGAGAAATGTATGTAGCAATGTGATTGTTCATAGCTTCAACAGCTTCAACTGGAGAATTATACTGATCAATAATCGCTTTCAATTGATGTTGACTTGTTTCATTTTTTGAGCATGCACTAATAATAATTTTCCAGTCCACGATTTGACGAACTCAATTTTTTAGTCCAAATTTGTTTGGTATTCTCTATCTCACAGAAAACCTTTGATTTGTAGTGGTTATACAGCTCAAAATTACGCATCCGATAAGCTTCATGTTTTTCATTAACCAGATACTAAAGTAATGGAGAAATCTACGGCATGTCATTTGACGCAACTTCAACATGCATTACAGGAAATGTAGTTTTAGCATCACAGATGAAGGCATATAGCTTGTTACATTTATCTTCAAGACTGATATGGGACTTATAAAAATCATGCCAACTGAATGATTCTAAGATAATACAAAATTGAGACATGTGACTTCTGCGAAAATCTGTAAATTTACGACAATGAAAGTCTCAGAAAAGAAGTCTTTCTTAGGTGTCAGGAAAACACTTTTATGATCCGAATTCCCAATATTGGGACCCACAGCTGTCGGCAAATACAAAGGCAACAAAGAGTGATCGACAAAAATCTTGTCTAACACAGATGAAGAACGAGTAGCTTCATTTACAGTTTGAGTAAATCCAAGAGTTTCTTCAAATGCATTGCACGGTAACCTATTAAGATCACCAGCTATATATAAGCTGACTATGCGTTGAAGTGTCTAAAACAAACTCTACATTTCGAACAATGTAATCAACTATGCACTGATATTGTGAAGCTTGTAAATTCGGAGGTACATACAACACAATAAGAATCGTTTTACATGTACGAAAGGAAAGTCAAGTACACTCAATATATTCAGGATATTTCTCAGAGATAGCAAGTTCTGTGACGTCAAAGTCACTCCGCACATAGACACATACACCTCCGCCTCTCCTTCCATCAGTGTGGTCACAGCGGAAAGGTTCTAAGTATCGAGGAAGAGAAATTTGGTTATTTGGAATATTGTTTGACAACCATGATTCGCATGTAGCTATAACACCAGGCTTAATTGATGATGAAAACACACATAGTTCATCATACTTAGGAATTTGCGATTGAATGTTCGAAAGAAAGAGCGATGGGTAAAGACACTGCTTCGTTGAGGGGTACTTTAAGATCGACTTTGAAAATGCTGGATGTCATTGCAAATTGCGATTAACAACTTTTCCTTTATGAATGACAACTCTTTCACCCATATTCTGTCGACGTTGACACTCATTTAGCAATTCCTTATGTTGACGTTGCTGATGAAGCGTACGATCAGGATTTACATATGCGAGTATATTCCTATAGGTGGCTGACTATCTAGGTCTTTTTGACGTAATGAGAATTTCTATTCTCGAGCCCACATCTTTACACCTGATTTTCATCAGTCGCTTTCCATTCAATCTGCCAATGCGTCTTACATCTGCTATGGATGATCTGCCAACCACAATATGATCCAGCATGTTCAAACACTCGCCCATCATGTTCAACACGTTCTTCAATGCTGCCACTGAACTTCTCTAGCATGTCGAAAACGATTAGATTTTGTTGCCTCAGGCATCGCTGTTCAATTTCATCAATTGTGCGGTAAAAACTTTCAACAATTGAATTTTTCAGGCTCTGATGATCAATTTGTCAGCAGATCTAAATGTCCTCTTAAATCATCTCGCGATTACTCAAGTTCATTGACTTTATTCGTTTATAAATTAATTGTATTGTATAGTTTGACAATGTCAAACTTTATCGTTGTAATTATTTCGTTTTTACTTGATTCTGTTAGCTGTTCGATGTCTTTAAGTCTAAAACTCGTCTGCAAAGTTTGCAAAGCTTGCACATTAGGCTGCTTTTCTCTCCGGGAAACTGGAGTTCGCACCATAATATATACGACGAAAAACACTGAAGCCGACATGAACAGAATTCGCAAACCGTTAACGTTGTCCGCTACAACACTGTCACTTGGCAACGGACTTTCGATAGGAAATACTTGAAGCAAGAATAATGTGGCGCGCAGGGAGATGTACAACAATGACATCACTTCATGTTTTCAGTCGGTAGAATGCTTGTTATTCGAAGATGTAAAAATATTTAAACGCATAGATTCTCGGAACGATTGTTTCGAATGTCAAGGTGACATCAATAATGCTGTACTTTGGTATTCTAAATGGTAATGAAGCGTAACCTACGAAAGCGTTATTTCATTCACTTTCTTTGAAACATAGCTGTCATATCAGTCTTTGATAGTGTGCTCAACAATAGTTTTCAGTGTCAAGTTCAGGAGATCAAAGATCTTGGGGTGATTTTTTATTCTAATTTGTCATTTAATGTTTATATAAACGTGATTGCAAATGGAGCACATCGAATGTTCGGATTTGTCAAAAGAGCCATGAAATCCTCCTGATTTACGTCCTAAAAGTCTTCTCCGAAACGCATGCTGGTTTTCACGTTGATTACTGTAGTTGAAAGTAACTTACTGAAAGTAGTAGTTGAAAGTAGTTTACTGTAGTAAGTTGAAAGGTGTTCTAAAGCGATTTGTGAAAAGTCTTTGCTTCGTGAGCAACATCCGTTATTGGTCAGATAATTTTGCACACTCACGAAAACCACGGATGTTATTTTTCCAGAAAAGCTGTGCGTGGTGAAGAAAATTTATCAAATCTTATTTCGTCTGTATTCTTCAACATTTCAGTGAGAATCACCAGATATTTTCTGATATTTTCTCAAATCGAACATCAAATCTCGGTGAAGATGGCAATTGATCATCATTCTCTTCAAGACAATGTAAGTTTCTCAACAGCTATGTACACCAACGTGAAGTTATGTCACGAAATGATATTAACACACTAAATAAAATAATATCCCATGAAAGGAAATAGGCCATGTCTGTAGCAAATTGCATGATTCACATTATCCTCACATAAATTAGCACGCTTAATTGTCATGAGGTTGTTCACTAAATAAAGTTCTGCTGGCACTTTTTTTAGTCAGTGAACACCGCCTATCTCAAACTCTCACATCACTTGTTTCTGAAACTTTCTGAGAACCACGTGTTTGTCACATGGGAAGTTTGAAGAAAGCACAACTTTAAACTATGTTTAATACAAATCGAAATGCTTAGTCACAGTCACAGCGTAGTCTCAGTCTTAAACAGAGCAAGTGCGGTTGTCTTTGAACATTAAGCTCCCTCATCCCATGATCCATGGTTGATGATTGGCTATCAATTTCACTATTGAACAGCCTCATTTGCCATAGATATTTCACTAGATATTTCAGTGAAAGCAAATTGTCAGTTGTTTCATTTGACAAATAACCATCATTTAACATTGCAATGAAACTAATTATCATGGTGCAAGCTTTGTAAGCTTTTTAGTGTACTCCATGTGGAACTAACTTCTCAACAAGACATCCAAGATCGAAAAAGTGAATAATTAATTACCTAATGATCATTTGAGGGTCAGTAATTGCTCCTTAGCCGATTCTGCACTCCGATAACGTCTGCAAATCATACCAATGTATGTATGCAAATGTTCAAAGTATTATTCAAATGCATTCAAAACAATCAGCATGAACTTTACCCGCTTAATTCAAAATCTCGATATCATCGCGTGTATTTTCAATTTTCATTGCTGTTTCCTCTTCTCTTGCTTTAGATTACCAATTAAGTATGATACCAGATATTTCCATTTAATGAATTGATCTAGAAATTGAAAAGAGCTGCATTATTAGTTTCTGCTGTTCAGAGCAAATCTCATTTTGTTTTTTTACAGGATAAACGATTCAGGCCCTTATCCTAGACGTGATGAAATGCATGGTCGGAACTACTGATTCGTTTTAGTAGGCTTCGACAGAGAGTGCTTCCACTTAGTCTATGAGTTTAAAAATCTACAGCTATGGTCAGGTAGCAAGAGACAATTTATGCTACATCCAATTGATCCGAGATTTTGAACCTAACCTTGATCAAGTTTACTAGCCGAATTGCCAATCATGATTCTATTGACTCCCGAAATCTCATCTCGTGGTGCGATGCGTAGCGTTTTTAAACTCGATTTTATATTATCAGAATGTCATTTTTGTCGCATCAAAGATCCAAAAATTGAACAAGCGGGGCTACTCGATGGAGTCAACATTAAAATTTTTTATTGAACAAAAGGAATGTAGCATCTAAGCTTTTTGAATTAACTCCATCAATTTCCTGAAGATATCAAATCCTATTTGCTACTGGTGGCTATTGTTGAAAAGAAGAGTTAACACAACGTCCGAAGGCTATTGTTGCGAAATAAAAGATTCAAAAGTTTCACTATTTCAACTTTTGATTCTGGAGTTGCTGATTCTTGGTGCATAATTCATACAATACATTTCCAAAATGATTAAAACAACTGAAATTCTCCCTTTTGCTGTAAATTCTTTTCTGAAATAATACAATTTATTTCATTTTCTTGTGTCATCTCCGACATATCGGACTCATTGATCTATTAACGTATGCTTTCGCTCAGGATCCACTATGTAGATACAAGTGCTCATTGGCTCAAAAATAAATACCTTAAGAGCATATAAAAAATTAAGTAGTTAAGTGGTGAGATCATCTAGAAATACAAGTAGTCTGTTTCCGATTATTTCCTTGAAAAAGGGGATTTCATGTATGCCTGTAGCCTATAGTTGGCAATTTGAATCAGTATCGGTGCTGTGTGAATTATGCATGAAGATTCATCAACTCAATGATCAGACTCATTTAGACAGTGCAAATTTTACAGGTAAGAAGTAACAACAGCCTTTGGTTGTCTTATTATTGCTCCTTGCTGGTGGCAATAGCCACTTTTGAGATTAGGGAGTCAAGAGGTTGGGTAACTACTTCTAAATTACGCGGTTGACCGATAACACATATTGCTAATCAATGTGGATAATATATTGGACTGCATTTGTTCACTGACTTATGCATGCATGCTTACCTGCATACCTATGTTCGTTTGCAACCTCGTTTGTGCTATAGACAAACACTTTTTCAGTGTTTGAAGCAGATGCATGCCTACTTGATAAAGATTTCCTATTTCATTTTCAGTGTTAATGCTGTCTTATTAACTTAAATCTAAATTAAATTACAACATAGAACTATCAGTTCACCGTCTAGGCATCAAATCATAAGCAATCATGGTGCATAGTACACCGGGTAGACTGCATTATTGCTCTCTATTGCTAGTCAAAATATCCATCTTGCATTACAAGCTAGCTTGCTTGCTATTGAAATGGAATAGATTTGTAATCTTGAATGATTAGTATCAACTGTCATCACCAAAACGTAGTCTGGGAGGAGAAATTAGATGCAATCAATTTGATACGGTAGGACATCCTCTGATGCTGTTTTAGATTCATGTTTACTCTTTTCATTTTAAATGTCTCCCATTGAACTCAATAATCGTTCATAGGTTCTTGAAGTTGCCGGCATTTGCATGAATAATGAAGCAAGCTTTGTGTGATCTTGTATGCATTGTATGTGCTGTTTGTTAAATACGGCAGTAGTACCGACAGTCTACTCTAGATAAGTGTAGAAAGTTAAATTCTGTTCACTCTGGAACACTCACAAGTCACAGCTCTTAATGCTGTCGTCAGAATCAAGCAAGATGATGAAATTAGTTGAAATGCCTCTCTCGATTTCTGCGAAATTATTATTCAGAATGAGGGCAGTAAGATCTTTTTTTAATGACAGCAACGAGATGATCATGGAAACTAAAGAAATATAATTGGCAAATTATCTAGCTACAGTTTTTACACTTGGGTCTAAATGTGAAAAGTTTGAAAAGTGCCGGCTGGTCGGTTAGTTGATTTTGACCGGTTAACCTCCTGACTCCCCTAATTACGATTGCATATGTCAGCAGAAGCGGTCTGTGGAAGCTAAATTCAAAGTTGCGCTATGTGAACAAAAACACTTTTCAAACACTTCACACTACCTATGCTGACTTGATAACATCAGTCAGATTCCAGAACGAATTTATGGCAGAATGTTTGGACTTAGTGCGCATTGAAATCAGTTTTGAAGACCACTAAAGCCATCAAAGTCTATCATCTAAGTTAATTGATAGATTTGCATTCCGATCAGCTGCCAGTCTCCTTTTGGATACCCCTCATATCACTTCCGGAAATGGACGGAGAGTGCTTGTACATAATGGGTGTTGTGGAACCCTTCAAGATGAGACATTACTTGCCGGATACTTAGAAAGACAGATGATTGAGCTATTATAGACTTTTCGTACGTTATAAAGGACGGATGCTCTGTGAGATATCTTCGCGTTAGATATGTGAGGTAATGACGCAGAAAAATGTAGCTCCGAGAACAGTCACTTGGAAACTTTGTTATTTCGATGTAGGCTGAAATGTGCAAAGTATGCTGCAGCCGTCGCTGTAACACGTATTCATTAAATTGTGTTCCATGTCCTTGAAACATCATGCATTAAAGCTTTTGTGGTGACTGATGCTATATAATCTTTTGAAACACCAGTACTGCCGTGTGTTTTTATTATTAGGCCTACCTTTCATTTACTAAAATTATTGCAATAATTCTGAAAAGGCTCCATCATCAGAAATACTTCCATTTCGAAAATGCATCTTGAAAACAAGTCCTACAAAGCTACTATTTTTAATAAAGAAGGATGGATGCGTGGTTTCCAGCCTAGCACGCAGTCATCCGAATCGATCCGAGTCCTCTTATTTCATGATTAGAGACTATTACCATTAGAATCGATCTTACAGACAATATATTTCATGTATCCATTCATCTAGATGAGGTGCCACTGTAATTTTTCTGCTCGATCTCTAACTAAAAAAGGGGCAGACTAAAAGCAATTTACATCTATTTTCGAAAATCTCTATTTGAGTTGTAATAGAACCGCTTAACTACATAGGCTAAATGAAGTAATACCTCCTCCAAACATTGTCTCAAGACGCTTTCATGCAATAGCCGATCAAAACACATCGTCATCAATCATCAATTTTCAAACAGACACATTTTTTAAAATATAGTGTAGTTCAAAGTTTGCGTTTCTATTATAACCAAGTTTGCAAATACTGATGCCACAATTGTGACGAACACACCAGTTATGTGGTGTACTAATTTTAGGAGCGATTGAATCATAGGAACATTAATATCAGAGGGAAGGTCGCAGAGCCCCTCCCCTACCGTATTTTCAGCGCTCCAAATCGCTAAAGATAGTTAAATCTCTATCTGACTGACTGACCTAAGAAACTGCAGATTATATTTGAGCAGGTCCCCATGTGTAGCTTTCCGAGTAAATCAATTTTGAAAAGATCAGCTTGTCCGTCAGATATTTCCCGTGGAAATGACCTTGTGCAAAGGGAACATGTCATACAAAGCTATCAGGAACATAGGTGTGTTAGTTTTGTTTTTGGAATTAGAATGGAAATGTCCGGTTATTGGCTCCTTAAATTAATTGTGTGCGTGTAAACAGAATAAATTACTAATTTCGAAGATGTAGTGTTGACCAGGGCTGTGTATTCGGACGCGACATTATTTGTCGGACGCGAAATCGGAGGCGATCCAACGAAATCAGCCGGACGCGGACGTGAACATGGCCGGAAATCCTTCGCTTTCGCGTCCGATATGCTTATGTGAAATTCAAACATGCCAGTAAAAAAATCGAAGATATAGCATATTTTCCCCTGTGCTGTACCCGGCACCTGAACATTTGACAGTATCTTTCATGAAGCACTATTCGATAAGTTAATGGATTGGTTAGGCCTAACTCCTAACTATAAATAACTGGTATCTATTCAAAGCTAAATAACACCAATGCAAACATTTAGGGGTCTACATCAGGGGTGGCCAACCCGCGGCCCACGGGCCACATGCGGTCCGCGATGCCATCTCGTGCGGCCGACTCAACAATTTCAAAATTAACTGTGATGAGGCCCAATCACCATTATGCAGGTACTGAAATCTATAGCATTGGATTTCTGCAAAAAATATCTTCGAGAGAGAGATTTCCAAGCATTGCTAAACATGCCATTTTTTGGAGCTACGTGCACATGTGAGCAACTGCTCTCTCGATTGAAATATGTGAAACTATCATCGTTACGGAATTGCAAATGTAAGAAATCATCTACAAAGAGTACTATGTAAATATTTTTCTGCTTTTTTGCAAGTGAGGCGAGGATATAGATTTACTGATGAATTATTTCTAAAGGTGAAAATGAATAATTAGAAGAATCCGGTGAATGTGAATAGAAGACGATATCTGTTCATAATTTTGAATTGATCGATGCTCTCTTCATTGAGCACTTGATAGAAAAGTCGGCGGCGGACTCTGACGCGGACGCGCCGATGTAATTGGGCGTGGAATCGGACGCGGACGCGATTGACGTATTCATCGCGTCCGCAGCCCTGCTATTAGCTATCAAATTTTAGCGTCGGATTATAGACACGATTTAAGCTGGAATTACAGCTGAAAACTTTGAAATGCTTTAAGACAATAGGAGATATCCTCAAGCAAACGTCAAGGACGAATATTGGTGTTCGAAAATGGAATGTTTTCGCAGTTTTATTTTGCACCTAAGCTATTTGTGGAATCACTATTATCGGTTGAGATCCTCATTGACGAGGTTCTTTGCCTGTAGCCAGTGCCCCTTAACAGGCTGAGGTCGGTAAAAATTACCAACCTGCACCATTTGAGTATTGTTTTGAATCGGCTCACTACAGGAACGTTTCGGTCCGTGATGTTTGACATTTCTGTATTGAGCTGCAGAATCACTTGTGCACTCTGATTGATTGCATTTATCGCTGCGCATGTAACCGATAGACACAGAGTGTTGATCACTTTTATTTTAATTCATCTGCGGCAAGTCAATTGTTATCATCATCATGGCAAGAGAAAAGCTCGCAAGATTGCTGTTGATTGATTGTTCGGCAGTGCAGCAGTTGCTGTTGAAAGTGAAGAGGTGTCAGACAGATGGTGCTTAGGTGGTAGAAGATTGAAGATAGTGGGAAGTTGAAAAAGCTTCTGGCTCATGAAATCTATTCGACCAGGCATGAAGACGATTAGAACAATGACGATGAATCTTCTGCTTACAATACAGCATTGCTTGCGAACAAGAATGGAAATCGATGCGCAATGCGGCAAACATTATGAGACATAATCCTGAGTAAAAATTGAATAAATACGTTCAGGACGATTACGCTACAAGAACATCTGACACCTACATGCATAACTCCGCATATGAAACTCGTGAACGAAACCTACTCTGCTCACTGTATAGGTTTTACGGAAGTCGAAGTGTCGGAATGTGACCCGAACGCACGAACGCTAGTCGAAAAGTTACAAACCACCTGCGATAGAAAGCACATGTGGATCTTTATGCACGCTCTTATTGTAGTGAGCTTACATATAGTGAATAATTTCCAATATCTTAGATAATGATCCTTTGTCATTTGCACGGTATGTCATGCATTCCTTTCAAGTTTCTAAAGTTTGGTAAATCAACGTGCTTTTATGTTATTAGGATGTGGGAAATATCAGTATGGAACAATGTTTCTATCATTAAAATGATCAAAATTAGAAAGACGGCAAAAAGGGCTAACCTTGGCTTAAGTAAGTTAGTAGGCTTGGCCTGTCAAGGATTAAAGATGTGATGTGCTGTGGAAAAATAATTCTCCGTGTGTCAAGGCACAAGCACCTCCCTAGTGTATTTCACTTCATTAGAGAACTGTTAGCTGGCAAGTTTATATGATGTGGCAGAGGGCCTGAGGACCATCACTCAATGCGAATTAGGGTTGCATGTTTTTTGTCTGTCATACTTCAAAATGTTTTTTATGGGTGTACCGATTAATCGGCCGATTATTGATACGACAGCGATAATCGGTGACCGGCGATTAGTTACTTATCGGTCAATTATTTGTCGATTAGTAGACTTTTGAAAAGTTTTTTACATTTTCATTCAAATTTTGTCATAGATCGAAAGACAAAATTTCAAATTTCTAAATAAAATTCACTCAACATGCACATTGTGCATTGAACTACTAATCTAAATTGGAACGACTTCATTTTATCATTCTGATGATAGAGAACAACTGAATTTTTCCACAGAATAAAAAGATTTTCATGGTGATTATAAATGTTTGAAAAAATTATTTTCGCATACTTTCATGTATAAGCATACGTAGTACTTTTCCGTCGTGCCTGGGTAGGAGAGCCCAGAGTTTTTGATCATGGCCTGCTAGCCAATGCCCGGATTTTTTTTGTCCCGTCTCAGATTCAACTTTTTGGCGAGGCCCGACTTAGTAAAAAAAGCAGCCATTTAAATATATTCGCAAATTGTGCTTCGACAATCGATTATTATATTTTGCAACATCAAGATTCCCTCAAAGTGTCTTCTTGTTCAGACTAAAGGCACATGTGCATTCATAAGCTAATGTATATGGCCACCAACCAAAAATGCAACTTTTGATATATACAGCAAGTGCACATGTATAGGCTTACTTTCAGGTTCGTTGATGCAACGTATTCAGAACTCGATATATGCAGACATGTGCTCGCGTTTCAAGCCGTAATTATGACTCGCGCTCTCAAAGGAAATGCACATGTTATCAATAACTTATCCCTCCAATAAAATGCTATGAAAGTTCTGTCATATCTCGCAGAAATGATTTGTCATGACTGAGTCGTTCTGTACAGAACTCGGCAGTTTTTAAATCCATTAATAGAAATTTTAAGTAGAAAATTTTGGTGTCTCAAGGAAGCTAATAGCCTAGCCATCAATGTCTAATGATTTTAGCGTTGGCTATGATCGACATGATTGCAAACCGTAGAAATTATACTCAAATGCGCAATACATGTATTGTATAAAGACATATCAAAAGACATCAAATTTTAGAAGACGGCAAGGAAAATAATCTTAAGAACAAGCGACCAGTCGTGTTTCCAAAAACCCAGGCCAGGGCTCAGTTTCCACTCTTGAAGAAGCGCTGGTCCCAACTTTTCATGGTTTTCAAATTCTTGGTAGTCCTTGGCAATGTCACGATCTCGTCTCTGGTTCACTGAGACATGCAACCACTCGCTTTTCAGCTGACCAGCTGCATTTGTAGCCTTGTGTTAGAATTCTCACTAACACAACTAAGGAACCTGGGTTCGAATTCCATCGCGGAATATATTAATGCTCGTAAATAAAGGATGAAATTATCATTTACCAAAAAGTGGAGTCTACGATAAGTAATCACGAGTCACCTCAGACCCTTTCGACATAAGTACAAGGTTGGCTTCTGTCCTTTTATGCCATCTTGGTTAGAACATGTATCGGTTCTTCCGCGCGAGTCCCTATTATTTTGGCAATGGTAACGATATGATTTTAATTGGAATGTAATGCTTATGTAATCCTATGAGATAAACCTCTTTCCGCATATTTCTGTCACCAACATTCTTCTACGAGTAATACTTCAAGTAGCCTACTAAAATCTAATCAAAAGCAATGGACAAAAATTCAAAATTATTCAACTCAACGTAGAAGTAGACTATCATCCCATCGCTTATTGCATGGAACATTTAGGACCTGTTTTACTTATCATTTGGTGCACTTAACTTTTTTAGGTTTCCTTTGACTAAATCGGTACTTTCAACGTATGGAAAACGTCAATTTCAGATGAATTCAATAGAAATAATCGGTACACTCATAATGTTTCCATGTTTTTTTGTTTACGATATATTTGATGATAATTGCGTTAGTACTCAATGCGAATTACGTTAATAACTCCCCTAAAATACTTAGTGAATTAAAGGAGACATAATATAATACTAGTAAGCCAAAAGGATTTCTTTAATTTGAGAATGTCTTCAGCTAGAATATTTAATAATAGCATTAAGATTGATTATCACTGAAAGTGGCGTTTCATAATCTATTTCGGAATACTTGTTATATCTTTTTCAATTTATTTTAAGACACAATGTCACCTTTGAAGTAATAAATGATTTAGCCAGATTAAAATAAATAAAGGAAGAAATGAAACGAAATTGATAATAAATCATTGGAGATGTTTATGCCAAACACAAAGTGACAATTAAATAATTCATATTATTCTTAGAAGAAAACAAAAAGTTAACAAATCAACCATATTGGATGGAAAAAAATTACATTAACTCAACGTCACTTTCATCATCGGAATGAAATGGGAGGCTATCATGAACAAGAAAATCTTAAAGTCTGCTGTTACACGCAATCTTCGTGAGTTTTGTAACCTTGCTATGATGATGCTGATGATAATCAACCATAACACCGCGATTTCACATGAATTGTACCACGGTGGATTCGATTATCGCTGCTTGTGGTTATAGAATAAACTGTACTCGCTCTGCTCTACACGAAAGTACATTTAAAATATTAATTTTTCACATTTCCTACACAATTATAGGCCTAAAAACACAGAAGGGGCTACATCGTCTTGAGAACTGTTGGAATTCAGCCTATTTAGAAAAAAAGAAAAAACGTCTTTAGCTAGACATTTCAGGAATTTTCATAAAAACATTGTTTTTAGCAACATTTGCAATGTTTTTGAAACATGTTATAAATATGTATTTAAAATATCATATTTTAAATACCGCAACCCTAATACGAATGCAGAAATTCTTATTCTGTCGCGAAATCTTTGTACTGCCAAGGAAGATAGTGGAGCACTCGCAATATAAAAGAAATAAATCGCCAGACGATTCGGGTCCAGACGCTTGTCAATTACAGATGCTTTGATAATGACTTATCTATGCGACGTACATTCTAAACTTATAGCAGTGCAGCTCAGTAGTGAAATAATGACACAATGTTTTAAGACACTAAAAGCCAATGGGTGTGATGAAGAGGATTTTGCCATAGCTAAAAAATGCAGTTCGGAGGAATAAAAAGGACAAGTGCACATTAAACTTATCTTACATAAGTGATAGGCTAGCAAGAAAGATCAATTACTAAGTTCGTAAATATAATTAAATGCGCGGTTTGTTAGTTGTGGCAACAAATATTTAAGTATTATTTTAAAGGCAAAATTGTATTATAAATATGTCGCAAATAACAAGTAAATATTGCTGAAAAGTCTTGTGAGTTTTATCAATTTGCCTGCAATAGTAAAAGGTTCCCATTCTTTTTTACATTATAGATATAATGAGCACTACAGCAGTATAAAAAGCAAAGATAGCGCAAGTGCATTTTATGACCATACTAGAATCTGTGATGATAATGACATGGATTATTTCAGCATCGAATACAGTATCCTGCACTGCTAAAAGTTTAGAATGCACGTCGTAGACGTCATTATCAAGGTATCTGCCACTGACAAAGGGTCTGAACCCGAAGCATCGGGCGATTGAGCCCTTTTACATTACTTTGTTATTTCCTTGGCATTACAAATTTTTCGGAAGAAAATTGGAATTGCTGCTTATCATGGACAAAAAATATTAAATAAACCGAGTGAAAATCATTACAAGAAGTCAAACTATGAATTGAACAAAACAGTTTTAAGTCGTCATTCTGGTCTTCAATAGATTTTGCAATGAAACTTTGACAGGAAAAGGTGTGTCAAATCAAGAGTTCTCTTGTTAAATTTACACTTATCAAAGAAAAAGAAATGCAGACTGCATGCACGAATAGTACAAACATATTTTTTATAGCTTTATTGAATTTATCAGAATCAATTGTTTAGAGGAAAGTATATGCTCATTGCACATGAATCGCTTGTATTGACTGTTGACTTCTGATCTAAGTTAACTTGAAGTATTTTGAAGAAAAAAATCCAGAAAACGCGTAGCCACAAAATACATAAAACAAATAAAACGGGAGACCCAAGTCATATATTACCTTGGGACCTATCGCAAGGATTTAGCGAATTTAAACCAGTTTCTCTATTGACGGATATCAGTGTATGATATATTTTTTCTGTAAAATAATCTTTTCTCAAAGAAAACACACTTGCACGGAAAATTGTTGAGGTGCAGTCGAAATATGTAAAGCAGTGTTCATCATTATAAGCATGTACATGTAGTGAAGTTGTTCTCTACTGCATAAGTCTAAATAGATTTTAATGAAAACTGAATAGCATTAAACTTTTCATCGGATCATAGTTTGTATAATGCATTAGTTATTCACTATCGAAATCCCCGTTACTTTATAAACACCCGCAACAAAAAAACCAATGTCATCATTATTTCTTCTGCGTAAATCTCCTTTGCATTGTTTTCAATTTGCCATTAGTTCAGTTAGTTTCCTTGTTATGTTAACCTTAAAAACGTTTTTACTGCTGATGAGGTAAACTAGCCTTGCTGTCTATTGTTAACTACAAACGTGTTTTTCTGTATTGGTAAGGTCTACAAGCATGAATGTTTTGGAAAGGTTAGTAACTAACCACTTAGTCCTTCATAATGCAAAATTGTTGATTTTTGCTTCTTAATTTCTGTACTAAGGTTGAAGTCATCCTTTGTCAAATCAAGTCGCTTTCATGAAATAAATCTTCGACAATTTCAATTTGTATTGATTACGAGATAAGCTGTAATAATAATGATAATAAAGATAAGCTGTGTTAATAATAAAATAATTAAAAAGGCAATTTGTCGCCACTTTAGAATCGCTCATATAATCTATTATCGTAGGTCATCGTTCCCTTTGCAATGCATCATGTCAGTTACAAGGTGAACAATGATACTATCATGGAGCCACATGGAGTCTCTATAGTATACTTTGCTGAAGAGCAAGTTCCGAGCGATTGTCGAAAATGCAGATTGGCTGCGGCAGGAATGAGAATGAAGAATTTCCCTTCTGCCAATATACATGCAAAGCACATGCGTAAGACTACATATTTGCCTATGTTTTGTGGCAGATGCATCGTTTAATGTAATCTGGATGGCTGTCATGTTTAAAATGCTTGTTTTATTGCGTTTAAAAGGTAGTGAATGGATATGCTTCTTCATGAATTATCCTCTGTCGTATATTTAAAATTAAGAATTCTAATTTGTGTTTGTTTTTCAGCAATGTCCCTGGCAATCAAAACACTGCAATTCATCCGAGAGCCTTATCGGGTTTTATTTCGCTTGTTTAGTAATAGTACTGACTTAATGCCAAATTCTGACTTGATGAGTTCATCAATAGAATCAAAACATGAAACTGTCAACCATCTGAAGCGATTGGAAGAGTTAGATCTCTCTACATTTCGTCCAATACCTCCGCCAGCCGGTGCAATTCACGCCTTCTTGGAATATTCAGCAGCCTTGCAGAAACTAGTACACCTAGGAGTCAATTTGTCTGTGGTATCCAAGAAACGAAGAGATGTCGCAGAATTCATCACCCGTTGTAGTTTCAAAAGAGATATTCAACCATTACTTTCTTATTTCATCAACGATATTGGTGTCAGCGAGGAGGAGTTTGGTAAAATGATAATAAACGACCCTTCAATACTTCTCGACGGTCAACATGGGAAGATTTTGAAAACTGTCCGATATCTAAATGGTGTTGGTTTTACCAAGGAAGACGTCCGCTCAATGTTTCTTGATCACACTCCTATTGCAACCATGGATCCAAAAAATATAGACAAAAGTCTTCAACACTATCAAGCATTTTTCTATTTTACCGGTAAGTGTAGCTGTGAAGTAAACTTCATTGCAATTCCTTGTTGCTATACAATAATTTCTACTTGCAATTGTTCTTCTTCTGACTTTCTTCCGATTTTAAGTAGGGTCGCCTATGCGGATTTTCTTCCTGTCCCGGACTCTGTCCAACGCATCTCCTTTCACTTCTGCTTCTGTTATGCAAGTTTATTAAATACATGTACTATATATACATTGCACATGTAAGTTTGTTTACACTTAGAACTGTGGTCGTATTTCACGATGAGTCTTCGCGTATTTGTTCATCTTTTTTAGGGGACTAATTGTTGAATTGGGGGACAGTAGCGAAAGGCGGTTATTGTTATTATATAAGCGATGTCCCAGTAATTAGTGGACACACGATTTAATTCTATTTGTTTTTAATTGTCAGTAATAATCATTCATGGATTCCTAATCGTTTTTGAACGTCTGGGGAAATAGTGCTGAATACTTGAGGTCTCTCTGAAAACACTATATTATGACACATCGGATTTAGAGCAACGGGAAGAACGAGTGATTTTGATGAATTTGTCGGTCTATAATTGTCAAATATATAATGTATTGACGCACCTTGCATTTTGACATACACATCGCATGCATTCGCAGAACTTCGCGAAAATGAAAAAAGTCCTGAACTGATGTGTCATCGACCAATCCCTCGTACCAACTTCAACATAGTGTAGACAATTTAAAATTGAATCCTCAGTCTCATTTCAAACTTCGCACATGAATAGCTAAATATCAATATGAGAACGCACTTCCCGCTAGTAAATGTATAAATTTGAAGTGCCTTAGTTTAGTTCGTTCTTCAGTTCATGACCGGCAAATTCTTAGTTCAGCTCAGTTCATCGGCATTGGTGGAGACATACACTGCATGCCGATCCAATTCCAAAATATTCAATTCTTATGAAAACAATTATCGAAGTGTCCTGTGCCAGCCTATCACATTATATCCAGGGTGGCGGTCGAGCCCGGGAATCGCCCTTAAATTAACCAATTAGCCCCTAAATAGCCCAGGAATGCCATTTTGTTATTTTTTGACACTAATTTCAATGAGCACAGTTTCTTGAATTCAACTACCTTAACATGACTATTATTGAGCACACTATTTCTATTAACTTTCTTCAAATCTTGGTCGTAAAAACCAAGTAAATGTGTATGTCTGCACAACACCTGGATGAAATATTCATGACTTTATAAATTTTGCTTTGTTTCCATATGACTGTGTCAATCATATGTGAGGCGATGGTATTGTGTCTTCAAAGCATCGCTTATAGTGAAAGCGATAATGATAAAGTTTTGGAAAAATTTAATAAAAGCAATCTCTGGCTATTCACATCGAAGTCGTGCACATAATTGAGTTGACTATAATTCGTGCCTACAAGTATAAACTGACTGTCTTTCAACAGGGTCTTCAAAAAGCAATTCTGCTTTTTTGTGTTTCTCAACGTGTCTACATGCACATGAAATTTCGTAAAAGACTCTTAATATGACAATTTATGCAACCTCTAATATGTAATTAAAGTCGCGAGTCATATATACTAAAAGTGTCACATCTAAATGATTGTTTATGTTCACAATCATTAAATCATGGGTTGTAGGATGTTTTAAATGTGCAATAAAGATTCTGCTTTTCATGAAGAGTGTACATCTGAGCAGTAACCGCACTTGCGTCTGCATCCACAGCAAATCAGGCAAGGTTATCAGTCCAAAATCACATCAACAAAATTACACCAACGCTGCAACTGACGAAAGTGTATCGAGTTTTCGTTAACATTTCGACTAAAAGTCAATGGCTGAGCTGAGTGATGATTCCGAAAACCTCACAGTAAATCATGAAAAGAAGGCCTTCCAAATCCCAAACGAATGTGACCTGTGTATAGACCACTGCTCCCGAAATGGCGTTGTTAGTATATAGTCATCTGGAGCTTCCTCTGGTGGTTGTGATTTAGCTCTCTGCTCCGGTCACGACTATGCCAGAGACACGAAAAAAAGCAATGAAGTCCATCAAAACTAAACAAGTAACTTCTGAATTAAATCATTCTTTTACTGAATCTGAGTGATGATTCCGAAAACCTCACAGTAAATCATGAAAAGAAGGCCTTCCAAATCCCAAACGAATGTGACCTGTGTATAGACCACTGCTCCCGAAATGGCGTTGTTAGTATATAGTCATCTGGAGCTTCCTCTGGTGGTTGTGATTTAGCTCTCTGCTCCGGTCACGACTATGCCAGAGACACGAAAAAAAGCAATGAAGTCCATCAAAACTAAACAAGTAACTTCTGAATTAAATCATTCTTTTACTGAATTTTCACCCCTAGCACAGCTATGAGCCATGAACGAAGCTAGGGGTTACTCAATGAAAAGTAACAAATTGTATTATTTTAAATAAATAAAATAAAAAAAACAGATCTTCTAATCTGATTAAGCTGTCCCCATCAGAAACCTATTCGCACGCCTCTTGAAAGTATCAAGATTGTATTGGTCAGGGAAAGTGGTCTGGGGAAGCTGATTCCAAAGCTGTGCCGTGCGAACAAAAAAGCTTTTCGAGCGACTCACAGTACGTGCGCACTCTAAGCTCACATTATAGCATGTGAGTGCATTAGCTCTGCGTGTGCTTCTGGAGAAGATCTTAGGTTTGGGTACGCACTCATTTACTGCAGAGCTGCTTCTACCGAAATAGTATCTGTAGAAGAGACTGAGTGAAGCAACATCCCGTCTGACGGAGAGCGGCTGCAACTTGCTAGCAAGTTTTTCACCCATGAAATTCTTGACACGTTTCTCAACCCGTTTAAGGAGATTAAGATGCGTTTGTGGGGCGCCTGCCCACAGATGACAACAACACTCCATCAGAGGACGAATAGTGGACTTGTAAAGATAGCAGACGGTCTGTGGTGGAAGATAGCTGCTGGCACGACAGAGACTACCAATGCGTTGAGCTGCCTGCTTCCTAATGGATTGGATGTACGGTTTCCATGACAAGTCTTTCGTAACCGCCAATCCAAGGAAGGAGATGGAATCTTGTTCTCTGATCCTATTATCTGACATCTTAAAAATCATGAAAAGAAGGCCTTCCAAATCCCAAACGAATGGGACCTGTGTATAGACCACTGCTCCCGAAATGGCGTTGTTAGTATATAGAGTCATCTGGAGCTTCCTCTGGTGGTTGTGATTTAGCTCTCTGCTCCGGTCACGACTATGCCAGAGACACGAAAAAAAAAGCAATGAAGTCCATCAAAACTAAACAAGTAACTTCTGAATTAAATCATGAAAAGAAGGCCTCCCAAATCCCAAACGAATGGTACCTGTGTATAGACCTGTATGAAAAAATAGATCAATGAAGTCCATCAAAACTAAACAAGTGACTTCTGTTAGTCTGTAGCATATGTCCATAAATAAGGCCTCGCTATTTATGACCTGAATTCATGTGTTTGACCGGTTAATGGCTCAAACAGGGATATCTCAAATTTGATAACGATGATATTCAAAGAAGTGTCCAAATAATTTATTATTGAACAGAGTGTAATTGGAATAACATTCCCGGTTAATGTAAAAATAGCGTGGAAATTCGATGAAATAGCCCTGGAATCGCCCGATAACTCGAAGCTTGAAATCTGGCCGCCACCCTGTGTATCTCAAAATGTTTTCAATTAAATTTTGATTCTGGTGCAGACAGACTTGTCTAGAGCTCTAGTAACAAATCTAACTCGAAGCTTAAAGCCACATGTTGAACTATATCAATAGAGGCCTATATGTCATTTGGTGAAATATGGGAATTTCACTACCGTAGGACGTCATTTTTGGGCATACATATTTAATATGATGTAATGCAAAGTATGCTTTTTAACTGTGTTCATATTGAACTATCCGAGCACCCATAATTTTCGTTTATTTCAATCTTAAAGAACAAAATTATATGTGCAAGGCATGTTTCATGGCGTGATCGTGATGAGAGTTATTGTCATTCTTGAGACTCATGATAATGAATTGGTGAGTCAGTTACGTTCCTGATTGTTCAATTGTTAACATTGTGTACTGGAAATCATCTGTTGCACAATCTTTCTGGAATTCAATCATTTTGGGTGGTCGTGCATATTTGCACTACGAATTGAAGTACGAAATTAACTTTTGTCAATTAAGCCTTATCAATGTGCTACAGATTAGTGATTCTGTGTGTTGAACGTCTAAAATGTTTATGGTGGTCATTATTATGGTGCGTATGACAGAAAGTATTTAGATTATCACATCTGTGTGCTGATTGAGGAGAAAGCACAGAGGCCTACTTTTATTTTTCAATGTTGTTCTGAAGATCTCTTGATGATGTTCACGATAGCGGTGGAGGAGTCGGGGCTGCCATGAATGTTGGGGTCTGAAACACTGTGACCCACAAGATGGGCTGAATAGACTGACCCACAAGATAAGTCCGTGAGGTCCTTTGAGGTTTTGGCATAATTTGAAAAGGTAATTGAACAATTCAATGTTCAGCCGATTCCGGGAGTGCTGGATTCAGAGTGAGTGTGTCTTTACCGATATTTGGTACACTTCGACGTGTTAGTCACTGTTGCGCCATGCTTGGGACGTAATTGAATAAACCACAAGTAATAGGAGAAATCATTTAAGTTAAATAAATTCATTCTATCATCCATCGGTTTTTTTTAAATAGAAGAGAAAAATTTGCTATTCCACTACTATTTGCCATTTTATTGTTATTTAGTCAAGTGAGCTTTAATTAACGTTTAGTAACCTGTCGTTCTTGCCCGAGTGAAGGTTGCAATGAGTCAAATTTTCTATATTATAAATAACTGTATATTTTTTCCTGTTTTATCTTCTTCGCACGTAAATGGACACGAGTTACATTACGTCTGCACCGTCCAAGCTCTAGTGTTGGAAAAGTGACGTCATGTAGAGATAATGCTCTGCTCTCTGAATTATGTTTTTGGGACTGTATGCGTTTCTGTCCCTGAATTTCACACATTCGCATTTCAGTGCCACCTACTAGGTGAGTATACCTACTATTTGATATCGGCTTGAAATATGCTATATTTTCCTCAGAGTGCACCGATGATGTTCTAGGCTAGTGTTGATAAGACATTGTCATGATGATTCAACGATGGCATTATCGACCGTTGCGACGAACTTTTAAGCTTCGATTTCATGTGTCCATTATTTTTTCCGTGTGCATCACTGTCCTACGGGAAGTAAATGAGAAGTTCGAATAGTATTCTTATTGTGGAAAGAATGCAATCTTCAGAATTCATTAGATGTTCGGAGAAGCTGAATCACACTGACTAAGTTTCACCATGAACACTAACAATGAATTTATGTGTAAGAAGTTTCATTCCATGCATTAGCATATTTGACAGCAGTCTGAGGACATCCAGGTTGATGTACTGTCCCCGATAAAGGTTAACTCTAAAACACATTCAGTCTGATTTCCACTGCTGTAGGGGATTGGCTCTTTACGGCTCGGTGATTTTAACAAAAAGTGATGAAACGAATGAAATATTTTTGTATGTAAGACAAATTGTAACATGGTTAACAGAAGTCATAACATCATGTCAGAGTGCTACTGATAATTGTGCACTGATTGATGGTTAAGACCATGAATTATAAGACATTTTCAGAGAGAATGGAAATTATATCTCTGAATATGTGAAGTCATCAGGATGTTTCGTTCTATTGGCCTTCAGTCACAGGCATGTTTAATCAAGTAACGTTGTAGGCAGAAGATATGAAAGCAACCCATCTGAACACGAGGACATTGATTAATCTGTTGGCAGCAAGAATTTGCAATTGAGGTTCTGTTATAGGCTACAAGTGCATCGAGGGAAGACTATTCTGCTATCTGTATTCTCCTATTCTGCTTTTCTTATAACAACATTCTAAATCAGGGGCGGGCAGCCTCCGGCCCCTGTCACTTTTCTCTCCGGCCCGCAGGTTGCTTATCAATTGAAACTGCGTCTGCCCGACAGACGGGTCTAATTCGTATTTTGAATTCACCGGAATTCTGGTTCACGCATTATTCGACCCATTAGACGTTTGTCCACAGACTATTGCTGGCTATTCGTTGCTAGAAAGTCCGAGATACCGACAGGCAGTGACACGGTTGCGTCATGGACATGGAATTTGGTCAAAAGGAAGCAAATTGGGACATCACATGTATGACGTCATAGCAGCTTACTGTCATTTTTGAAGCCGTCACGTCATAGCTGCTTCTACGAAGCAATTTCAGCCTTTACATTGCTGCTTGAATTGTTGTGTTGTTTAATGGATAATAAGCGATCATGGAAATATTCATATTTTTATCATTGCCCAAAAAATACCTATGGAACTATCTTGTGGCCCGCGCTATGAAAGGGTTGTCAGGGTTGCCATTCCTCCGCAAAAATTCCACTTCTTTCACCTAAACTCTAATTAATCGCTTTTGTTTTTCGATTATTTTGCCGTTTCATTGTTTGATTTCTTTATGGACTCACTCCCATGCTATTCATTGATGTTTTAGTCGTCTGCACTGGAATATTTCATCTGTTTGACAACGAGCTGAAAGCCTGTCTGTAGGCGGGAGTGTAGGTATGTCATCAATGCAACAGATAAGATATAGTCAGCAAGATCGACAGCTCTGTGGCTACCGACTTTGACAGTTGTCTTTAAAGCAGCGGCTTGATTGATTTTTGTCATGAAACATGATTGGAATCGACGAATTTCTGAGATTTACTATTTTTTATTGGAATGAAGCAATTGAAGTCATGCCATCAACAGTTTTATTATGTAGCGAAACTCGTGTAAAAAATAAAGCATTATTTTCTAGGTTCTGTTTTATGGTATAGGAACACACGAACATGGAATAACTTCCGTATTCCAACAACTTCTAAGTTCTGGAAATCAGCTGATCTAGTGAAATTCTAAAATTTTGTTACGAGTTCATTTGCTTGATCGATCGAACTAGGAAAAGTCTGCAATAAAACTTCAGTAACTAGAAAAGCAGTTTTCTTGTTTTTCTAGTGAATGAGGCGATCGATTGATAAAGTGAATGGTTGAATTGCCCCCATAGAACAAATATTATGTTCGAAGGACTGTTTTGAGGCCAAGACTTGAGGTCATATCGAAATCAATGCCCTTCGCCATTTAAGACATAGCTATCTGCTACCTATTCATAGTATTTGCAGGTCTACCGGCACAACTTAATTCAGTCTAGAAATTATGAGACCAGATGGACTGCCCCATGCCTGAAATTGAAAATCTATCACCTTAAAGCAATATCATAACTTTCGTTGCTCTAATCTATACGTCTGTGTTTGAGTTGCTGAAAATCAATCAATATCAATCACAGCTGCTTCGTTCTTACTCACACCTCCATTTCTATTCATTCCTTCGTGCACTCGTCAATTCTGTTCTCAATTCCGTACGCCTCTTTAAGCATTGAAGTACCTTTCACGCTTGATCGATTTACATTAAATAGTCGTGCACTTTCTTGAATTCTAGTTCATTAACTCAAGAGTTCCATTCCGGCCTCGCGAAGACCTGAGTGGTGGAAAATTCCGATCAAGCTCTGTTTTGTTGGTGTGAGGCAACGGTAATCGATGATAGCATCGAGTGGACTTGGCCTACATCATTTTGTGTTAACTCAACAAATAACTCATCGTAGGACGTGTCTGCAATTAACCACTCTGTTCTCAGATCATCTGTGGTCAATCGCTTAGACCTTAAGGTGGATTTATTTAGCATAATGTTTTAACTTTAGATAATTTGGTAGTCGGAAACTACATAGACATAAATGACATGTAGCTGAATGATGATAATGTATAATACTAGAAGACTATAAGCGGTATAGACGGTACTTGAAAAAAGTCAGAAGTCTGCGGAACCTTATTACTTTTAAGTTGAATGACTGAAGTGTCAATGCTGCAGTAAGAACTCCCATCAAATGACAGCTATGAGACAGTTGCAACTGTTAGAAAACCTTCTGCTTTTTGGGAAAATATGTCAAAAGATTTATCTCGTAAAATGTAAATCCAGCATCTAATTCCCAGAAAAAAATCGACTTTTTCTGGAATGAAAGAGAAACAATCGAGAACAGATTCGTCTGCAATATTTACTTCTCTTAAAATAAAAGCAAAGTCAACAGAGTACTCTGGCAGACTTAATAGTTATCCGGCTTCAGTTATTCATTCGTCAAAAAACAAGAAAATGTGACGAACTACTTTAATGAAAAATAAAATGTAGCATTTACACACACTGACAATTAAATCAAAGTCTTGTTGAAACATGAATGAGTTAACTTAGTCTCACTTAAGAAAACACAAAAAATACATAGCGCAAGCGACAAGGAAAATAATGTTTGTATTATCAAAACTACATGATTCAACATCCTACGTCATGATTCATTGAAGAAATATTGTGTACGTTTAATGTGATGAGTGTCTGTATGTCAAAAATATGTTGACACCAAAATTAGCCCCTTCATTTCCGTGTCATACAATCTTTACCCTGTTGAAGATTCAATACTTTCCCGTTACAAATCTTTGACTTGAAAATAGCAAGTCTAAAAAACAAAGTCAACGCCAAAATATTAACTTAAGGCAAACGATATAGGTCTATACCAATATAGACGGCAGACCAAATATAAAAACATAGAATAAAAGAAAATGAAATGAAAAGTCGAATAGAATGTGGATGAGTGAGTGAATCTTTGCACATTGAATCGAAAGTTGAGGACAGATTGGTACCAGCTACACACTGTCGCTCAATCAGGTCCAAGGTGCAAAAAGCTGAACTGTATTGATTCATGTTTCGTACAAAATTATAAGTCAACATGTCTACACAATATCCATACGTCTTTTCCTAGCATTTCTCCTTATTGAAGTATCGATCTCCGGCGATCTGGCCTACTGTTAACTCTTGATGATAAACCGCTAGGTCAGGATAAATAAAGACAGCACAGGGTATTGTGTAATTCACATGTTTATTCAGCCACTACAGTTGATGACGTCTAGTTTGGGTCTTCCCTAACCGTCCTGAGGACTCTTTGTTGGACGAATGACACCATCTCCGCACTCGTCTTGTAACACGTTCCACTAGCGAGTCGATAATGTCTTTGAGAAAGCAAATGAAAATGAGCTTATGCTCAAATTATTTCATTAATGGAAGCGTCAGTAAAAATAAAGACATAAATGTACATCAAATACAAAATATTCAGTATCAATAATACTGTTTTGATTGACATTATAAATTGAAACAAGATTTCTAAGGTTTGCATAAAATTGCGAATTACAGCCCGCACAAAATATTTGTGTATATTTGTACTTGTGCTATAAAGGGGAGGTAGACAACGTAGATAACTTGAGAAATAGAAAATCGAGAAGGAAAGATGTAGGATGCTATGTACAAAGGAAATAGGACATGCATTGATATGTAGACTAAAAGCCTCGATGCTTCTGTTTTTCGGTATGATATGAGATTCTTCCATGCCGTTCTGCAATGAGAAATAATTCAATATGGTTTTAAAATTGTTCGTGATACATGAATACCCTCAAAATGGATGGTGACTACATTTTACACCAACGAAAATGATGCTCGGCTTTTGAGGTTTTATTTTAGGTTATCATTTCATTAGATTTTGTATTTGACTCCATTATCATATCTTGTGAGGATTCCCGCGCTCTTTTCATAGCGGGAGTGTGAGGTGGAAAGCTAAGCAAGTAAATCTTATTAATCCTACTCCACTTACTGAAGTTGCGCAGTAGAGAATCATTATGCAGTCACTGATGTTTAAAAAGAAAAGACGATCTCGGTTCACTATTGTTATTTTAAAAGATTAATGCTCATTGACAACTGAGTGTGTCAGTGAAGTATCGGAATGAGTGAGGATAGCATTTTCAGAATTTTAGTGGATGATAGATGAATGGGAACATTATTTATAGTTGCACAGATCATGGAATCCTCTTGCGTTTTGTTAGTTTACAAGTTAAAATACTTCTAACATCGACGAAAACATTGAGAGATTGTAACTCCATTCAAGTTAACTTGACAATGTTCATGAGAAGTGTATACCGATGAACATATGTTGTTGAAAGTCATTTAATTGATTTACGCTCTCTGCGTTTTACAAACGGTCAAATGGGAGATTGCCGACGATTAAAGTAAAATACATTCTCCAACTATTCCAATATTGATCTCCAATTTTAAGTGATTCCTGGTATCGAAGAAAAGTTTGAGATTAACTTTTATTTGGATTTCTGAGTTCATTCTCCGCTGAGTTATATAACAAATGTTTGATGATAAGGCGTGGGTTTGGGAATTAGGCGTTCTGTCGTCATGAGTCGCTGTCAAGAATAACTCACAATTCTGCATTTGTTGTGGATGTCGTTTCCAACCGGTTTTGTAGTATCCTGCAAGTACGAATTGTTATCATAGCAACGTCGTGCAGGTGTTTATGCACCATGACTTGCAAGATTCCCTAAATTCCTTTGTGGTAGAATAATGTAGAATTTTCAAGAAGGCAAAGATTTGAATACCGCGTTGATTTACTCTCAGTCATGAGGTTCGCTTCGATGATTTTTTTATTAATAGCTCTAACACATCAGGTTTAAAAAATACTTTAGTCATTTTTTCAATTTTTTTCGAATTTCTCATGACTTGCGATGTAGGATTTGCTCATTCAAACTAATGAGTATCAGTTCAGATAGCACTATCAGCTTTCATAAATGTTCTTTGCTTCTAGTGTTGAGATGGATTTGATAGTCACTAATTTCTGATTCATGCGACGATGTTCATAATATACCTACCGCACTTTCTCTATTAGGACACTCCCTCTCTTAAGACATCTTTCTCTCTATTGAGGCAGGTCTAATATTGACGAAATCTGGTAAGACGTCTTCCTCTATTTAGAAAAGGTCACATGAATGTTTTCTGAAAATAGGGTACATCTGTGGTGCATTGTACATACATGTATATTGAGATAAGATATATTTATTCCGCAAAGTAATTTCCAGAAAAGCAATTCCTGGCCACCGGCAGTAGCTCTTACAGACGAACGTAGAAATTAGTTCTCGCATCACAATAACACAATTAAAGCACATTCTTTAAGCACTTTTTGATGGCAAAAATTGATGAAGCCAAAACACGGCAAGGCAATTTATTCCAAATCTTGCAAACACGAAAGAAAAAGAAATTACTCGAATAATTACTTTTTGGGAAAACACGGAGAACTTGTTGTAGAGGATTATTGGTAAAACTACGTATACAGTGAGAAAGGGAACGGAAATTAAGTATTTATCAAAGTCAAAGTCTATGAGATCGTGGAAGGCTTTGAAAAAGGAAACAAAGGTGTAACATAGTTCTTCTCTTCCAAAGGGGGGAGGCAATAGACAATTGGTTTTTTAGTCGGTGATCGTAATCGGTGTACGAAATGCCACATCCCTTACAAACTTGACGAGTAAAAGATCTCAGCACATGTTCAAGTCGATCGATGTCACGTTTTAAATATGGACTAAATATTTGACAGCTGGTCTCAAGAATAGGACGAACAAAGGATTTGTAGCCGTGGATCAACAAATCGACATAAGATGACGTAAAACCTTTCAGATGGCAGAATGCACGAGAATAGGATTTGCTAACAGTTCCATTACAATGAGAACTAAACTTTAGGTCCGATGTCTGATAATGAGGATTCCCAAATCGTTGACAGAATTAACAGATCTTGAGGTAACATCATTCAATACTTAATTTTTTTGTGCCAAAGTTATACGAATCAATCAAGGGCATTTTAACGAAATTCAACTCAACAACGGGCTATAAACCTATTCGGACATTAAAGCAAGAGCTCATGAAGAAAAGACCAGAGCAAGCTAAGCAACATGGGTAGTTTACAAGATTGAATGTGGCGAATGTGACTGGAAATATGTTGAAGAGTCAAATAGATCTGTGGAAGAAAGAGTTGAAGAACACAAGAGAAATGTAAGAAAATTTGACACGCATTCAGAAATATCCAATCACATCGTAAACGAATACCATCAGTTCAATTGTAGTTCTAAGAAAATCATTGATACAGAAAGTAATTATACTAAAGCCAGATTGGGTAGTTTTTAAAAATGGAGGTCCAATTTGGGAGCAGACCAAGACATCATGAAAAAAGAAGTCTGGAAACAAGGTGAAGTTCTTTTTAAGCAATGCGTGGGATGATGTGATCTAAGATATCTTGACAAACAAGTGACATAGTTTTAACATCGAGGACTAGATAACTTTGACAAATTTAACCTTCCTTTTCTACATCCGTGATCATGCTGTCCGTTGGCCAGCGAAATATATCGGGAAAATAATAAACTAATGACAACATTTTGGCCCTTTCTCTAAATATTTAAATTGAAAATAGAAAATACATAGCATTTATCAATGGTCAAATTTAGTTGCCACGTACGACACCAAACCTCAAATTTTGCAGACCATTAATGAACGTCGGAGTACTGGTATCATCACGGGAATGATAGAATTTGCAATCATCAGCAAATAGATTCACAGATGTACTTGATTCGAAACACTCAAAAATATCATTTACATACACATTAAGAATAAAACGCAACGAACTGCATTTTTCCTAAAGGAGATACATGCCTGACATCAATTGACTATAGATGGGAATGATGACTGTCAGCTTTTTAGTGATAAAACATACATTGCACTTCCCGGATTCTGTTCACTTTATTTTTACTCATAACTATTCATAGTTCAGTATATCGAAGGTCATCATTTGATAAATTACACTGGACGCTGGCCCTACCCCAAGCACCAAAAGCACACATTTGCGTTCAAGTCAATTGAATTTTCCTGATTTTGATGTGCAAGGTAGAGGGGATTGGCTAGGTTTACATGCGAGTGACTCACACATGATTGCCATTCACCAGTCAACAATTCTCTAAACGTCCTCAAACTTGAACAATTTAGTGAAAATTGGGATAAATAAATGCAGAGCAGCCTATTGTTTATAGTCGTGCAGCCTGTTCAGCGATTCTAGATGTCATAAGCCAGTTTGGTGTATTTTATTTCTTTTAAATGTGAAAACGTCGAAAAATTAAAATAGAATTATTTAATCTCCCAGACATCTATGCACCTAAATTTTCAACATTCCTATGATTTTCGGTTGACTTAAGTGGATCTTACATTTGCATGGCTAACTTATGTATAGAGACATCTAGTACATTGTGCTACATCGACTAAGGAAAAGAAAAAACAAACTAATTATCAAGCAACCGCGGTTTCACAAAATCTTTCTGTCCATTCAGATTAGAATGAACTTTCTGAAAGAATAGCATTTCATAGATTCTTAGATCGTCTTTCTTACATTTCTTCAAGATCCCTTAAAACTCTTCATAGAAATGACTTGGTCGCAGTTGGATTATAGGCGATGCTCACTTCTTACAGAGTGCCGATGTTCTTCAACTCTTTGGAACAGATGTAGCGACGTGAATCCCTTGGGAATGCTCAATAGACTATGAGCGAAACGTTGGGGACATTTTAGGTAGCCCATGCATGTGAATTGTAAATATTTTTAAACTCTTTGTAGTTTGAAATTCTATCGACTCAATGTCCTCTCACTTATTCTCTATTATGCTGCTTCTGATGAAGATTAGTCAATCTGTGTAATCTGTTTGCCAATTGAAGCCGGTGGAGATTAAATATTTTTTTTTGTTTTTGCGACATTTTCATTTTTTAAAACCATTGATTATACATCGCTTCTCCGATCCGTCGCCTGGAATCGTTAGTGAGAAAATAATTTCTTTAATTCATTAAATTAGCTACTTTTAGCCATACCTTGACGTGCCGATGAGACATCGTAGTGCGAAATGCAGCGTCTACAGCTGTGAAGGAATTTAGTGTTTAAATGGTTCAAGTCTGAGCTTCTTTCTATTCTAAACCCGAACAAAATGGCACTCTGCAATATTTTGCAATTTATAATTGATCATGACGATTAAGATCTTCTTGCGACGATATTTTCCTTCATTATTTCGGTGTGGAACTACGCAAATTAGTGAACAATGCAAGTCAACCCTTACTTTCGTCGTTATATACCGACTGTCTTTCTTAATGGAATTGTGAGTTTAAATTTTATCCGCTTACACTTATTGTAGATTTCATATATCTTAATCGCTTCCGTTTTATGAATGACAAGCGGTAATGATTAATTATTTGCGTGTTCAATCAGGCTTACATTTTATTCTTTTGCGTCGTATTTTACAACACCAACTAATTTAGCAGTCATCTGCATGGCTTCCGTTATTAAAAGAATATCGAGAAAGTTAAACCATTCTACAGATGTTTCGTGAGCCATCTGGTGCTCGAGCACATTTATCATAATTAACTAGGGGCCAATTTTTTAATGAACCCTAAACGCATAATCTCCAACAAACAAAACAAAGAAAAATAAAAAAAGAAAAACACAAAGAACAAAAAACACTAAAAAAAAAATGCACTCACAAAAAACAATAAATCAAATACAAAAAAAATACCAAAACAAAATCAAAAAACATAAAAACAACCAAAAACAACCAAAACCCAAAGCACGCACATCCGTGCATGCAATCTTGCAATTAAAGAAAAAAAATTTATTTTCCTCGAAAGAGAAATTTGATCCCCAGTACTTAATTGGTTTTGAAATAATAAAAAACACGAAAAACACACGAAAATTCATCAATGAGTGCTTATGTCCCTTCTATTTCACGTTGATCACTGAACTGAGTGAAAAATATCCGACATGAAGGTGTTAAGACAAAAGATCAATAGTCACCCCGCACCCCGTGCATACTTACCAAGAAAATATACCAAGAAACACTCTCAGAACACAAGTACTGGGGTTCAAGCCTATAAATACACACCGCCACAACTAATTCACAACATGCTTTATAATCCAAAGCTGACAAGCAACCAAGGTCCTTCCACCAAACAAGCAGAACCCTTAAATATTGCCTGATACTGAACTCTTACCTACCACTGATATTCAGATCCTCACCAAAAAATTCCCCATGCACTACAACATCATTCACCCCCTAAACAACAACTTAATTAGGATCCCCCCCAACTCCCTACCCTCTTCCCCCAAACGCCGCACATCCTACTCCTCCACACCACAGTACCCCCCGCACTTGCCTACCACCCAAACCCAATCCCTAAAACATACCCCACAAACCAATGAAATAATCCACAAATTACATACAAGGCTACTATCCCCACCCACAAACCATCCATAACTCTTGATCTAGATATTCCAGTCCACCCACCGCACTCATAAACCACGCACAACAAAGAGACCCCAACCGCCAAGTTAAACAAGACGATCTAGACTCAAACAACCCAACTTCACACCAAACAACCTAACACCAATAACAACCCCGTTCAAAGGATGACCAACCCAAATATCATATACTGAGCTGTACAATATTTGAAACATAAAAAAGACATTCCAACAAACCACTTACCCCAATTAACAACCAAAAAAACATATAAATCCCCTAATGTCCCCATACATCATGAAGCAAAAGTCCATAGCCAATACTATTACGGCGATTGCTACCTGTTTTTCACCTTTACTAGAAGACCATAAGACTACTCCATGCGTACAACATAATCAAAGACAGGGCTATTAGGTCGAAGGATCAACGCTACAATTATAACCATAAGAGCCAATAGCTCAAAAAGAAGAAAACGTCATAGAATAAAGTTGAAGACAAAATACATTAGTGTGGCAATTTGTAATGACGTATGCGAATATTTCATTTATCAATCATCAAGAGTTTTATTTAGAAGTCACCTGGCCTGAGTTCCATCTCAGAGTGAACCCCGAAAGTGCCAAGCCAACCTATCTCGAGTCCCTCACGATTTAGGTGCTGGCGCAAACGTTTTTGACTTGTTAACACCTGTCTTTGTATTCCCCTCTTACATCGTTCTTCCTTGCAGTCCGATCCAAAATTTTTCAATCGGCACGACATTTGAGATCCTATATTCGGCAATTGTCGGCTCCAAATCACATCATCCTCCTCTCAACTACTGTCGTGTCCTTTTTCAATCATATGCCTTGGATAATGCGACGAATGAACGGTTCAGAGAAAAAAGCTCACCGCTCATCACTCGACTCTCTCTCACGTCACCTCGTCCTCTCG
>CAJQUW010007825.1:5000-15338 GCA_907163375.1 Prostheceraeus crozeri
GCAGTTTGGTGGGGGGGGGTGGGGTGGGGGGGGTGGGGGGGGGGGGGGGTGGGTGGGTGGGGGGGGGGGGGGGGGTGGTGTTGGGTGGGGGTGTGGGGGAGGGGGTTGGGAGTGGGGGGGGGGGGGGGGGGGGCGGGGTGGGTGAGGGGGTTAGGGGGGGTTGGGTGGTGAGGGGGGAGGGGGGGTGCGGGGGGGGGGGGGGGCGGGGGGGGGGGGTGTTGCCGGGGGGGTTGGGGGGGGGGAGGGTGGGGGGTTGGGTAGGGGGTGGAGGCGGGTGAGTGGGGGTTGGGGGGGAGGGGCAGGGGTGGGGGCGGGGGGGGGGTGGGGGGTGTTTGGGGAGGGGTTAGGGGGAGAGGTGGGGAGGGGAGGGGGGTGGGGGGTCGGGGGGGGGGGGTAGCAGGATGGGGGGGGGGTGGGGGGGGGGGGGGGAGGTGGGGGGGGGTTGGGTGGTGGGGGGTAGGGTGGGGGTTGTGGGGGGTGGATGCGGGGGGGGGTGGGTGGGGGGTGGGGGAGGGGGGGGGAGGAGGGTGGAGTGGGGGGGCTTTGGGTGAGGGATGGGGGGGGGGAGGGGGTGGACCGGGCGGCGTGCTGGAGGTGTGAGGGGAAGGGAGGTGGGTGGAGGGGGAGGGGTACGTGGTCGGGGGGATTGGGGGTAGGTGGGAGGTGGGGGTGGGGGTTGGTGTGATGTGGAAGGGGGCGGTAGGGGGGGGGTGGGGGGGGTGGGGGGATGGGGGGGTGGTGGGAGGGGGTGGGTAGGGGGGGTGTGGGGTGTGTGGATGGCTGTGGGTAGGGGGGGGTGGGTCGGGCGCGGGGCGGGTGGGGGGGGGGGGGGGGGGATGGGTTGAGGGGGGGATTTTTTTTATGATTTTATATTTTTTTTTTTTTTGGTTTTTTTTTCTTTTTTGGTTTCTTTTGTGTGTGTTTTTGTTGGATCTTTAATTTTTTATTTTATTTTTTGTAGGTATTTTGTTGTTTGTATGTTTTTTGTCTTTTTTTTTTTTTTTTTGTTGTTTGTTAGTGTTTTTTTTTTTTTTTTTTGTTTTTGTGAATGTTTTTTTTTTTTGTTTTGATTTCGTTTTTTTTTCGTTTTTGTGATTGTTTAGTTTTGATCTTATTGAATTCTTTGTTTTTTTTGTTTGTTGGTCTGTTTTTGGTTTTTTTGTAAATGTTTTATTGTTTTGTTTGTATTTTTTTTTGTTTTGGTTTTTTTTTTTTTGTTTATTTATTGTTTTTGTTCGTTTTGTTTATTTTTGTGTTCTGATGAGTTAGTTTTTTTGTTATTTTTAATTTTTTGTTTGGTGTTTTGGTTTTTTTTTATTTGGTTTTTTTGTTTTTGTGTTTTTGTGCGCCGGATATGTCACACTATAAACTACTTCAGATAGGAAGTTTTTCTGCTTCGTATCTTCTTCACCTTGGCCATGAAGTGCAGTCCTTAGATGTTTGCAATGTTCTAAAGTTTGTTAATCCGCTGATATCCGTATCAGTAACACTCCAATGATATTTTGGTTTGAATACTCTTTTCCGGAAAAACAATTGAGTTATGCAAATTTATGATTTTCATTATTGCGAAACAACATTTCTTATCTTATCTTATAGACTTGGGTTGTGTAGATGAAACGACGATGACGCCATTTCAAAGTATATTAACAATACATTACTAAACAGCTATTTCATTAGCTACTACGAGTCGAAAAATTGCTTAGTAGCCTAACATTTCGACAGAGAATTCACAGTTACAGGTTTGTCAAAGTGACTGACATGACGCTTATTGCAAATTGCTTTCAAACTCTTCAAACATCAAATTTCAACATAAAATCACATTTTTGTATACTACTTACCACTGCTAAAAAAGTAGCAAATTAGACAGTACCAAGGCATACATTTAAGAAGAGCATGAATAAAATTGGCAGATAAAATCTGCGAATTTCAATGCACTGATTAGGCCTACTTGTCGATGCGTTTCGCAGAGATCTCTTGCAGATTTTTAGAAGATCATTTGGTAGATTTCGATGTACAGAGCTCATGTGTAGTTAGAGTTAACTCATGTGATGTGGTTAGATTTGGAAACCTATGGTGAAAACAGATGGCAGTGGTGGGCAGCGATAAATTTTCCGATGGGTCCGATAACGATAAAGCGATAATTTTTTTTTCTAAGTCCGATAACGATAAAGCGATAAATTTTACGCAAAGGTTAAAGCGATAAGCGATAACGATAAAGTCCGATAACGATAAATCCTGAAATTGTCTCTACTAACGTCTATAATTGTCTCATTTTTTGCTACTAAACCTCCACACTAAATTCACTAAAATAAATGCTGTTCTACATGATGATTGTTACACGATGGCCTGCACAAGCATGCACTCTTCGATTCATGTCTTCTAACAACTCGAGTGCTAGAGCTCGAGGACATAATCGAAGTCGTGCCTGCATGCATTACAACGGCCATGTGTAACAATTAATTATGTTGAAGCACTCTTCATGGTCTGGGGGCCTTTGGCCGCGATAATATAGTACAGCAACCTACAAGTACATGCCTAAAAATTAATAACATAGGCTTAGGTATTGAATAAATAGGACATTGATGAAGACGACGAATTGAGAAACTTATTGTTAACATAAAAACCATAAAAACATCAAGCTACATGTATGGGTACCACGATAAAAAACTTACGGCACCACAAAGTACATCAGAGCAGGAGAGGAATCATACAATACTACACTCATCTCATCATCATCCTCATCGGCCTCCTGGTGCCAGCTCTTGCTGAGGGTGGAGGTGTCTATTCAGAAAACACGAGGTGTTCAAATTGTCATCACTCTGGAGAAAAGCCCTTTTCGGCTCAGTACGTTTCTCCAGGCCCACGCTGAAGAGACGCTCTACTCCTGCCAGAGCTTGGGATCCCGGTATTGTACTTTATGAAAAGTGTTAACCGTGGGCCCTATGCTTCGCAGGGAAGTGCGACTTCTTCCTACTTCTTTCATAGTTTGCCTGAAAAAAACATACTTCAGTGCAATCTTAATGTACAATTCTGCAATTACACATTACAATGCCCGAATTGATCACTTGCTTGTACACGGTATGCTCATGGTGCATGATAAGAACATGGGCAAGACTTTTAAACCATTGTTAGCTAACCTCCTTGCTCCTTTCCAACTTGCAGCTCCTTTTTGAGGTTTCCTGCAGGTTATTGTCGCGGTTTTCCTCGGTTGCATCATCACACTCGCAGAGCTCGGCAAAGGGGTCATCGCCGACTCCTGAAGCTCCTTCATCGTACCTTGGTTTCCCTCTCGGCCTCCTCCTGTCTGACGAGCGCGCGTCATCTACTTTTAGGATCCTATGGATATCTCCTTCTTCATATGCGGGAGAATGGACATCGACATCCGTAGTTTGGTGAAGGGATATGCAATGAGGAGATCCATGTTTCTTAAACATGGGAGCTGAATCTGTAAAGCAAAGTAATTAGCTTAAAAAACGTAGCGGGACCTGTGCATGTACTTATTGCCTATACCAGGATCGGCAGGGCAATTTATGCCACCCATATAGGCCGTGTCAGGGCCAGGCGATCAAGAAAGCACCTAGGAAAGAGAAAACAGGGAGGTATGGCTAATTGCTCCTGTGAGGAAAATATTGATTTTTACTAAACCATCAAACAAATCAATCGGAAGCATAATGCTTCTTTGAGGACAGAAGTCAGCGTCCATTGATGATAAATTTGGCTCCAAAAATTTGCGAGCACCTGTATTGTAAGAAGGAACAAACTACCACAAGCACAAGAATATGCATGTTGTACACTTAAAGCGGACATTATTTAGCACTAGCTAGGCTGAAAGGACTAGCACTGGAACACTGAATAGGCATTTATGCCGGAGTTTGCGCGACCCCTGGTATAGAAAAAGGACCGCAAACATTAAACAGGAATAAAATACCTGGTACCTCTTTATGTTACAGAATATAGGTGAAGTTGTTGAATTTTGTGTGTAAGGGCCTACCTGTTGTCAAATCCTCATTTGTTGCCCTCTTGTCGGAGGAGGGCGAGCACCAAGGCTCTGCGTAGATGAGGGCCTGGTCCTTTGCGCTTCCTCCATGCGCTCCAGCGCCTCTTTCATGACGGACTGAGGTTGGGATAGCAGTGCACCAAGTAGGCGTTCTGGATCGCCTTTGTAGCCGGTCCAGGACAGTTGGCGACTGATGTTGAAGACCCTATTTTGTAGGTTCCATAGGTATTTTAGGCCCTGGGCCTTGGCTAGGTTTATTGAATGGGAGCACCTTTTCCCGTAGTTCCAATGGTAAATTGTGAAAATCTGTACTTGCCAGCAGGTTGACCGTGGTATGTGTGTGCACTGAAGGGCAAAAGAAAAAAGTAAGATTAGTCTAACTAATACGCAAATAACTGTCTTTCAGTTTGCTAGGGGTACTCTAAAAACATCTCCGTCCGTATTCACGAGCGATGTTGGGAGCGAAACACTGTTTAAGCATATTTTTGTGGCTGTCAGTTAGAGGCCCCAGGAATATATTTAGATACTAATAGACACCAAAAAGGAAATGTGAGACGATAAGAGAGTTGAATAAGTAGAATAGAAAACATATGCCTTAGTGGAAATTTTAGGGTGTTTAGGCTTAAACATCGTCGTCGTGATCGTACGAGGGGTGTTTCTTATATGTTTTGTCTTAGTTTTTATTTCTTTCTATATTTTCTATTTTTTAGTTTGTGTTTTTGTGTTTTTGTCTTGTTTTTTTAGTTTTGTTTTGATTTTTGTTATTATTTTTTTTTATTAATTTTTACTGTCTTTTTTTGTTTTGTTTTTATTTTTATGTCTTTATTTTTTTTGTTTTCTTTTTTTTTGTGGAGGTTATTTAGTATTTGTATGATTTTTTTTGTTATGGTTTGCCTTTAGTTCTTTAGTATTTTCTGGTTTTTCTCTTTTTTTTTATTTTTTTTTGTTTTTTTTCTCTTTTTTTTTTTTTTTTTTTTTTTTATTATTTTTATAGTTTCTTTTTAGTTTATTGTTCTAATTTTATGTATAATTTAAGTTTAGATACGGTATAGTCTTAATATTAAACAGCTCTTGTTAGTACAAAACTGCCTAAACCTTTTAGCTGAATTCTTTAGTCTTGCCTTCACTTGCCTGCATCTTTGTTGCTGGGCAGCTCCTGAGGTAAATCCTGCTCTTCAGCTGCTGCAGCAGGGCCGGTGGTGACACTGATGATGTTAAGAGCCTTTTTTTTTCCTCTTCCTCCTCCTGGTCTCTGGACTGTTGTTCACATAGACGTGCAGATTGCTGATGGTGTCCTCCTCTGTTCGCGATTCAGGTCCATACTTGCTGAAGGCAGCGACGTAGTTCGCCCCGTTGTCCGTTTGTGGTGTAGGGAACACTACTTCCGCGAAAATGGTTGGAAGGCACGGTTGACCTGGTCAGCTTGGTGGCGATGATGCCCTTGGTTCTTGCTAACCTGATAAATCACAATGCATTAAAGATCTTTTCCATTTATCCTATCACATACAGTTTACAACTACAGTATTATAATACATATTCGTCATTGTAATTTAATGCGTGGAGAGGCTTCTAGGCATCGGCCCCTAATGTATGATAGTGGATAGTGCATATTGTAGACTACATGTAAGAAATGTAGGCTCCTATGCGGTAGTATGCACTTGATTATCAGGTAGCTTAAATGTAGGCTTTATACAGCAGTTTTTCGTAAAATATTCATCATTTTTTTTTTTTTTTTTCCCATTTTCTTCATCTTCTATGAAACAGGGTGAAGTTGAGAGAACCTTACCTTGGTTTTCATGTGAGACCAGGTTGCCAGTTGTTATTGTCCCAGAATGACACTTCCGCACGAAGCACTTAGACACTTGGCTTTAAGTTGTAAACTGTGGTGTCTTTTCCTGGACATTGGAGAAGTTCGGCCTATCTGGGGCGTTCTTTGCACTTGAGCAACTTGAAGATTATTCGTTAAGTTGTCAAGCTGCCATCTTGTCTTGTTGGTTGCAGCTCCTGGCGGGAAATACCCACATCCAGGGCAACACAAGGTGTTGCTGGTCGACCGTAAGGCTTGATACCTGGACGGGCTGTCTGGCCTCTAACTCACTACCAGGGACATAAGGGAACTCCTTTCTCAACCGGAAGAAATCCTCCATACATGCAGTCCTCATGCGTGACATATTGCAGTCATCTTGACGCTGAAACTTGAAACAAAAAAATCAGTGATTTTTATTCTGATATTTTCTAGGCTATGACAAAATAAATATTACACCATGCTTGTATACAGCAGATGTAGGTACAATGATATAACCTTTAAAATTCTTGCGGTCCGAAATTTACAAGACAGCTAAATATAAGCATATATTCATGTAGTTTCATTGATACAGCGTCTTATAAGCACATGTATGTGTATGTATTTTACTACTCTGCAGGATGATGGTAACATGTTGAAGAAATGAAAAACTGATGATCGTCAACGTTAACAGCTTAAATTGGAAAAATTTCGCGCTCAAAAAACGCAATCTATAAATAAGTATTTACATGTAGCCTACTTAGTGTGGCCATAGTCTCAGTATACCACCATGGTAAAGGATGACGATCGGATTGCACTTGTCTCATAGACGTAAATAACGTTGTAAGCAATTTGCAACTCCCAACTCATGTCCAAGCCTGACAAGCAAAAGTCCAACATTATAATGTAGCTATCTGTGGGACCTCACTTCGGAACGTATGAACATTGAGGGGACAATACACTCACCATTTTGTACCTATGCTGCTACTGGATAAGGCCCTTTATAGGCTTTCGATTAATTTTGCGAGCCTAATCAATAATCATATATGATTATTGATATCTAATTAGGACTAAACAAACAATTCAATGTCTCTTCTTGTTCTTGCGTTCCTTGGTGATGAAGTTCTAGCGGCTGTCGCTCTTAGAAATACCAATTAGCCCTACGGTAATTATTAAATTGCACCCTTAACTATGCTACGGTATTGCCTTACATTGACGTTAGTACATGCGCAAGATGAAATAAAAAATTTAATTAAATGTATTTGCAAACGTAAAAAACAACCAGATATCAATTGGGCTATTCCATCAACCCTATCCAGTGGGTACGTCGAATTTATCGGACAAGCTAATGCGGTATACTGAAGCATAATTAGAGCGTTGTGTAGTGTTCATTAAAGTTGCTAAGATATTGTGAAAAAAATTAGTGTAGTTCTCATTTTACAGTTGCCTTAAAAATACTGAAGGGAATTAATATGTTCACGGCACCGCAATTAAGAAAGTTAAGGAAATATATTGGTGTATAAATTACGATACATACGTTTATCTACACGGTGGAAAATAAATGTCTATAAACGTGTAGGGTAGGCTAAGTTTGCCAAGTGATCTACATGTAGGCATAATGTACGTGCAATGCCTACGTACAAACGGTAGGCTACATTTCCAGTCTCTACTCTAGAAACTATGGAAAAGATAGTTATCTACAAGTATGTCATTCGTCGCTTTATATTGTTCAGCCTCTGCGCTAGCCTTTTGATGTGACTGAATGGACACTGATGTGTTACAGTCGGCGTAGCGTGAGCGTTTCTTGCGCCCGGATGCGAGATACTCATTTGGCGCCCTCAGCCTCCGTGTTAACCCATCTTTGAATCCTCCCAAATTTGAGCAGGGGTTCGTTCCCCTATCAGGGAGACCAATTCCCTGGCGTTCATCTCATTATAAATGAGAATGGTCATTGGTCAATCCAAATTGATAATCATTAACAAGAGATTTAAAAATTGTGCGACTAGTTGTCCTAGTTGTTTACCACAGAGTATGGGCCTGGCCTACTCATAAGTTAAATACAGGAACTATATTTTCCTTTTTTATGCATATGCGACGTATTTTTCTACTCTTACAGACGATGAGGATTTAAAAACACTACTCGACTGCTTGCAGTCTAAAAAAAAGGTACGATTTTGGAAAACACTGTGTATAAATGAATGTTGGGTAAGTTTCTCATGAATATGCGCATACATAGTATGATTAATAGATTATAAAAACGTTGCATGATGAGCTGATTGAACGTTCGATGGTAGAAGACAAATGCACTTTATCACTTGATGAGCAATTATAGACACCGACTACCGTCTAGACGCGAAGAAAAAATGATTCTCATTGAAACGTTCAAATACAGCTGTCAGGGGCCAATCCTCTTTAAATCTTATTCGACAACTTACCTCAATGAGGTCGACGTCATACTTGCTGCCCATGGATGACGACTATTTCGAAGCTAATCGATGCGAAAGGTTTTGTGTAAATGCACGCGCACACACGCAGGATCAGAAGTCGAGGCACATACTGCGATGAGTGAAAATGAAACAATCTCCATGCTTTTATTAACGAGTACTAATTCAGTAGAAATGTACCAACTCGATCGTGTTCAACTTACCTTCTATCTAACCCTTTAAATCGTAGATGACCTCAACGAGGAATCGGAACGGGAACTCGCGCATTGATATTCTACATTGCAAGAGTTGTGAAACTATCAAGCCACTGTGTGGTGTCAAGGTTGTGATTCCCCTTAATAGAGCTTAGTAATACCGATGCAAATTCCAATTGACGCTTTTAAGAGTCACATTCGAGCAGTTAATTCAAATCTTAGGATGTTTGTCTAATAAGCCAAAGAAATTTATGTTTTCAAAAAAAATTATCGCTTTATCGTTATCGCAGGAAAATTTAAAGCGATAACGATAAACGATAAATTTTGCGATTCTTTGCGATAAACGATAAGCGATAAATTTTCGGTCAGTCCGATATTATCGCTTTATCGCTTTATCGCTTCATTTATCGGAACGCCCACCACTGACAGATGGTAATAGTCCGGGAGCTAGCGTGAAGTTGTGCAGGGAACGAGGTAGTACATAAAACTTTCACATAGCATAGTACACCTCTAACCTACTGCAAAACTTCGCGTCTGCCGGATCAGATCATTTGCTTTTCAGAAATAGAGAGGATAACACAATCCTAATTATTTCAGGTGGTAAATATTTGTGACATTAATTGGTGTTGACATTCCAATTTTTTTTCGAATTTTTTTGATCATAAAAGTTACACAAAATTGGTATTTTGTTGAACTGGTTAAGTATAGAAATCAACTACAGATCTTGAATCTATCAAATGAGTATCATTCAGTGACAGAGGATGAAGTAAAGTGTACAAACAGACACTTGTATCGTTGTGTGTAAATGCAATTTTAACATAGAAATTTCATGAAAATTGTTGATATACTTTAACGAAAAGTTTCTGTTTGTACACTTTAATTCACCTCTGTCACTGAATGATAACTCATTTTGAAAGATCAAGATCTGTAGATATTTCTATCATAACCAGTCAACAAAACCAATTTGTGTAACTTTATGAGCAAAAATTCGAAAAATGAGTCAACACCCATAAAATGTCACAACATTTACCACTGGAAATACATAGGATTTTTTTTTTTTGTTAATCCCCTATTTTCTGAAAAGCAATGATCTGATAAGTAATATCCAAATAATTGAAAATATGGAAGTCCCACCCTTCTATTTACGACTTTTTATACCAAAAAGTTAAAAATAAGCACCAGACGCTTTTCGTCCGAAGACAGTCTCAAGGGTGGCGTAACAAATGTGGAAGATCCTTAGATACTGCATTAGGCATAGTTTTTTGGCAAACTCATTAAACTAGTTCATGAAGTCTATTAAGTTTTGGCATTTTCGTCGCTATGAAGCGTGCTTTAGCCATTCTAGTTGTAATTGCATTAAATTGTTGATTGCCTGATTGTTGATTGGATCTCACAAGTAAAGTCAGTCATTTCCATCGATCTACCAGCATGAGTATGACTGACTTTAGTTATGGAAATGACTGACTTTACTTGTGAGATCCTTATTCAACAATTTAATGCAATTACAACTAGAATGGCTAAAGCACGCTTCATAGCGATGAAAATGCCAAAACTTAATAGACGTCATGAACAAGTTTAATGAGTTGCCCCCCCAACCCAACTACCTAATCAGTAATTTAAGGATCCTTCCACATTTATACGCCACCCTTGAGACTGTCTTCGGACGAACGCGTCTGGTGCTTATTTTTAACTTATGAATAAAAAGTCCGTAAAAAAGAAGTGAAGTGGACTTCTTTATTTTCAATTATTTGGAAATTACTTATCTTGAAATGAACCTCCCGTATCGACGCACAACGAGTGAACAAATGATCTGATCCGGCAGACGCGAAGTTTTGCAGTAGGTTAGAGGTGTACTATGCTATGTGAAAGTTTTATGTACTACCTCGTTCCTCGCACAACTTCACGCTAGCTCCCGGACTA
>CAJQUW010007826.1:0-13391 GCA_907163375.1 Prostheceraeus crozeri
TTCTCATGATCATTCTTTGGAGCTCGCCCGAGGTTCCCACATTCATATACCGGAGCGCGACCGAAGGACGAAATTGGAAAACACCCGTAGTCTGAATTCAGGCACTGCAAATACCCCACGCACACTACTCCAGGTTGTCTAGATTCTTGCCTTGGACGCCTGAATTTGGACATCGGGCCGTGTTCAGGCGCACAAATGTGGGACCTTCAGTGTGCTCCGGCGTATGAATTTAGATAACGGGTGCCTCAGACTCGTGTAAATTCTGACATCGAGCGGGTGTACTTGTGCGTGCACGGTCACATGAATCTAGACCACACTGGCGGGCGTACTCGCGCTGGTGAATTCTAAGCCTCGGGCAATGATTAGTAGTGATCCGACAATAGAAAACGTTATGGGAAATGCAAAAACCATATACAACAGACCATCATACCTACAAAATCCAATCATAGCTCGCTCATGACGGTCATCCCACACAATTTTTTCTTATCACTCAAATATTTAAACTGCGGATATCCTCTACAAAGGAAGACTTCTCTGAGCGTTGTCTCTACATATCAATGCACATGTGCATTCACACGAAATCTGTGGATACTCACTCTGAACAAACTGCTTGATCAGTTTTCATTACTCCATCAGTCGAGAACTCAGAATTCCATATGCTACATGCAACCTATAGTCAGGAGTTGATGGTAACCTTAGTTGTGATTGAGGCAGGATCGTCAAAGTTTTGGGCCACCGCTGTGACTGCCTTTTTCAGATGCAGATCACAATTGAAAAGATGCTAGTGAGCATAGATTTACAATTGTACTAATGACCAAGTCCTTTATTCTCGGAGAAGTGGGCTCTCAAGCTAGAGTTATCCTTTGCTCTTGTGTTTTGAAGCGCTGCGGAGAATGATACGGAGGTGCAGGGTACTCCGTTATTGAATGAGCTGTAGCCGACCTAACAACGTTTGGCTGACAGCGGGAAGATATTGATGGAAAAAACTAGTTTATGTAAAAAGGTGAAAATGTTGATGATGCGGTAAAATTTTCTCCCGGCCAGATTTTGCCGGTTACGTTAGTGGTTTTGATGTTTTGTGGAGATACAAATTGAGATGTATGGGTAAGTTTGTTTTCTAGTGAGCAAATTCGCAAAGTAATTCGCTGTAGATGTAAAGTTTTCTTCAAAAATATATTTGTAAATTGGTGAAATTGGTGCAACGTGTGATGCCTAGCATGCATGTATGTCAGGCCAAGTTGTCTGTTGTCCTTTTGATGTGGCTTTGCAGAATGATGATGATGGTTGTGGTTGAGACAATACTAACAACGTTCTGGCTGACAATTGTAAAGAATTGGTGTAGAAAAATTAATTTTATGCAAATATGGTGAAGGCTTGCCGTCGATTGCGCGAGGTGGTTCTCATGCTGGTGATGCAATCGTGGTTCGACATTGAGCAACATTGACAAGGTCTTTGCGTGTCCGATGAGCTGCCTTTTCAGATGCAGATCCACAACTGAACATGTAACCGGAAATGTATCCATCCGACCAAGTACTTTTACTCGTATAAAACCGCTTTTCCGCCCAGAGGTTATTCCCTTTTCTGCTTGTGTTTTGAAAGTTGCTTCTAGTGAATGACACTGAGAAGATGTGGGACCAGTTTTGGTTGTGATTTGAGTTATTATCTGGCATGTCAGTGTACACAGACCAGTTATGTGTTATAGATATGTTTGTCATTTTGGTGAAGGCTTGCTACAATCGTGAAGTGAGCTAGTTGGTTCGTGATCTGAAGCAGTATTGACAACGTTTTGCTTATGACACAGGAGGGTTCCTTGGTCATTTTGTTTGGGGTATAATTATTAAAAGTGGATTTCCGTTTTTAGTTAGGGCCGAACGTTTTCATAAAGTACGGGTAGGCAGTTTATTATGACCATGCTTATAACAAAAGTCAACGTTTTCCCGCAAGTCTCTGTCCAATTTCAAGCCGCCCAGTGTTAAAAGAAAAAAAAAAAAACGTTCTACTGCATCCCTGAAGCTGACAGACTAAGTCGAAACTTAGACCTCATGTTTTGAACATTACCGATTACTTATTTGTGAAACATTTCAGTCTTACATGGGGGGGAGAAAAGAGGTGTCGTTATCTATATTTCTCCACACAAATGAGTATTGGGCACCAAATTTTGACAGTCGGTGTACTAGTAAATAATATTGTAAAAAAAAAAAAAAAAAAAAAAAGGGGAAAAAAAAAAAATCTTTTGTAAAATGGTGAAAACATGTATCTATCGCGCAAAATGTTTCTCAGGACAGATTTTGTTCGTTGGTTGTTTCTGATTTGAAGCGATCCAGAGAATGACAACAAAAAGGGATGCGTCACCGATTTAGAAGAAATTAGCTAGACCTTGAATGCTTTGGGTATCGGCGATTTATTCATGAACTTTTTTTACTAGGCCCGTGGCTATTACACTCGGTATTAAAGCCGGTACAAAATAAGTCTTCCATATCAATCAACACGCCTCATATATTTATGAGCTACAAGCATGGCTCTAGATCATTCAGTATGACAAAAAAATGCATCAGAATAGTGTCTTGACTCGTTGCTTGTCTAGCTTAAGCCTTGGGCTTGGTTTATCTCGTCTTCAATTTTCTGAGATACTTAGCGATTTCCTAGCGAAGCAAACTTAAATTCCCTACAGTGATTCGAAAACTCTGAAATAACCTAGTTTTTTTAGTGTATTAAGTTAATGAGATACTTTAAACATATCTACTTATCTATTCGTAAATCATTCTTGGCTGTCTAATTCGGTTAGCAGTCGCTAGTATTAAAATTGTTCCAGCTCGTCAGTGTATTAGCCTTTGCCGATTAATTTCTGGCTTAAAATCAGCTGAAAACTATCAATCTCTATCTCCAAATGTGACATATCTTGTACAGTCCTCCACTATGCGAGTCGGACTGAATATATCTAACGCAAAAAATACCTCTTATATAGTTTCTGGATTTGTGTACTTATTATTATTCATTTGGCCTCGATGGATTTTAGCTGCCACTACATCATGTTCTCAATTGTACAATTGTTGAATGACCGCCTACTTGAAATGTTGACGATGCATTATGTTACGAAATGCAATATTTACAAAAAACAATGCCGAAACCGATCTCCACGGTAGCATAAATATATTGTAAATTTTTCAAAATCGATTATAGCAATACTGTGGGATGTAGGCGTGCATTACACCATCTGATTTCCGTTCATAAAACACATTTAGTTCACTGAACAATATTTATACTCATCAATTTCGTTTAAGTCTGAAGCACAATTTCCTCCTTCAACTGGTTTAGTACATTGGAGCATGTGTTATTTCAGATAAAAATTTTGCAGCAGACTTACATTAAACTTGCTGATTATTGTAACTCATAGAACGCTTGCAAATGTCACAACAGTGAATTTTGCGTACTAAAACACTAAAATCTAGAATAGGGATTCTACATGTAAAACAAGCATTTTTTGGCTGATGACTAAATACATAAGTTCTCCAAAGAGATACAAATCAAGATTTAAATACTAAAAACTAATCTGTATTTGAGCAAAAATCTGGACCTCTGCCCTCTATTTGATTCAGGTGTAAAATGGGACGCTGATTCCAAATCTGGTCTCTGTTTTCCCGTCCGAGGCGTCGTTCACCCGCTAGAGCGATTTTTGTAAAAATTCTAACTCTGTCGTTTTTTCGCCAATGTCCAAAACTTTCAATGGCGCCTCATCTCTAAACGAAGGCAGATAGGAACAAGCCGTTTCTTCCACTGAATTTGTCTCACTCCCAGCTTTCAAACGAGCTATTGCACGACTTTCTACAATCCCTACAATCAAAGTTGGAAGATCGCTGCCGAGGGGGGCGTCGGAACTTTTTCTCTCCAATTGAGCTGGAAAGATGTTCCTAGACTCAACTTTGGCCAAAACGTCCGAATTTGCACTCCATTTTCCCAACCGAGACCTCCTTCATGCCGAAAAACGGCCTTTCTCATCCCAAAACCAACACCCGCTCTTTTCCAACTCTGCCCCTCCACCCCTTGCCTCTGAGGAAAACTCCTCCCGCCTTCCTTCCCCACCAAAAAATTTCACGCAGATTCCAAATCTGGCCTCCGATTTCCCATCCGATGTCTCCTTCATGACGAAAAACGACTTTCTCATCCCAAACACCACCAACATCCACCCTTTTTGCACTCTATCCTTCCCACATCCCTCCCCTTCTCCCTTCCGAGATTCCTATCCTAGGTGGAAAACTCCTTCCTTCCTTCCAGAGGGGGGTAGGAACCCGTTTCCTCCTCTCGGACCCATTCATCCCAGCACATCCTTGGCGACTTCCTTCCGGAGGGGGGGAATGACTCATCCTTGCGCATTTTGTGCTTGCGCCTGGGATGGTATCACTACTTATGTATTACCATTCAACACATTAGAGAATGGAGAAAGATCTAGGGTGGTCAAATTTCAAATTTTGATATCGGTACAACTGTCACAATTGCTTTTACAAATTGAACATAAAAGTGAACTGAAATCCAGCTTCTGTAAAGTAAAATGGCACACGATCAGTTTACCAGAGGTATGGCTATTGGAATGATTCGTTGTGGTAGAAGTTTTGCGAGTGTTGCCGAAGAGCTGCAGCTATCGAGAGTCGTTGTTTGGAGGTGGTGGTGTCGATGGAAAGCAGAAGGAAGGAGATGTTAAAAAGAAGAAGGGATCTGGTCGACCAAGAAAGTCTGCAGGAAGGACAGACGCCCGTCTAGTTTTTGCTGCAAAGAGGAATAGATTTGTGTCAGTCCCAAAGCTAGGCCGTACACTGAAAGTGCCTCAAATAAGACGTAAGCGTTAAAACGGCTTAACCGAAGATTGCGAGAAGCTGAATTCAATCGCGACAAACCATGTCCTAATTCCATTGTTGGAGCACCGCACAAACAGGACAATTCCTGGTGTGATGCCCATCGCTCGATGGAATGAGCATCACTGCGAAAAGTCCTTGTGGACCGATGAATCGAGATTCACTCTGGATTTCAATGACGGTCGTGTCTGAGGGCATCGTCCTTCCAGTGGAAACGCTTTTGCCCCATGCGTTATTAAAAACACGACAATTATGGTGGGGAAGTGTTATGCTGTGGGTGGCCATTTGGCATGGCGGACGAACGAATCAGTCAGTCATCATCAAAGTCACTTTGACTGGAAAGAGGTAATCTCAATGAAATTGTGCTTCTGTTGTTGCCCCAGTGGTCAGGTAGAGGATCTCGTCTTCCAAGACGACAACGCAAGACCACATCGCTCCACGGCTGTCATTATGTCACTGTTAGGAAGATTTAACATTCCAACCCTTGATTGGCCTGCACGCTCTACTGACTTGTCACCCATTGAACAAGTCGGGACGAGTTTTTGGGCAGGGAAGTGAGAGACCGCAATTCACTTCTCGAACCAAGTGTCCCTGAAGATTTTCTCTGAAAGACTGACAGAGCAGTGGCTTATCCTTGAAACAGCCTTCATTCAGAAACTTTGTGAATCCATGCCATCTCGAATTACTGAATGTATTGGAGCTAGAGGGGGGCACACGCGCTATTAAAGTTGAATCTGCTACATGCGTTGTTTTTCTGTTCTAGCGACTTGGTGGAGATTGTGACTAAGTTATCAAGGTATCATGCATACATGTATATATACCAGTCAAAAATGAAAGAAGTTAAAGAAGCAAATGTTTTAAAAATTTTGTCAATCAGTATATATTTTTTTTATTTGAATTTGGTCTACATGTAGCCTACATCTATCTGAATAATCCATCAAAGCAGCTGATATGAGTAATGGAGATGCAAAAATCATATTTGAAATTCACAAGTAAGATGCTCGTACTAGACAAATTGCTCTTATTACAGTTTTATGAAGTTCGGTACTTCAATTTTGCCGTTCACTATCACAGCCAAAATTTACTACTTTTTAGGAGTGGTAGGACGCAATGGCATATATATATATATATATACCATCTTGGAATTTGATCCGAAATGACTCGCATGCATTGTACATGTGAAAATATTCATGTTTCTTGATGTTTTAAGCCATATTTCTTGATATACTTCGAAATATGTAAGAAAATCACAGCCGCCTTAAATGGGTTAAAGGCGGACCACTGCACAAGCGCTGTAATGCGTGCCTTCAATGTCTGAAGAGCTAGTCTTTAATGGCTAGTACAGTCTTCTTGTCCCTTCTTGTCCTTTAACGTTGCAGTAAAATATTGAATAATTTCTGTGTCTACAGCGATAAAATGATTTTAACTTTTGTGACAGCGGTAGCGTAGCAACACAATAAAGAAGCTTTTCATGCTCACGTGGTCATAGATAGTCTCAGTTTTCTTGTTTTAGCTATAAATTTAAGACAAAACAACGCCATAGTTTTGCGAGGGCTCTCGCCGAATCTCTTCAAGCAAAACGTTGGGACGATTACATAAAGAAAAATACAAGACGTTATGCACAGGAGAAGTGAGTAAACGTACAGAGCAGAGGTCACCGCCATGGAAGTGCGAGCGTCAATACTGTTTGATTGATACTGTCCAATGATACATTTTATTGATTAGAATGAATTGCATGTTGACTGTTATAGGCAATGCCGAAAGAAGTTGCCCCGTAATTGAGATGGGATGTGTCCGTGATTTTATATTTTTTCCATGTTTCAGAAAAGTCATGATGACATGACTCGACGACAGATTGTTCACTCCACGGCCCCGGACGGTTCCTTTCAGTTCGGAAAACAGCGGCAAATGGAAATGATGATGATGAATATATACAGGGTGAGTCATAATGTGCGCAAAACTTCAAGGACTTGTAGCTCTGACCAAAATAATTATTCGAATTGAGTTTCTCTTCCATATTGTTTAGCATGTCATGGGGTTTTGCTGTGTGCAATATTATTTTTCTTTCAATTATTTGACAGTATTCTAGCTAATTTTGAATTCACTAGAATTTACCTAAATTTCACAATTTAAATCGTTCAAAATTCAAATTAAAACAACAAATTTTCCAAAGGACTTCTTATAATTATGCTTATTACTGAATGGTAGACAATTACAAGCAAGTGTTTCAATATTAACAATCCTCCATCAGCCTCGACAACAACATTGTGCTCTGACGAGCAAATGGTTAATGGCCCGTTGGAAGCTCATCTGTTTCAAGATTTTGGAACTTCTTCAAAGATTTTTTCCCTCCTTTAACTCATTAATGTTTCTCGAACAAATTGGTGATATCACGCGAGCCTATCAAAGTTTCCCCAACAAATAGTAGTCTAATGGGGACAAATCGGGAGACCGTCGGTGGCCCAAGGATGACCGTAACCACGACCAATCACTCGGTTTTCGGGGAATTTCGTTGAGTAGAAAGTCCCCCCCCTCGTGCCTTCTTCGGAGAAATGAGGAGGAGCTCCATCATGTTGGAATACGACAGACTTCATCTTCCGCCTCTTTTGCAGTTCAGTATGAGGTGATCAACGGGAGCATGCTAGTGTAGTTACTTGATCCAACAGTCGATTTACGAAGAAGTGGGGCTGCAATTTGAAGTTTGAAGAAATTGCCATCCAAACGCAAAAGGCTTTGGTGAGTGGAGATTCTTTCCGGCAAATTGGCATCTTGGATTTTCGTATGCCCATATCACACAAGTTGTGTCCAGTTTACGAGCCCATCTAAACAAGAAAAAAAATAAAAAAAAAAAAAAAAAAAAAAAAAAAACTAAAGTAAAGCTTCATCAGACCAAAGAATGTTTGGCAGGATTTCCTCATTACTCTGTTCTATACTCTTTCAACTTCTCTTTCTACTCTATTCTTTCCTTCTTCTTCTATACATTCTTCTATCTCTCTTTTCCTATCTTTCTATTCTTCATTCTTTTCTCTTCTTCTTTCTTTCTAATTCTTCTTCTATATTCTATTTCCTAATTCTATTCTATCTTATCTTCCATTTTCTACTTCTAACTATTTCTTTCATTTCTTTTCTCTCTCTTCTCTCTTCTTACTTCTTTCTTTTCTTTCTTCTTACTAACTAGACTCTTTTGCTTCTTTTTCTACCCAACATAATCCCAACTTCGCGAAGTCAATAACGCCTTCAGCTTGTCTTCTTCACTTATCGACTGTGTTCGGGATATTCGGAATGGATGCATCCCCGATTTGATGTATGGACTCGAACGACACTCGCGTTGAGGGATAGCGGTTTCACGACGCGAACCTTGTTCCGAGAGCTAGTAATGACCAAGTGGATTTGCAGCTTTAAGGATTGGGTGATCGACTTCTCGATAGCAGAGGAACGTTTCATTGACAATGGATCGTCTACCAGGAGACTGGATGTCCATGGAGATCTTTGTTGCCTCAAACTTCTGTATCAGTCGACTGATAGTTGAAGGTGTAAATGGATCGTATTGGGTGCCAAGGACATCATTCTCTATATGCACGTAAGTAGCAGTTGGAGATTCCGTTTATTGTAATAGAACAATGTCATCACAATAGTCGATATCTTGTTTCTAAGTCCATCGTTAACGAAAAAAAGACAATTTAGCTTTTGGCGCTGAAAATTTTCGCATATCTTAGTTAAATCAAACATTTCCTAATTGTAGGACAAATTCAAAATCTTCAAAAAACATAGATTGCTTGTTTGTGTCCAGATTGTTGGTTGAACGAAATAAAATGGATTGTGGAATCATTTTGATGTCATTGCGAATCACTAAACAGATGCAGAATCATGCCCAAAACTATGGTAATATTTCACCAACTGAAGAAAATATGGACATGATTCAATTTTCAAATTTTTTATACTTAAAATTCATAGAAGTCTGTCGGATGTTGGACCATCATACAAAACCCCAAGTCTTAACGAACAAAATGGCATTAAAATTAATGTCGAGTACCCCGTCCTAACAGGACATCACCAAAGTTTTGCGCACATTATGACTCACTCCTGTATATATATATATATAATATGAGTATATATATATATACTATATACTATATATACCTATATATATAAAATAAATGACAAAATCAAAATGTCAAATAATAAGTAACCCAAAAATGCAATTACCCTATATGGGTTTACCTAACGATTCCATAAACATAGTGATCACTTTTCTCATGATAGGACCTGACGGAGTTACGGGTGTTTGATTAAAGAAACCCCCATTAAATCTTAAGTTCAGAACCAATCATCTCCTTGCGTTAATTCTCCGACTAGCCATCATTAGCTCTCTGGTTGAATGATAATACTGAAACCTATAGTTCCGAGGATTCGTAGTTATGTGTAGGATACTTTTCATTTTTTAGAAAGGAGTTCTGATCTCTGAAACACAGATGATATTAATCTCCTGGTCTCTTTTGATGTGGTTTCATTAAATGCAAATATCCCCAAATCTTTAGGAATGGACTCGATTAAGCACTGGCTGCGAGAGCATGAAGACTTGCTACCTAGCAGATTTGACAAAGATAAGAAGGAAGTTAAAAATGCTGTGCCGTTTATTTGTACTTTTAATCGCAACAACCCTAATGTATATACAGAGGTGATAAAACCTGTTGCTCAAAGTTTGTGCTTAGTTGATCCGTTCCAGGAAATGCGTTTTTTCCAGGGTCTTACAAACAACCACCATCTCTGCTTAGAATCCCTAATAGCAATAATATAAAAGACATTTTGAAAGGTATTATTTCTCCATGCGGGGAACCGAGGTGTAAATGCTGTCCCCAAATCTGTCCCCACGTTGATATTGGGAAGAAGCAATTAAAGTTTAAGGTTAGTAGTGGTGGTAGAACCCCGGCTTTTATTAACACTTATAAATAGAAATCTCCTCACATGCCTCATCAAGACATCAAAGAAATGTTGGATTTATGTAATAACGGTGCAATGCTTGTGGAGATTTCTAATTTGGTGTTGGATTTTGGGGACAAACGGGAGATATCTTTCGTAATCGTCTGACTATACCATTAGGCCGCCAATTGATCATGAAGAGTAAATACTAACCACTCTAAATATGAGCAAAACACTATAGCTAAGCAAAGGTGTGCTAGGAATCTCACTTCACACTACATTCGAAGAGTTGAAGCGGCTCCCGCGGGCGAAGAAAAAGAAAGGAAGCGCGGGGCCGGGGAGCGCGAGGGCTAAAGCGCTGGAAAGCGCTTTCCACATCTATCTTTTTATAAATGTAAATGCCAAACGCCAGCCGCATAGGAACGGCGAAAAGAAGGAGGCCAGATTTCATTTTCTTTGTTAAAGCCCTCAGTTAACTATATAGAATAATTTTCTTTCTAATGTTTTATTTCCTGTTTATGTATAATTTTGAGTTTGAATAAAAATTATTTCATTTCTTCCCATGACTTCTTAGCCTTGCGTAGATCCAGGGAGGTCGAAGACGCGGATCCGGGGGCGGGGGTCCGGTAGGGGCATTTTTTTTTTTGGTGCTTTTGTTTTTGGTTTTTGGTACTTTTGACTTTTTTTTTTTCCTTGAGTTGCTTTTTTGGGTTACTTTATATATATATATATATATATATATATATATATATATATATATATATATATATATATTTTACGCAAAAGCATATAAATGTTTCAGAAGTGAATTATTGTCTGCAATAATACACGGCATGAAAGAAAACTATCCAGCAGAGAAAATCAATTCCAGTAATCATGAGAAATCCGTATCCTCGAACATGTACATGTACAATGGCATTTTTAGTTTGCTTTAAAAAACGTCATAAAACAATCAAATCAATAACCGGTAGCTTAAAATATCAAGCAAGTCAATTATATGAACAATTAAGAATCATGTGCAACCAGAGAAATATGATGGCCTAGAAGACAATATCCATGATTTAGAAATTCATAAATTTAATTCGAAATTACTCGTGTAAAGGAATTAACAATCTTGGAATTTTCTCGGGAATATCACGATTGAAAATTAGGTAAGATTGATGCTTTCAGTGTGCTTACATGGTATGTATCAACAAAATGCAAACAGCTTCTTCTTTGGAGAAGCTTTTTATGGAAAAAATTTAAAAAGCTCGATGAATTTTTTCCAAATTGACAATTTTTATTTCGACTACCATTGGACTAAGTAATGTCTTGGAAAGACTGACAAAAAAGCTTCACCCGGAGAATTTTTTTAGGTTTATAATCGAATTGCAAGACCCACCGTGAGCAGTAAGATGACTAGTAATTCTAAAAATTTCAAAATCTTATCATTAGTGATTGAATGTATGATAGACTTATGTCCATTACGTAGTATGTCGCTCACATTGTAATACGAATTGACAGCTTCTTGTCTTTTGGTTTATTTTTGTGACTCTAAGCGCTAACTAACATTACCAAACGCTATGCCATGTCCAAATTATTTAAATAAGGTACTAGGTAAAAGAATTAAGGATTTCATAGGTTCATATCCGCTGATCAAAACGCATTTGTAACATTTTGTAAAAAGGTCAGAAGTCCTGGTCCACTTCCATTCTGAAATTCACAATTGGGCAGATTTAGGTACCTCGAAGTGGGGTCACCTCTCTCGGTGGCTTATCTTCATCTTCCAAATCTTGATTTTCTGATAAGTCAAAGACAGCTGCTGTGATAGCACCAACTCCAAACACAACCGCCAAAACGTACAGAGCAATATTCCACGATATTCCATGGAGATTTTGGCTTGTCTTCCGAAGTGGTCAACATTTGTGACTGTTGCAGGGAACCTTATGTGTCGACAAACGATGATGTAGAATTTGCTCCGCATGCTCTCTGCAAAAACCATGAGTAGGCTCAAAACCCATGTAAGTCAATTATATGCAACATTATGGAGGAGATCTTGACCTTACCCCAAACATCGGACTTGGTTAGACTGGGAGAGGCAGCGCGATCGGAGTCAACCCAACCACAATTTCGCCGGCGTATTCTCCTCGTTTTTTAAAAAAAAATAATCCCGATTGGTGAAAATAAAACACTGCTGAATGCCGTACCGGGTAACTGATTTCAATTACACACGTTGCCGCTGAGTTCGTTCCTCATTTTGAAGTTTACTCGGAACTTTCAGCTTTGCTTGGGATGACATTTTAGCTAGTTTGAATGAATTTGTTATCCAAACTTGAAATTTTTAGTATTTGATTCTTTTAAATATGTGCTCATGGTGTTCACAGCGTGTGGGATGTCATTTAATAGTGCGTGCATTAGTGCATTTTACTTTTTACTCGTGCAAAATAAAATCTTTTTGCGTTTTTGTCGATATTTAGTCAGTGAATCAACTTGATCGCTTATTCTTTTCTCAAAGTAGGGCCTACATAGTAAATAGAATTTTAATTGAGCCGCATGGCACAAAGCAATGCATTAGAGCACAGATTTTCAACAAGTATACAGGACTTCACTTGTATTATCTTAAATCCAAAACTTCGTAATTCATAGTTTTATATTGTCAAATCGCAAAACCTCTCGAGTATTTATGTTATTGAATATCTTACGTGTGTGCGTTATCACGATAATGCTAACCAAACTTGGACTATCAATGGTGAATAAAAAAAATCTTAAACTAATAGGATTTTACGGCAACATCGGTATATCAGTAGGACCAATATGCCGTTTAACTTATTAATGAGGCCAACTTGATCGACTAGTAAATATAAAAAATTATGAGGGTCTCACCATCGACCTCCCACAGCGCAAGATTTCACTCTTTTGCGAAAGGCAACTGTGGGAAAGATCCACAATATGAACTTTTTTTGATAATCCATCAGTTTTTATCTATGATAGAGTCATTTACCTCATCCTGTGAAATTTCTAGATATTCGGATTTTTGTCTTCTGATTATTTGCATAAGTCAAATTTGAATTCAAATTCGTCATAAAATCCCTATTTTTGCATTTCCTTGGCAAATTATTTTTAAAACTGGTCCGATAGAAATTGCATAACAACAAGTACATTCCCTTTCAAACGGAGGCTCTAGTGATGTACTGACGTCGCGACAGTTTTTCAGATTCGGATTTTTTCCCTTAAGAGCAATAAAACTCGCAATATTTACAATATACTACTTATGAGCATTTTAAAAGTAAATTCAAATTTCCCAGATCACGACTACTCCGATGATTATTTTTTTGAAATTTATGTCACTTTCCACGAAATTTATCTCACTTTTATCGATAAAGCCATTTGAAATTGAATTACGAAATTTCATTTTGACGATCGCGGACTAAGAAAGTACAAACGTGTATAAGTAGTATCGAATTGTACCATTTCGCTATTTTTTCGTGAAACTGTTCGTATGGATTTTTTACTTGTTGTTTTCCACATAGTCTTCCTCTGACCATAGGGAAGCCACCTGCAAAGGCGGAAACGCATCCGGATTTTGCTTCATTTAATTTGAAAATTAAATTCACATGTGACCTCTTGAATCAAACATCTTTGCAG